>JBBBDQ010029805.1:0-222500 GCA_037127315.1 Ascarosepion bandense | reverse complement strand
TGTGTGTGTGGGAAAAATATTTCAAATACCAGAATGTGTGTGTGGAAAAATCTATTTCAAATACCAGAATCAACTGTAATAACATTCATTCTGTGTGTATGTGTGTGTGTGTGTGTGTGTGTGGAAAAATCTATTTCAAATACCAGAATGTGTGTGTGGAAAAATCTATTTCAAATACCAGAATCAACTATAATAACATTCTTATTCTGTGTGTGTGTGTGTGTGTGTGTGTGTGTGTGTGTGTGTGTGTGTGTGTGTGTGTGTGTGTGTGTGTGTGTGTGTGTGTGTGTGTGTGTGTGTGTGTGTGTGTGTGTGTGTGTGTGTGGAAAAATCTATTTTTAAATATGGGGTATGTGTGTGGAAAATCTATTTCAACTACCAGAATCAACTATAATAACATTCATTCTGTGTGTGTGTGTGTGTGTGTGTGTGGAAAATTTTCAGATACACTGTATCTGGAAAACAACAATATGAATAAAAAAGTTAAAAATTACTTTGAATGCCTTGATAAAGGTATTTATCCTCTGAGAGAGCTTCTCAAGTCAAAATCATGATAAAGTTTCTTAGAGGATGGAATGCATTAGTTAAGATAAGTTTTCCTTTTGTTTTTATTCATATATTGGAAATATATATATATATATATATTTCTAACAAATACATTTATATTGAATTCAAAATCTGAGAATTTTATTGTTCAAATACTGCACTTATATTTCTTGATTTAAGTGAAGACAAAATAGAGACACGCACAAAACAATGTACTTTTTCTAAAAATAAAAATTTAATTTCAATTAAATGAAAATAATTCAAATATTTTTTATTTCTCATTCTAAAGTCACAAGAAAAAAAAGTAAATGAATACTACTTTCTGTGGAAAGAGATGAGGTTCCAATAAAAACATTCTTAGAATTATTGACTGATAAACAAAATAAATGAATAGAAAAAGAAAAACATAAAATAAAAAGCATCTTGAAACAAGATTCTTCCCTAAGAGCAGTAAACTGAATACTTAAAGTCCAGTAGTGCAGTTCCCAATAGGACAAAAGAAAAAACTTTGCATTCAAGACTGCCATTGTCCCCAACATGTAGAATAATTCCCAGGGAAACAAGGTTATAAAATACATCAATGGCAGAAAGCTATTTTTAATCAGGACCGAAAATAATATATTTTTTGTTTTTCTTCTTTTAGAAAATAACAGACATATGTCATCAATAATATTTAAATCTTCTAAATACAATCTTTACTTAACTGGGTTTTGTTCCAATGATCTGATCCCTAAATGAGCTGGTCACTAAGTGAGAAGTACCAGGTTGCTATTTCAGACATACTACTTATGTAATGGGTTTGCGTCAACCAACTTCAGATTGCTTTAATGTCACTTTTGTGTCACTTGTAACATTTCTAATTTATTTCTAAATGCTTACACAGTAATTTTCCAAACAGTAAATGTAATAAACAAATGCAAAAAACATATTATAGCCATATGTTCTCATTGTGGAGTAATGCTAATACGAATTTTCACTTAAAGGTTTTGGAATGAATACGTATTAAGTCCTACCAACCATCTCTATAAACAGAATGAGTGACTGATGGGATTAAAGTTGATTAGTCTTTAATGTTATATTTTTTATTTATATATAACATTAGTCTGGGGTTGTACATTTTTGTTTCAGTTACTGTGCACATTTTTTAGCCCTTGATTTTTGTTCTGATGAGAAAAAACGGATAGACCAATTTAACTGCTTTTATCAATATATTTTGTTATTATTAATTTATAATGATATGTTTTTTGGTTAACTTTTTCCTGCTATGAATGTTTTTTTTAATATGACTGTTTTTATTGCTGTAATAAAATCATTTGTATATTCTCTACATTGCTTCAGTTTTCATATTGTACAAGTTTTTGTAATTTATTTTTAACTTCATTTATTTTCTTTACTTTGATTTATTTTAAAGACAGCAAAACAATAACCATCAAAGTTTTCATACAACACACAATAATGACTGTTTATAAATTTTTTTAGTTGTATTTTGTGAGCTTTTATAACTTGTAAATTCTGAGGTGTGGTCATTAAACAGAGTAGTACTTAAGTGAGGAGTGTGTCTACATTTTGCTTAAAGTGATTTCAAATATTATTTAAGCCAATGTTTCAAGCACATCATCAGAGGTTTTGTTTATTTTGTTTGTTATTTAGTAATACAGACATGTTTGGAGATATTGGCATAACACAATCTTTAAGTGAGTTGGTTTAACTTTCACTGAGCATCAGTGCAGCAAATTTTGTCACAAAACTGACATAAGTATCTTGCAAGACCATCAGGAAGGACATTCATGTGCTCAAAATTAGACTAAATATCTTGAGATTTAGTCGACATCATTTTTTTTCAACTTCAAATGTTCAATCCTTTGAAAAATAAGTTATGCTGGTAAACTCGAAACTTAAAGTTGTTCTTAGTACATCCATTATAATATTTGGTACTATTAGGATTTTCATTAATAGAGAGAGTAGCTTGGTATACATTGGAATCTGTAAGGCATTTATTTTGCATTGGACATATGTTATGGTTATGACAACTGCAAGAACTTGTGTTATCATTATTTATGGCATATTGGTTATAATTAATATCATAATGCTGTTTTAGAATGTTATTATTGTTTTTTCATTATCATATTGAGATTATCAGTGCAGCTATAACAAAGTCTCAGTGGATTTTAATTAAAAATTTTGCTTAGTTGATTATTAAATGGGAAGTGTTTTTGAACTAGATTAACTTGGTACTAACCATTTGGTTAAATGGTGTGTACACACCACCATTTAACCAAATGGTTAGTACCAGCATAACTTATCTTTCAAAAGTAAAGCACATAGTAATTCTACTTTCTTCTCTAAATACTACTGGCAATTGAAAGATGGAAATAAAACTCCTACTGTTAAATGAAAAAATATTAACTAAAGCTAGAACATGTAAAACGTTACATAAAATGTTTTCTTTGCTTACAAGAAAAAAATCTGTGCAATAAAATTTCCATAAACTGACTTATTGAATCAACGTAATGAAATCACTAATTTTTGCAACCATAGAATCTTCCATACCCTTAAATATATCTAAAATTATCTCTGATTTATCTTACTATTTTCATTATTTGCTTGTTTTATAACTAAAAAAAAATCATTTAGCTTATTTAACTGGCAAATTTTTTAAATTACTATTATTCTTTTATTTATACTTATGAACAAATCCCCTTAAGAATATATTTTAATATTTTATTTTTATTTTTATCATTATTCTTATCTTTTATGTTGGATTTGATTATATTTTTATATTTATTTTATCTTTTCCGATGTTTGAATTTTTTTTTTTTGCTAGTCTTTCCATTTTCTTCCTCTTCTATCTTGTCTCTTCTCTTCTTTTTTCCTTTTTATTTATTTTTTCTACTTTCTCTTTTTCTTTTTCCAGTTTAAAATTTTTGACGTCTGGCTTTCAGTGACAAAACATTGAAACACTACTGTCTATTGAGTCACACACACAGATAAAATTCATACCTGATAAAAAGTAAATTCCTCATGTACTCAATTTCAAAATACAACAAAGAAAACTCATAGTGAAAGTATAGCCAGTTTATTTTCTGTCAAGGCTGTAGGATCTGTATACTTTAATATTTTCTACGGAGAACATTCTTCAATAAGAATGTAATGAATATTATGGAACCCATTGGCATATAAGTATATGCACATAATTAATTGATCTGTGAAGGTAACTACTGATGGAAAAAGGTGGGTTTTATAAAATGCTACAAGTAACACAATTATTTATCATTAATATAGCATCAAGCAGGTAGAAACACATGCATTAATATTTTACATATTTTTTCTATATTCTATTGCATCATATACAGTAAAATATAAAGCAATTCATTTTAAGGGGAAAATAAGGCTAAGTTTTTAAAAGTAGCCCAAAAAGTCACAAGTAGTAAAATTCAAGTTAGTAGCAATGGGCGTTTAAATTGTCAACTCTGATGATAAGTGTAAAATTGGAATAAATAGTCATGGATAAAGAAAAGTTTTCTTATGAAAACACTGTTTAAGAAACAAAATCCAAATAAGAATCTGCAGTGTCATGGCCCTAATCTGGCATCTCAGTTTCAATCACATTCTCACTGCCATAATGTAACTTCTCTGTGCCTTTACTATAAATGCTTTCATGATAATTGTTCCAATGAACTCTCATTTATGTTACCTAGACTCTTATAAATTTAAGTCTAGTACTAGATGTGCATTGTGGTACAGTGGATATTGACTCAGATCGAGAAATCAGTGAGCCAAGTTCAAATTCCAGTTGAATTCCTTGTATTCATTTATGAGCAAATACCTTAGGGAAAGGTATGAATCCATCTCTTCTCTCTTCAGCTATGGGTTAAATAGCAGGACAGACTTGGTTATATAACCTTGGTTAGCAACAAGTCTACCGCAGAAAGTAGTAGCAACCTTCTAGAGGAAAATATTCTGTCCAGTCAGTCATGTCTCTTTGAGACATGATCACCCAAGCATGTATCATATATGGAACTTGACTGAATAGATTGGCAACAAGATCTTTTCATTTTGCAGATGAAATGACGAGATGTCAGTGGTTTCGTTTTTTCAGAATTTAGAAGACAATTTATCCATCACATTCTGTAAATATTGGAAATAAATTCAGACAGAAAAATATTATTCTTAAAATTATTTTCCTTTTAAGAATTTTATATATTTTCTTTAGTCCTTTTTCTTTTGCTATACGAAAACTATATATTTCAATGAATTAAACGATCACCTGCAAATACACTAAACTTATTTTTTTAACATGCCCTGCTTAAATGGGGTCAGATCTTATATGACATCAACTATAGTAATCTAATACTATTTCAGCTACAGTTTTTCATGTTCTTTGACATGGGATCATTTAATATCTAACAATATCCTTAATTCACGCATAATAGTATATATTCTGTGTAACGGAATTTACTATTTAAAAATGTTCTGCTGATGGAGAGAAAGTGAAAGGAAAAACTGTATTTAAGTTGCTGGAAAGATTGAAAGAAAGAGTAAAAAGAAAAATGTTAGAGTTATTTCCATGGAACTAAATTTTAACTAAAAGACAAAAAAAATATAACTTCTTAACCAGAATCTACAAGTAAACATTCACATTCAAATGACCAAACATCTTTCAGAAAGTAAATATTTTGAGGAGGAATGTGCGTAGGAAGAACACCAATTACAGAAAATTTAGCAAATCAAAGATGGTATCATGTACCAGAATGACTGGGCATCCTTGGTTATTGTTTATATTAAAAGAGAAACAGGATTGGTAGCTCGAACTAACTGGTCAGTCAAGATTAATGACAATAAAAAATACGAATGAAAAAAGAAAATAAATAAAAAGAAAGAAATGGTAAGATATCTTGAAAAGGCTGCATTGCAACATTCAAATCTTGTTCAATGTCTTCCATACTGTTATGGACATATATAGAAAGAAAATAGAAAAATAATTAAATTGTTTTTATATTGAGTGTAACTTACTCTTGCTTACAGCATCAAATTACAGGTTGTGTGATGTCGTTACACATATGTAGGCTCCAATGATTAGCAAGATATTCTCACAGAACACTATCACTATAGTGAGTTCAATCCTCATTAGGCATTCTATATTTGCATTTTTGTGTTGTACTTAATGACTAGCCCAAATTGTTAATTTAGCTTTTTATTAACCTTCTTCTATGCATTGTATCTATTTAGAAAGTTGGCGATCATGGCTCTCCTTAATTTCTTGTCTTAAGTAGCTGTAAATCAATTTTGTCTTTTTGTGATCTCTCCTAAGCCTTGTTCTGCCATTCATTTACTCAAGCACACTAGGGAGGTTATGTGTTGTTTTCCTATGTCTCTCTTACTTTCAGTGCCCTGTGAGTATCAAATTTTACAAACCCTTTTTCCTCATTATGTACCCTAGAAATTTCAACATTTAACTTCCTGGTGTTAAGAATAAGTATCCTTTTTGTTTTCATTTTCACTAAAATTTTGTTCTTGCCCATGTGGTCGATCCATGGTATTCTCAGAATCCTTCTGTAAGACCAAATTCCTGCGATGAGGAAATTATAATGAATATTACAACAGTATCAACAATGACAATAATCAAAGACTCAATATATTACCATATTAACAATTATTACATCTACATCAACATTTCAAGAAATCAAAGCTGTGATATTTTTTATAGATCAAAAATACACTACTACATTTTAAATAAATTTCTGAAAGAAATTGCATATTGACATTAATTTTAATGCAAATATCTATAAAATGCTCTCATTCCATGCATATCAAATAAAAAAAATAAATGTTTCCGTTAGACCTAATGGTGTGTAGGGCAGCGTTTTTGCTGTTTCCATAACAAACTGTTTTTTTTTATGGAGCAGGGTTGTTAGCTCTGCGCCCAACCCCCAAACCTGGAGGAAGGTGATTTTCTAAGCATAGCTTAGATGTGACACATGGCCAAAAGTAAGGGACATCCAGTGAGGATCAAACTCACTACACAATTGTAATGATACAAGTGAGACAAGCTTGCTAACCATTACATCACTGCTAGGTGCCTGTATATCAAATAGACTCTGACAATTAAGTTCTGCAACTAGCTTCATGATATTTCTATTTTGCCTCAGGGTTCCAGACTTATTAAAAGCCTTGACTCTATAAAGGTTCTTCTTCTTCTATATGCTGTATCCCTTCAGGACATAGGCAATCATAGCCCTCTACATCATCTTATTCCTTGTAGCTCTCAACATGTTGCCTTGTATTCCTTGTAGCTCTCAACATGTTACCCATCCCAATCCCTGCTCTACCATCCATCAAGCTCATCAAATTGGTCATGCATTCCTTTCCCCGTCTCTCTTTCTCTCTAACCAGTGAGTATCAGATTCTCCAAGTCCTTCTTCATCATTATATGTCCCAAAAACTTCAGCTGTTTTTTACAAATGTTAAGTACCAGTTTCCTTTTTATTTCATCCTCTCGAAAACCTTGTCGTTGCTCACGTTTGGCTCATGGTATCCTCAGCATATTTCTGTAAGGCCTTATTTTGGTTGATTCCAGTTGTTCCTTCATGTTAGATGAGATTCTCCAGTATTCACTGCCATATTAAAAGACAGATATCATATAACTATCCAATATGCACTTCTTTGTTTCCAGCAAAATTTTCCTGTCTTTTAGTACTCTGCTCAGCATCTGAAATGCATTCTTGGCCATGCCAATCTCTTCAACAGGATATAGAAAATCCAAGCAGGAAATGCTCATATTAGAGAAAGAGAAAATACTATAAAGGTTACTTGGCCAGATAAAATTCCTATAGTTGTTCTCAAGAAGCATAACCCAAAACTACCTCCAATACTGGTGAAACTGTTTAACTGCTGTCTAAATAAGTAATGCTTCCCAAGCCCATAGAAGGTATCTAGTATATCCCCATGTTCAAAACTGCAGGTGAGCCATCAATCCTGTCCCAATATTGCCTCATCAGTCTAATTAGTGTCATTAGTAAACATTTTGAAACTAATATAAACAGAAAAGTCAACGAACCCCCCCCCAACAAAATCAAAGAATATAGCTTTTGCTCTTCTACACCCTTGTGCAAATTACTTGAAATAAAACAAATCTCTTCCTCAGATCTTTCACGCTACCTGATTATGTATACATCATCTCTTGGCATTGTTTTTTCTCTTCTAACTGCATTTTTCCTTTTCGTTTTGGACTGATAGATCAAGTTTACTTCTTCCCCTTGATGACACAACTGACAGTTGAAAGGCTGAAATCAACAATATCCACAATTTCTCTGTAATGCTTGCCAGTGTGTTTGTGCAGCATTACAATTTTCATATGCTTCCTTGGAGTAACGTCCATCACAGACACTAGTCATAAAACAACTAATCGACAGTTAAAACAAGTGTCTGGGCATGATAAAAATCTGATGCAATCATGGTTGATGCAATATTTTTCAAGGCCAAACAAATTTCATCATACACCCCTAAAAGTAGATTCATATTACTGCACACCACTGAAAATGACTTAATCTGAGGAAAAAATAGAAATTGATTATAACCTGTCACTCCAGTGGACCTAAAACTGACTGTATGACAAAAGAAACGAAACTAAAGCAGTTGTTTCAATTAATTTACACAAGGGTGTAGGTCCACTGCTGATGTCTTAACTATTATCACACATTCACACAGTAGAATGAGTGAAGCTTTTGATAATAACATTTTTTCCAAAGTGATCACCCGAGATATCTTGAAGGCCTTTGATAAGGTGTGGCACAGAGGATTGCTACACAAACTGACCAGCTATAGAATCACTGGGAGAGTGTTCTTAGTTTTCAATTCTTTTCTGTCAAGTAGGTCAATGAAAATTGTTGTTAAAGACCAGTCCTTTTATACACAGGATAAATGCTGTCATCCCTCAGTCCTACCCTCTTTCTGCTTTATATCAACAATCTACCCAAGAACACATTAAAATTCTCAGTAAATACATATACAGATGATACCAGTGTATGGGTGCACCTCCAAATATCTTGATGACTAGTGCATGTCAGCTGATCTCTCCTCTGACTTAACTCCCACAACTCAATGGGGAAAAAGACTGACATCATTCAATAGAACCAAAACTAAACTTATATTTTATCACCGCCAAACAGACCCTAAATCTGAACCAATCTTGACAGGTGGTCATACTTTCAAAGAGGTTCCTTGCCTCAAATGTGTACTGGGTCTAACGATCACTCCTCCCGATCTCAAATAGAATGCTTATATTCATATCATCACAAAAATAATAGAAAAGTCAATTCATTGTATTGCTCCATAAAATACCTAACTCCTGTTGCCATACTATTTTTATAAGAGTCAGATCAGACCAACAATGCAGTATTGTTACTATATCTGGGATCTTGTCAGTCAGTCAGTTAAGTGCCATATATGATACATGCTTGGGCAATCATGTCTTGAAAGAGACATGACAGACTGGGCAGAAGATTTTCCCATAGTAGGTTGCTATTTCTTTCTGCAGTAGACAGGTTGCCAACCAAGGCTATAAAACTCAATTTGTTCTACTATTTAACCCATGGCTGGAGGGAGAAGCAACAGATAAACACCTTTCCCAAGGGTACTTGTGCATAAGTGAATGCAATGAATGCAACTGAAATTCGAACTCGGCTCTCTTATTTCTCATTCCAAGCCGATATCCACTGCACCAAAATGTCAAGCTTTGACAGAGTTCAAAAGCATTTACACAGCCTTGTTGGTGATGAATTATTCTCTGCCCTATAACCCTTATCCGGCAGATGAAACATTGGCAGCTTTTCACTATTATATCACTATTACTAGGGCAGATGTTCAGACAACTTACATTCCATAGTACCTCTAGCTTGGACCTTCATAGTTAGGATCTGTCATTCCATCTTCATGGTGTCAAACCATTCCTATTCTCTTTGCGTTTCTAATAAAAAGCAATTTCCACAGAATTGTTACTTTGTGGAACAAACTCCTGAGAGAATGCTTCCCTGAAATCTAAACTTGGTCTAAGTCTAGAATCAAATAATGTCTATCATACTTATATTTATAATACTCTCTTGCTTCCTCCTTTTCACTTTCACTCAGTAACCCTCTGCATTGAATGGATCTTGGGCCTTGTATTATTAAGTGAATTATCAGTAAAAAACAAAGGAAAATAGGCAGAGAAGGATCAAAGTCAAACCGCTGGCAACATATAATCAGCTGCTTTGGATAAATGGAGGTTGTTAGCCTAAGAAGATAGCACAGAAGAAGGAAAACACTGATTTTAAATTGCTGCAGTCTTGCGGCTATATCAAATCAAAAAAAAATCTATGAAACTAAATCCAGACAGAAAATCTGGAATGGAGCCCTGAAGGTAATTAGCTGTCAGCATTAACAACCTTTGACAAATCCTACAGTCAAGCCAGCTCCAAATGTAATACCCTGTCAAGAAAGGATCCATGTGCTCTAGGCAGCATACAGCCTCCATATCCCATTACCCGTACCTGCAACCTCCAAGTCTCATCACCAAAGACTGAATTTTGACCAGAGTGATACTGTTATTCTCTTGCAAGATAAACAAATGCATATTATTAATACTACTACTAATGCAGATATGAATGAGCTGCAGACCACAAAATGATTTTGTATGGCCAGCAAACAAAACTGACTTGAAAAGGCATCCTTTTTTTTTATACTTGAGGCCAGAAGATCTAAAATTTAAACATTCTGGTCTCTAGTTGCTGAAAATATTGTTTGTTAGTACTTACATATCTAAAAAAAAAAAAAAAATTTTTTTTTAAATCTCCACTCTTATAAAATGCAAAAACAGGCTACAAAAGTTAAGACACCATTAATTCAAGGTTTACCAAAATATTATTACAATAGTTGTTAGTAATCAATATTTAGTTTTTTTTACCATCTAATCTTTGTTGTTTTTTTGTTTTGTTTCATTCTCCAGCCTTCTTTATACTAATTACGTTAGGGTTTGCTGGTTTGAGCAAAATTTATAATTTTGCTATTGCTGACTATGATAAAGAAGAAACAAAGAAGGAACAAACTGAGATATAAAAATTATAAGAAGACTATTCAACATATCTGTCCCACCAACATAAGAAATAGAGACAAAAAAACTCTTGAACCAAAATAGTTTTTAGGTAAATTTATTAGTGTAAATATTAGTTATCTCCCTTAAATGTTAGAAACTGAATTAAATTTTTTTCAGTGAATTATAAGAAATTACAACCCTTTTATATTTTAATTCAGAATGGCAAAGATCATTTCCCTTCCTGCCCAATTATATATTAAATAGACAAGAAATGTCTTCAGTCAAAAATAAAACATTAGAAAGAAAGGTTGATTTTTTTTTATATTCAATGAAAGCAATAAAGGAATAAGAAGATATCTCCAGATCATGTTCAACTTTATTAATGCTTATTTGATAAATTCTGTATTTGGTCAGCATCTTCTACTTTAATTACAGGTGAAATATTGTTTGCATCTTCATCCTGTATTACTTCTTCATTTGTTTCTTGTAATGGATGAGTCTTCATTGCATAGGGATCATCCAATTCCAGGTTTTCATCACCATATATATCACCAATAGTCCATAATGTTTCTAAGTCATATTTTTCACGGATTTGTGGTAAAAAGATGTGTAGAGCAATGTTTCCTGAAAAGATAGAGAATAAACAATTAAGAATTATTAAGGAAAAACAGTAAAACAATTATGTCATTTTTAATGATATGTTTTCTTGAGGGCAGTTTTTCCTAGTTGCCCTCCGGGGAGAAAATATGATATACATACATACATATATTATAAATATCTACACATATACAGACTTGTCTGTTTTCTTGGTTTACTATGTCTGAAACTTTAAATATATCCATTAATTTTACATATTGATATATAGTCTAATGATGCAAAAAAGCATTTATTTTACACAATAAATACAGTCCATCTGAAGTCATTATGTAAATCATATAAACCTCAATAACTTGAATTTACTTTCAAAATGTTTTGTCAAATTTTAAACGAATAGTTTAGATGTCAAAGGAAAATTTGAGTTAAATTTTCAAGTAGCTTCAACATTTTATTTTTTAATAATTTCACCCCAAGCAAAGCAGAACTGCCACTGGTGCACAGGGGTTACATAAAAGATGAGTGATAAGAAAGAGGAACAAGTTACAGTGGGTGTCAGAGAATGGGTAAAAGAAAGATGAGAACACTGTTGTGAAGAGGGCTGCATGAGAGTAGAGTGGAATGGAAGAACATTATACAGGGGTTGTCAGGGAAAGGATGTGAGTCAAGGAGATAAGAGATGGCAATTAACATTGCATTTAAATTCTTGGAGATTGTAGCTGCCAGGAAAACAAGAATATGGAAGGGAATTCCACAGGGGGGAAGTGTGAGCAAATAAGCTGATACAGTGGAAGTTGCAGTTACATTTGATCTGTTGCACTGTAAAAGGGTGGAACCTAGTTGCTAGTCTAATAGCTCGACTACATTCATGCAGAAGGGGCACCAGGGAGCTAAGCTCACTGGAGCAGAAGCCATGAAAGTATTTGTAGAAGAGACAGAGGGAAGCCACATTATGTCGGTGAGAAAGAGACTGGAGTTCAGCTACAAGGTCAGGATCAATTACATTGCAGATTCTCAGTTGGATTTTGTCAAAAACACCGAGAGAAATAGCAGGGGCACTCGACCAAATGTGACAGCAGTAGTCAATGCATGGGCAGATGGTAGATTAATATATGTGCAAGATGGATTCAGACAAGAAAAACTTCCTAGCTCTACACAGGAAACCAACCTTCCTAGCAGCAGATTTACATATTTTATTAAAGTTATTGGGTTTATTATAAAAACTGAAATGTAAATTTATTATGCAGATTCAAATAATTTAAGGTCTCTGAAATCTAATAAAAACTAGTTTTTCTTTTTTCCATAAAACATATTTGAAACATGGTTTAATGGAAAGAATCTAACAAATGCTGAAAAACAGAAAATAACAAAGTTATTGAGTGAGGGAATGTCCACATTGGAGATAAAAGAACTTTGTAGAGATCATCAAACAATAAAGAGACTTTCTGATTAGCCATTACAAACCATTATCCGTCAACTACACATTCAAGCTTATGGTACCTGGCATTCCCAAGTGGTCACCCATCTAGATACTTGACATTACTTAACTTTGGTGATCATATGGGGACGAGTGTTTCAACATGATGTGGCCATAAGCCACAATAAAGAAGGTTGTTGAAAATATAAATAATTTGAGAAGTAGAATCAAAGGAATAGACTTTAAGAACTTCTCTCTTTAAGAGGAATATAAATTAAAGCCAAATGACATACATCAAATTTCATGCTTGCTTATAGTACTTCCTTATAGATACATTACCATTTGAAACTACATGCACACAGTTCTGGTATAACATCTATTTGAAAGCAGCAAGAACTTATTCAAGGTCCTATTGTATAATAGCCATGTTTTGCTAGTAACATTTTCCTTATTCACAATGCATTTCAATAGTAATATCATTTTCAGTATATTTACATTATATATATTCATGCAATAGTTTTAATCTGTTGGTAATACTTGCCTTAATACTTGAACACTAACAAACACTTTCTTCTTGATTTTCAATGACTTTCAGTATTCAAATTATTAGAAATGCATTTAAACTATACACAGGACTGTTTAGTCAGTAATACTTGCATTAATCTATAGGCATTGACAATCACTTTTTTCAATGTATATCATAGACTGAATGCCAAAACTTATTCAAATTTTCATAAAAAATTTCAAAATTTGATTCATAATATATAAATAAGTACTCATATTACTATGACAAATTTTATTAATTCATAGTTCTGTGACCAACTTTCACCAGAACATACACTTAACACATACAAATTCTTCTGTGAGGAAGGCTAAAATGTTCATATTTTTCTACCATATTGACATGACTTTGAAGTTAATATTGTACAAAAGCTTTCAGCATTACATAAAACATTAAATCATTAATATTTTTTACTTTATTATTTTCTCTACATCTGTTCACATGTTAAATGTTTTATAAAAATGTTGGCATTTGCTGACTTCTTAAATATGCTATTTAATGACATACAAAAGCATTCAACTCATATCACTAGAGATTATTAAAATGAAAATTACTGGATGGTATATTAAACATTCCTGGAAATCAGTGTTCTCTGGCCCAATTCAAAACAAGTTTCTTTTCGTGTATTATTTTTTAAAAAGTAATTAAATTCTAATATGGAGAGAGAAAAATGGATCTTCAAAATCATCAAATAGTGTCATTACTGTCTTATGAAATATATTATGCATTCCAAATGTTTGGAGACTTTTACAAGAGATACATTTATAATCTAGGACAGTTATAAATGCCTCTCCTAAAAAAGTCTCAAAACTTCTGGAATGTAGCTTTTATATATATATATTTGTGTGTGTGTGTGTGTGTGTGTGTGTGTGTAATTTGCAACCTTCAATATTTACTTGAAGAATATAAATAGAAAACACTTTCAAAACCTGCAATATACTCATTATTTCATCCATAATGCTAAGAGAAAGACATACAGACATCCAAGTAGATCCTCTTAATTTACCTAGACTTTTTTCTTAATGTGATGAATATTTACGTGCATCTCTTAAATCTAAACATTTTGAAAAAGTATCATTGTTAATTTTTGGTTATAATAGCAACTAGCAGTATAGCCCGGCATCGCTTGGGTGTAATGAAAGCTTTAAAACTAATCCATGGTCCTGGAGCACAGACTCTTTGGATGTGGGCACGAAAGACTAAAAAGCAATAATTGTTTCCAGTTAAAGCGAAACTGTAGACTGAAAGAAAAATGAATGGATGTAAGTCAAATTTTGAAGTTTGGTGAGAATCAGATAAAAATTGTGGATTTTTATAAAGGACATACAGACAGATAAACAGACACACACACAAACATCTTGCCTTTTATATATATATTATCGATTTTCTGCACTATTGAAAGAACTGCAACCTTGAAACTTCTGAATATTGTTTCTTATGTCTTTGTCTATGAGTGTATCAAATTTGACTAAAATCAGACCACTCCTTCTATAACCCGATTTTTTCGATTATCGATTTTTGATATTTATCAGGGGTACCTCAACACAAAACCTAGCTAAGAACACTCGCAGACGCTTATAGTACAACTGTGTAAGTTTTCAAGAAAATCAGTTCAGCCGTTTCGGAGTCTATAGGTAATGGACACACACACAAAGTTCCATTTATAAAATAAGTTTAGATTAGACCAGTACACAGTTGCATTAAAAAGTGTTCAATACATTTATATAGTAGAACTTTTGAACATTTTTTTTGGAAATGAGTTATTTCTGCAATTTAGGTTACAACCTTTTGGTATCTTCAGGTGATTTATAATAACTGATTTTTCCATTTTTCAAATGCACGAACAAAGATTTTTTACAAACACGTGACTGGAAATTTTCAAAATTAGAGAGGAGTTATTTAAGTATCATACAACACTTTCATCCAGGTTTGTGTGATCCTAGTATGTATTTATAGGTGTGATTAAATCTGGACATAATTTCAGATCTTTCATTTAGTAATTTATTTTTATTTTTATTTTTTTTGCTGGGAACAACATCACAACTCCTGGCACAATCTACATACATCACCATAGTTATATGGTTTAGCTATTTTCACTATTTTCATATGCTGATTGGATAGTTACATCTTGTGTTTACATACTTTAAAGTTGTGTTTGTCTTCATATATGAAGAGACACTGCCAGTTTGTAAATTAAATTCTACATGTAAATATTGGACAACTTTCTTATTTGTTTCAACTACTATTTCAAAATCTTAAAAACAAAAATAAATATACTTTCATAAAATATGACATAAAAACTTTTACCCATCAACATCTGAAAAAGGCTTAATGGAAGCATTAAATTTCATTAAGCAGTACATAGATATACCATTCAATCATATAAATATACTACATTGCCAAAAATCCATACAAATTCATAATGGTGGAGCATAGATTAAAAAGTTAAAAAAAAAAAGATTTGATGTACCATAAGGCTCATTTGATGGAGCTGGAATATGAGAATTAATAAGAATACACTTTCTAAGTAAAATTAATAAAATAATCCACATAGACAACCACAGATTATACAGAGATGATGGATTAATGATAGCACCAAAAAGAGAAAATGATAGAATAACAAAAGAGAAAATGATAGAATAAGAAAAATGCTTTTCAAAATCTTCAACAATTTAGATTTTGAAATAGTAGTTGAAACAAATAACAGAGTTCTCTAATATTTAGAAGTAGAATTTAATTTACAAACAGGCAGTGTCTCTCCATATATAAAAACAAACACAACTTTAAAGTATGTAAACACAAGATCTAACCATCCAACCAGCATAATCAAACACATCTATAAAGGAATAGAACACAGACTATCAAAAAAATTGTCAAACAGAGCAATCTTTTATGAAAAAAAAAAAAGGATTATAAAAATGCCTTAAATGAATCTGGCCATAAGAACAGTTTAGAATACAAACCTCAGCCAAACAAATGAAAAACAATGATAGAAATCAAAATATTATTTGGTTCAACCCACTGTTTAACTTGGAAGTAAAATCCAAAATAGGGCAAATATTTTTTAAATTAATCAATAAACACTTCCCAGAAACTCAGAATTAAACCAAATTTTCAATAGGAATTCAATCAAATTAAGTTATATCTGTACTAGTAATTTAGAAAATTATATATAAAAAAAAAAAAAAACACCAGAAAACTAAATAATAACATGCAAAATAACATCACTAACAAGGAATGTAACTGTAGGGACAAAAACAAATGCCTGCTTAACGGACTTTGTAAAACAGAAGTGGTTATTTACAAAGCAGAAGTACATGACATAGATGGACAGAGAAAAACATATTTGGTGTCTTCTAAAAGCATTTATAAAAACAGATAAAACAATTGTAAATCTACTTTTACACTGGAAAATCTTAAAAATTGTACCAAACTGGCTAGCCATGTGTGGAAATTAAAATTGAAAAATGAAAAATACCCTGATATACTTAAGGTAACTTAATCTCCCCAGAACTCTCCAGAACTGTATAGAAGAAACAAAATGGAGATAATTTTTGAAATTTTCTTACTTTTTTCTGTCAGCCAGCCTGCAACTTGGTGAGTTTAGCCAGTGTGATCTTATTTTTTGAATTATTTATTTATTTTGATTTGTATTTTTTATTTTATTTCGATTCTTTTCTGCCTAATTTTTGTGTAAATTGTTGTTAATTATCAAATTTAGGTTTGGTATATTAGGGCTTTGGTTATATGTAGGAATTCTAAGACCGGCCATGTTTGTTTTTTTTTAAATTTTATTGTTCTCTGTCATTCCCTTGCTAACTGGACACATGGCTTGGAGGTGATCCCCCCCTCCATCACACTACTGTGCTTTTATCCCTGCCAGAAAATTCCAACTAAAACCTAATTCGTCCCCCTGGTTCTCACCCGCTTGCTCGGCCGCTATTGCCCACCGGAACCATTTCTTCCGGCTCTATCGAAGCTGCTCGTCGAACCAAAACAGGCGCCTTTTCACCTCAGCACGGAACATGTGTAAAAAAGTACTGAACGAAGCCAAGAGGGCGTTTGCTACCAGAATTAGGCAACGCATAGCATCCTCTAAGTTTGGCTCCAAAGATTACTGGCGTCTCTGCAAAAGCGTGCTCAGCAGGAACAAGACTTCAATACCCCCACTAATCAATGAATTTGAAGTTCTCACCTCCCCAGCCGACAAGGCTGAGTGCTTTGCCCGTAAATTCTCAACCAATTCGACACTGGACTCGTTAGGAATACCTACACCAGACTTCCCACCCAGAACTAAGGCTCAACTAAATAACGTCCTCATCTCGCCCTCGCTGGTCGCCAAGATAATTGCGCAACTTGACCCACACAAAGCGAGCGGCGGTGACGGAATCCCAGTCATAGTACTGAAGAAATGTGCCCCAGAACTCTCCTCTGTCCTCTCTAAACTCTATAACCTCTGCCTATCTGCTTCCTGCTTTCCTGCCTGTTGGAAGTCCTCCTGCGTAGTACCTATATTTAAGAATTCTGGCGAACCCTCGGACCCCGCCAATTACCGTCCTATTAGTCTCCTTCCAATCTTTGGCAAAGTTTTCGAAGCCATTATCAACGCCGAGGTGATTCAGCACCTTATGACCAACGGGCTTCTCTCTGACAAACAGTATGGGTTTCGCTTCACCAGGTCTACTGCTGATATGCTAACGACCATTACCGAGTACATATACCAGGCACTTGACAAGAATGGTGAAGCCCGAACCATTGCCTTGGATATCTCCAAAGCATTCGACAGGGTCTGGCATGCTGGCCTCTTGTGCAAACTGCGGAGCTATGGGATAGAAACAAAATGGAGATAATTTTTGAAATTTTCTTAACTTTTTTCTGTCAGCCAGCCTGCAACTTGGTGAGTTTAGCCAGTGTGATCTTATTTTTTGAATTATTTATTTATTTTGATTTGTATTTTTTATTTTATTTCGGTTCTTTTCTGCCTAATTTTTGTGTAAATTGTTGTATGTAACCGTAAATTCTACTCCAACAGCTTCTTTTCTCGTGCTTCCCGCCTGTGGAACTCCCTTCCACAAGTCTGCTTTCCCGACAGTTACATTCTCCAGGTGTTTAAATGTAGGGTCAATAGACACCTCCTATCACACTAACTCCCAACTATTCTCAGAACACTCTCATCTACCCAACCCTCATTCTCGGTATCCTCACCCGCCTATCACCCACCCTCTGTTATGTCCTATATTTAACCAGCCTTTCTCCTCTCTACGTAGCCCCCTGCACAGTAGTGGCAGTGACATGCCTTGCTCGGGGTGAAACGCTTATAAAAAAAAAAAAAAAAAAATATAACTTGGAGTATAGTGAAAATAGCCAACTGTACAACAATGGCGATGTATGCAGATTGTGCCAGGAGGAAAAGTTAGTCATTATGTTGTTCTTAGAACAAAAAAAAAATTACTAAATGAAAGATCAGAAATTATATCCAGTTCGTACCTATAAATACATACTAATATCATACCTATAAATACATACTAGGATCATACAAACCTGGATGAAAGTGTTGTAAGATCCTTAATTTATTTAACTTCTCCCTTATTTTGAAAATTCTCAGTTATTTAAAAATCCCTGTTCATGTGTTTGAAAAATGGAAAAATTAGTTATTATAAATCACCTGAAGATACTGAAAAGTTAAAACCTTGGTCGTGGAAATAATTCATTTTCAAATATATATATATATATATATATATATATATATGTATATACACACACACACACACACACACAAGTATAGGATTGGTATGGATGGAATAAAATTCTGATATAAAAAAAACAACACTATTCTTAAAAAAGTGTTCAATACAGAGTAGAGCAAATAATATTTAAGTATGTTATAACATCACTACAAATGGCTACTTTGTTTCAATACGTGTTGTGTTTTGTCAAGTAATGATGTTGAGATAAAATATATATATTTTAACTGATTTGTTTGAATATTATTTTTAATTATTAATTTAAATAAATATATTAGCTAATACCATTTCCTAACTTTCTGTAAGATTTTGTAATATATATTTTTTTTCCAGAAGTTTTGAGACTTTTTCAGGAGAGACATTATTAATTTCACATGAGTACAAAGATCTAATCTCCTTTAAAGTAGGGTCCTTTGACTTCAATGCAGATGCCGTAGCGCTCCAACCACATTGTGAAAGCCACATGGATGTCACCCAATGCAAAGGAGTCCAGAGCCCTTGTCATAACCCCACTTAATGTTCTCAATATCTTCAAAACAACTACTGATATACTCCTTCATTCAGCTTGAGAAAAACCAAACATCACAGGAAGCAAGGTCTGAAATATAGGAATAGTAAGGGGTCAGTTTTGATTCCCATTTCTGTCAACACAAAACTTTAATGCATAATGAGCTTCCAAATTGTCTTTACATCTGATTGCATTCTGTAATCTTGTCAGCTGTGACAAGCTGTTTTTAATAGGGTGTATTAACAAATAACAAAAGTTGGTAGGTCAGCTTATTAGATGTATAGTAATGATATGCTAAAATGACATTCTAAAAGAAGTCTCAAAACTTCTGGAATACCCCTCACATATAATCAATAGAGTACATAAAAGTTTGAATATATCTTAAATAAATCCTACCCTTGTTATTATGTGTTACCTAAATAATTAGTAATATACAAAATAAAAACACATTTGTGGTGTATGCAGACTGGATACTTATTTGCAAATAAAATCTAAATCCTTTTTGATTTGTTTTTTAAGGGAGAGTCAAACTAAAGGTTTTTAGCTTATGCTGGTATGTTACACACACATATATTAACTCATTAACTAAGAGTTCTTACAAATGGAATTTAATGACAAAATTGTACAGCATTAAACTCATTCTCTACTTTGTTGAATAACCATATATAAAGTTTTATGTTGTCAAAACCTCTAGTGGGTTTAGAGTCTCATTATAACTTGTACAAACTTAAATTCATGTTTCAGAGCCAATTATATAGAATAAAACTTTAGATAGTCAACAAAAGGTAATCATTTGAACCTTTGTCTCAATTCTCACTTTACAAAAACACAAGAAATTAACACAAAGACACACATACAGAGTGAAATAGAAATTGACAGGCTATTCTTTTACAATATGAATAAATGATTCTATTCAAACACCTAAACAGTTGCTAAGCAAGATAATTTTGTACACTCATTTCAAGTAATAAAACATATAGACAGAGCAATGACTTTACATCTACATTAGTGACTATTCAATCGTTATTAAGAGATTATTAAATCAATAAGCACTGATCAAAGACATAATCTCGTAAACCACTAATAGAAATTTAGATTCACACTGGATACAGCTTTGTCAAATGAAAGAGACAATAGTATCTTTTAAACTAATAAACTTTGTTTAAAAATTAAAAACAAACATATATACTTGCATTCATTAAAGGTGTTTACAGGCAACTTTATACTTAAATATAAAACAAGTCAAGAAACATACAATTTGTAAAATATGAGAAAAGAATATCTGTAATTTACTTAAGATCAACTTTCATACTGAATTTAACAAAATTTCATTAGACAAACAAGCAGTGATACCCAGTATTGTAGTGTCCAAGTTTCTTTCCTTTGCACTGCTCTCTGATGAGTTTGCTTTTTTTAATTGTTTTTGAACAACAAAAAACAACTGCATAGACCATAAAATATGTAACTGTTGTAATTAAAGCAGTTTGATGTGTTTAAACATTTTGGAACTTGTTTATTTTTATATATGGCATATATAGTTAGAATATTATAATTTATAATATTTGTCAGATTTTTCAAAATATATCAACACTGCTTACTTCCACACATTCCCTAACTGTGATCTAAATGTTAAGCTTGCTGGAGTGAGAAAATTAGTTTATTTGAATAAGTGAGCAATTATTACCATAAAATAAAAAAATCCAAAATACTTATCTAAACTAGTCCAAAGTTTTACAATATTAACACTCTTCAGAGTCAAGATAATAATTGTATTATTGATAGAATACATACATTTCTTTTTTTAAGTGAGCAACTATAAAAGCTGGCAACAAAACACTCATTTATTAAGATCACAAATCTTCTGATTCAAAACAAAAAAGCAAAATTCAAAACAAATAGAAATAAAATTATTTTTTAAATATGCAGATTTTAAAATATGCCATCCATTTGCTCAAGCCCATCAAGTACAACAGACATTGCTTTCTTCTGTCTCTCTTTCCCTCTATATGTCCTGTGAGTATCGAATTCTCAAAGCCCTCCTTTCTCATTACATGTTTCAGAAACTTCAGCTGTTTTCTGATTTTAAGTATCAGTTTCCTTTTTATTTCAGTGCTCTCCAAAACATTCTTGTTGCTCACATGTTCAGTCCATGATATCTTCAGTATCCTTCTGTAGAACTTGTTTCAAGTCTTTCCTTCATGAGATTATCCAGTATTCACTAATCTCTAGAATGACAGACATCATATAACAATCTAGTACTTGCTTCTTTATTTCCAGTGAAATTTTCCTGTCTCTCAGCTTCTGGAATGCATCCTTGGCCATGCCAATACACCTTTGGATCTCAGTGTCACACTTTCTGACCTCTGTTAGAACACTTCCTAGGTATTCAAATTTTTGTACTTCTTTTATTTGGTTGTCCCAAAAGTTCGTAAACACTAGCAAAAAAAATTGAAATTTTACTCACAAAAATAACAAAAATTATTCCTCGAAATAAAGACCATCATTTTCCAAGACTTTCTGTCATCGATCTGCAAGCTTTCGGATCTGGTCAAAGTACCATTCAGCCAGTTCCAAATCAAAGAATTCTTGACACGCTTCCTCAACTTCATCAAACGAGTCGAATCAGCGGCCCTTCAGAAAGTGTTGCATTGAGCGGAAATGCCGTAATCTGATGGAGCACAGTCAGGACTGTAGGCTGGATATGTCAGAACCACAACGCCGTCCAGCTCTTCAAACTTGTCTTTGGTCTTCCTGGCGGTGTGTGGCTTGGCATTGTCCTGTTGCATCAAAGTGTGCTTTCGGTTGATCAGAGCCAGGTATTTTTGCTTCAACTTTTCGTAGGCCCGCTCAAGTTACTGACAGTAAATTTCGGCACTGATGGCATGACCATTCGGAACCAACTCAAAATGCACAATTCGTTCAAAGTTCCACCAAATGCACAATATGACTTTCTTGCTGAATCGATCTTGTTTTGGAATTGACGGTGTCTCTTGCCCTTTCTGAACCCATCGCTTGTCTTGATTGTGCTGGACCAGATAAACCCATTTCTCGTCAGATGTCACAATGCGCTTCCAAAAACACTCATCCAATGGATTGCTGAGCAATTGACAGCAAATTTCAACTTGTCTGTTGGCTTGTGCTTCGGTGAGTTCGTGCGGATCTTGGCATGGCTTTTTGTGAACAAAATCAAGTTGCTTCAAATTTCAGTGAATTGTCAATTTGCCAACTCTAAGCTCATCAGCCAATTCTCAAGCGCTCGATGAAGGTGTAATGTCCAACCTTTTTTGCAAGTCTCCATCATCCAACTTTAATGGCCGTCCCAAACGAGGCTTATCTTCAAGACTCATGTCACCAGAATCGAAACACTTGTACCACTTTGAGATCGCCTCATATGCAATTGTTCCTTCACCTTCGGCAGCACAAATCTCTTCTGCAGCTTTTCTGGTTGAAAGACCTCGCTTCTAGCAGTAATGAAACAAAACTCGCAGCTCAATTTTATAAATTGCCATCTGGAATACAAAGATGAAGATCACTATAACATTATAAACGCAAAATTGCATAAAAATTCAATTTTTTGCAAGTGTTTACGAACTTTTGGGACAACCTAATATTTTAGTATCCCCATCCTGCAGTTGTAATTTTAGGCTCCTCTTTTTACTGATGACCATGCATTCAGTTTTTTTTATAATCCTTTTTTTCTGCTTTTTGTAGCTACCTTTTGTAGGAGGTCTTGTAGCTTCCTTTCCATGTCTGCTATCAGCACTGTATCATTTGTGTATCTTATATTGTTCAGATTGTGGCTGCTAATGATGAATCCTGGCAGGACTTCTACAGCTCTCAGAATTGCCTCACTGTATAGGTTGATATATATATATATATATATAAGGAGATATTGAAAAATTCACAACTGAAAATTTTGATGCTTAACCATTTAATATTTTGGGAGGTGATATGGGCCTAGAACTTTTTAGCATCACATTATATACACTTACAAGTGGATAGCCATATGCCGGTGTGTATAAACATGCATCTAATATCCTGTGTTATGATCAAGATCCAATTTTCTACCATTACCAGTGATTTTTGTTCAAGTTCAGGTAAAAAGCTAATATTTTAAGGATGGATCTTTAAAGCAGATTGGCCCTTCTTCTTCTTCTTCTTCTTCTTCTTCTATGTGCCCTGTCCATTCAGGACGTAGGCGATCATGGTTCTCCACATCTCCCTATCCCTTGTGGCTCTTAGTATGTTTGCTCTTGTTACTCCTGGCATCCCCCGTTCCGTCACCCACCTGATCAGGCCCTGCAAATATGGTATCCACTGCTTTCCTCTGTCTCTCTTTCCTTCTATCTGGTCAATCAGTATCAGGTTCTCCAAGCTCTCCTTCCTCATTGCGTGTCCCAGGAACTTCAGTTGTCTCTTCTTGATGCTCAGTATTAATTTCCTTTTTGTTGCCATTCTTTCCAACACCTCATCATTGCTTGCATGCTCAGTCCACGATATCCGTAGCATCCTTCTGTAGAACCACATTTTGGCCGCTTCCAGTTTTGTCCTCATTTTCCATGATATTGTCCAGCATTCACTGCCATATTGAAGAACTGACATCACACAGCAATCCAGCACTCTTTTCTTTGTTTCTAGTGAAATTTTCCTGTGTGTTAGTACTTTACTCAGCTTCTGGAACACATCCTTTGCCATGCTAATTCGCCTTCAGATCTCTGTGTCGCACTTTCCATCTCCTGTTAGAACACTTCCTAGGTATTTAACTGCTTAAAAAAAAACCTACACAAAGTCTTTTCAACAGTTCTTCCCCTATATATATATATATATATATATATATTGTGGAGGCAAAGAAACTAAATTAAACTTGCTAAATATTAACTCATGAATCAACTTGAGTCATAGAATTGCAATTATGCCATTTGAAGTGAATATGTGTGTGTGTTACATGAAGAAGAATCTTTCTCAAGTCAACCAAGTAACCTTCAGAAATAAATAAAAAATATAAAAGTGAAATCTAATGTTTGGTCATTAAATCAGGTTTAGGGGAGTGGACTAAGACAAGAACTATTTAGCACCACCCTCACACTCACACACACTGGGCCAAAAGTTACCATATTTTATTAGTGCAATTCCACTTAAATTTTTGTTTTAATTTCATTACTTCAAACTTTTTTATTAATGTTTTATTTATTTATATATTTATTTAGTTGAAAGATAACTGTGTTAGAAAAATTATATTTCAGTAATGTAATTTTCTGTCCAGTGTATGTATATATATATATATATATAGAGAGAGAGAGAGGGGGGGCGTGAGAGAGAGAGAGAGATGGAAAAATGCAAATTTTTCACCCACATATAATTGTTTGTACACAATCAGAAGTTATATCCATTTGGTTATAACAAAACTTGATGTGAAACAGGAAATACATACCCACATCATCTTACTTAGATAAGAATTGCATACATGCCCCTTCATACTTACATTTATCAAAAAAAACGTACACAGAACTTGAGTTTGGTATCTGCAGGCAACATATTTCTTCTATTATAAAATCTCAAAATAAAATTCAACAATCATACACCAAAGGGATAAAATTGAGTGGGATAATTTAAAAATAATAGTTTTGTTGAAGAAAAAATGGATGTGACACAATATGGTTAGAGTTCAAAATTACTTTTTTATTTTTGAAACTGCATATTCCTGAAATGCTGTCCAGAATTTCAGGGAATTTGTACAGACTGATGAATGTGTTAATCTTTAAAACTGCCCAAAATTTCCTGTGTTTCACAAAAAATGTTCCACACATCTCTAGAAACCACTTCCCCATGAAGTAAAAAAACTTATTTTCTAATAAACATTTTCTCTTAGAAGAAGCCATTTTCATGTCATAACTTCTCCAAACTTATGAAAAAGCATCTTAAGTTAACAAGAAGCTGAGTTGGTTTTACATTTCCAACAAGCACCAACAGTTAATATTAGGATGTCAAATGTTGATAACAGGCAGACCCTCCCCACTTGAAAGACAAGCCCAATATAACATTCTTTCTCTTCTCATTTCTAATGTTGTTTGGTGGGTAGGTAAAATAGTTGCATATTTTCAACCTGTGATTAGCATTTGAGCATAAATAAAATGACAAAACTTTGAAGGCTGATTTTCAAGGTAGGCAGTCACAATCCTCCTAGAAGATTGGCGCAATGTAATCTTCCTTTCACTTCTAATAATGGCCACTGGAAGTGTTGTATTTTAAAAAGCCATTTTAACATTGTATTCACAGTATATAGTAGATGAATTTTGGTATACATAATAATGTGTGCTCTTTAATAATTCTTAACTTATTTTTAGACAGAAATATTCTTGAAGCATAGAAGCTCTAAATTATGAACATGAAAAAGCATGACCTTCATTTACTTTTCTTGCAGGAGTTCAAACTTGGGCACAGTGCCTTGCAAACTTCTGCCAATATTAACAGAACAAGGAAAAATAGGTTCACAAGTGATCGGACAGTACAAAGGTGGTTCCAGTAATTTTGTACTGGTAATGAGAGCCTTGAAGATGAAGAAGATGCAGTCTTGAGAATGAAAAATAACAGCATAACTCATGTCAAAGTGTCAGAAAAATGTCTCAGATGCTTGATGTCAGTGCTACAAAAGTCTCATACAATCTGCAGAGTTTTGGTAAGTGAAAAAGCTCAATGTCTTCCTCATGATCTCAATAAAAATCGAAAACTTAGGCACTGTGAAGTGTGTTTGATGCTCTTTCTGCATAACACTAATGATCGCTTTCTTAACTGAATAGTCACTTATGATGAAAAATGGATCCTTTATGATAACAATACATGATCAGATCAATGGCTTGATTGTGATGAGCTGCTCAAACTTTTCCCAAAGCCAAAGTTGCATCAGCAAAAGATTATGGTGACTGCCTGATAGTCTGCAATTGATGTTATCCATTACAGCTTCCTGAAAGCCAATCAGAGCATTAATGCAGAGTTTTACTGCAATCAACTTGCTGAAATACATGTAAGCCTGCAAAAAAATAAAACCTGCATTGGTGAATCAATGTGGTCCAATTCTGCTTCATAATAATGTGTGGCCAAATGTTGCAAAAACTCACAGACTTGGAATATGAGAGTTTACTATCTCCTCCATATTCTCTTGATCTTTTGCCCACTGATTATCAGCTTTCAAAGATTTTGTTGCATCACAGCCAATAACTTTTTATCAATGAAGAATAAATAATCTCATCAATTGATGACAGATGTACATGGATGCTGAAGGCTCATACTTTGACTAATTTCAACATTTCTACAGTTAATTTTTCAAGAATAAAATTCTGTTTCTGAAATTGGCCATTATTTTTGTGACAACCTAATACCATACACCCAGATGATTAGCACAATACAATCTTCCTTTTTACTCCTAATGTAGCTTTGAGCCAAACTAAGTTAAGCTTAATAAATATCCATGGGGGTGAATCAATAAGTCCTTATTCTAATAAGTATTTTTTAGCTAAGTTATAATATGATATTTTCACTGTATAATATTCAATCTGTGGAATTTAAGGAGATTATGTCAAAAAATAAATATTTGTTGTGTAAAGTAAATATTTTTTTCCTTATTGGGCTACAGATTTATCGATATATCTACATATAATGAGTTAATGAGCACACACTGGCTAAACTTAAAATATAAAACCCATATAATATAGATAACCCAAATATGTATTAAAAAATGATAGACATAATCTTAATCATAATCACCATGTCAATCAGCAAATTCTTTATAAATAATTTGAAAAGTGGCCAATCCAGTCTCACCAGACTCTGGTCAGTTTCAAAGGAATAGCTGCTGCTTATCCTTCCTTTGTTATAAAAAACAAACAGAAGCAGACAAGGAGGCCAGCCAACAAGTCAGCCTGTTTGGTAGATGTACTGGCCATGTATGGTCAACAAAAGTGAGACTGACCTAATATATCTCAATCTATAGTGAGAAGAGAGGATATACAGTCAGTGTAAGTAGGTAACTAGCATATATGCATCTCTCATGAGAGTTAGCTAACATGCATGATAATTTTAATTTTTATGACCTTAAGTAGAGAAAAGAGCAGAGGAAATATGCAGATTAATAAAAGTAACTTTGATAAATATACTGAAAGATAATTAAAGTTGGACTAACAAACCAAAAAGTGTTTTTGATACTGCTAACATTTCAATGTTTATTCCCATCATCTTCAGAATATTTTAATCCTTTAGCATATATTAATATAAAGATTTGTTTCTATAAGAACAAAGTTTTGAGATTTGTAATTTTTTCAACATAATTCTTGCTAAAAAATATACACTAAAAAGTAAAACAAGCAGTTTGAATCTGATTAATAAAAAATCTGAAAAGAAATATGAATTTGTCACATCTTTTAGCATAATTAAATATTAGGAAAGCAATTCAGTCCAATCAAACATCAATAACAGTCAAAAAAATACTTTTTTATCACAAAGCAAGAACTTCACTGAAAAATACACTTGTCTTTAAACCTGGTTAACAATTTGAGAACACTATCATTAAACACTGAAAAACATAATTGTAGTTTGTTCATTGGAATTGGGATATTATTTTTTGACTCTTTTTAACAGCAAATGTATTTTGGAGAGAATTTTCTTACTACAGAGATGTCCCTTTTTTTTCTTTGAGGCTCCTACAAACTACTAAAGTTTAGTAATTATTGTCCAATTCACTGACAAAATAAAAGAATCCAAGACAATGGCTTTTTTTTATCTTATCTGATACAGAAGGAATATCACTGATTTCACTGTTTTCCTCCTCATTTTGTCTTGGTATCTGATTGAGTTTCAGAGTAAGTAGACACCAAATCTTGCATTTTATTGTATCAGGCTCTCTAGAATGAAAAGATTTCTCATGAGATGTTGCATCAACTTCTCCAAGAAAAAGGAATTTCTGACATATTTTATCAGACACTCCAGGAAAACACCTTCTTCACATAATATCTCATTAGCCAAGTCAGGACAATAAAATTTCACACATGACAACTTAGCCACACCAAGACAAATACATTTCTGGAGAGTTATCACTTACATTCATTCCAAGTGGTTCATAACAAAAACACAATTGCTTAATTACTTATATTCTAGTTATTATGTTTCAAAATTCCAACAGTTTTATAGTTAATGGTGTTTTCTTTTTAAATCAATATTCTAACTGCAACTTCTACTTTAGAAGATTCTTTTCTTGCACTTCCGGCCTGTGGAATTCCCTTCCATATACTTGCTTCCCCGACAGCTACAATCTCCAAGAATTTAACTGTAAGGTCAGCTGTCATCTCCTATCTCTCTGACTTGCATCCTTTCCCTCATTTTCTTTTCTCTGTCCACTCTACTTTCATCACACCACTATTTTTTTTTTTTTAATCAGTTCACTCCGAGCAAGGCGGAAATGCCACTGATGTGCAGGGGGCTACATATCTGTAAAAAGATTAATTAGAAAAGAGTGAGGAGTACAAACTGGTTAGAAAGGAACAATAGAAAGCTGAGAATGCAGGTGCAATGACAGATGCATAGGTGGAGAGAAAGGGAAGGTTATAAGGGGGTGGGGAGAGAGCTAGGGTCCAATGGTTAGTAGATGACTATTGACTTTGCATTTAAATTTCTGGAGGTTGTAGCTGTCAGGAAAGCAAGAATACGGGAGCGAGTTCCACAGGCGGGAAGTGCGAGAGAAGAAGCTGCAGGAGTAGAATTGTCGTCTGCATTTGGCTAACCTGACTGTGAATGGGTGGGACCTAGTTGCCAGTCAGCTTGCATGAGTAAACACCTGTTGAGGAGGCACCAGTGACTTAAGTTCGTCAGAAGCCATGAAAGTATTTATAGAACAAAGGGAGGCCACATTTCGACGATGGGGAAGTGGCTGCAGTCGAGCCGCCAGATCAGTACCTATCACATTACAGACTCTCCTTTGGAGCTTGTCAAGAACACTGAGGAGAATGGCAGGGGCACCTGACCATAAATGGCAGCAGTACTCCATGCACGGACGGATGGTTGACTTGTATATATGCAGAATGGATTCAGGCAGAAAAAACATCCTGGATCGACATAGTGACCCAACCTTCTTAGCAGTAGATTTTGCTATAGATTCAATATAGTGGTTCCATTTGAGGTCTGAGGACATGGTAAGTCCGAGGAGGCGTAGTGTATTGCTCTCCGGGAGAATTGCTTGGTCCATGCTTATGGGAGGCAGGAGAGGTTGCCTGTAATGGTTGACAGACAACAGCTTGGTCTTGGATGAGTTGAAGTTGACAAGCCACTTCTTGCCCCAGTTCACCACAGAGTGAAGATCCTGTTCAAGGTCAGCAGCGAGATTATGTCTGTCCGCCACAACAGGTTTCTTACTGGTGCGGGAGTATATTGTAGTGTCATCTGCGTAGATGCCTACTTAGGACTTGATCTCATCAGGGAGGTCGTTGATGAAAATAAGGAAGAGCGTCGGGCCCAGGATAGAGCCCTGTGGGACACCAGCATTCGTGCTGTAGGACGAAGAGGCACGGCCATTCAAAACGACCTTCATTTTGCGGTTATTTAAGAAAGATTGGATTAGGTCAAGCAGGCGACCGGTAATACCGTAACCCTATAGTTTGCATAGGAGGCCAGAGTGCCAAACCCTGTCAAAAGCCTTGGAGATGTCCAGAGCAACCGCGCGAGCCTCATCAGACTCATCAGACTCATCAAGGGCCTGTAGCATGTACTCCGTTATGGTTGTTAGCAGGTTGGCCGTGAACCTGGCAAAGCGGAATCCATATTGCCTATCAGAGAAGAGTTTATGGGCAGCGAGATGATGAACTATTTCAGCATTGATTATGGCCTCGAATACTTTCCTGAATATCAGTAGAAGACTGATAGGGCGATAGTTGGATGGGTCCAAGGGTTCACCACAATTCTTAAATACAGGAACGACTGAAGAGAACTTCCAGCATGCAGGAAAGCAGGAAGCAGAAAGGCAGTAGTTAAATAGTTTAGAGAGGACAGGGGAAAGTTCAGGAGCACACCTCTTAAGGACTATCACCGGGATTCCATCGTCTCCACATGCCTTATGGGGGTCGAGTTTTGAAATTACTCTGGATACTACTGTCGGGGTAATATATACGTTGTGCAGTTTGGCCTCAGTTCTAATAGGAAAGTCGGGTGGGTGTACTCCAGACGAGTCAACTGTGGAGTTGGATGAGAATCTGCGGGCAAAGCACTCAGCTTTGTCTGCAGATGACGTGAGAACCTCAAACTCATGGATTAAAGGAGGTATTGAGGATTTCCTATTGTTGAGCACTCATTTGCAAATCCTCCAATAGTCCTTGGAGCCAAACTTGCAGTCAGCTATGCGCTGTCACATTCTCTCAGTAAACAACCATTTGGCGTCATTTAGGGTTCTCTTGCACTCATTGCGAGCAGATGTGAACAGGTGCCTATTGTGATTAGATGACTGTCTCTGGAATAGACGGAAGTAATGGTTCCTGTGGGCAATGGCGGCTGAGCAGGCCAGAGAGAACCACGGAGAGGAATGAGGTTTTAAGCAATACTTCCTGGTGGGTATGAAGGCATCAATGACGAGACCTTTCACCCATGACGAGACCTCAGAGGCACAGTCATCAACTGATAGGTCGAACACTTTTCCCCATTCCCCAAGGGACGTCGCAGAGGAAATCGCAAAAGGCATCCCAGTCAGCTTTTTGGTAGAGGTAGGAGGTCCTATAGGTAGGGGGCTCCGGGGGTGGGGGGAGTGAGATAGGAAAGAAATACTGAGAGAGACTACAGCGTGGTCTGAGTTGCCAAGAGGGCAAAGCTGCGAGACTTGACAGGCGTCGGGCGCAGAGGTGAAACATATATCTAGTAGTGAGGAATGACCCGAAGGAGTGCTTGGGAAGTGAGTGGGGAAGTCCACCACTTGCGTAAGGGATTGGGAAATAGCGAAGTTCATGGCGTGAATACCCGCTGGATCAGTAACGGTGTTTTATTCTCATCCTTCTCTTATCCATTCTCTGACACCCCCTATAACTTGTTCCTCTTTCTCATCACTTTCCTATGTAACCCCCTGCACACCAGTGGCAGTGAAACTGCCTTGCTTGGGGTGAAATGATTAAAAGAAAATTATAAATTTGCAAATAAAGTAATCACTTCTTTATATCTTTTGTTGCTTTATTTACTTCAACATTGTTGGCTGACCAATTCTAAAAATTGTTAAAGCAAATAACATTAGAATAAGAATATAGTATTTTATGAACCTTGAACTCGTATCTAATCAGATTCCATTAGAACATGCTTATGGCCATATCACGTTGAATTCACCAGTTCTTGCTCAATCACCGAAGTTAAGCAACGTTGAGCCTGGTCAGTACTTAGATGGGTGACCGCTTGGGAATACCTGGTGCTGTAAGCGTTTAGTGACGGATGTGCGCTGTGGTGCAGTGGATATCGGCTCAGAAAGAGAAATCAGTGAGCCAAGTTCGAATTCCAGTTGAATACCCTGCATTCACTTAAGCACTGGTACCCTTGGGTAAGGTATTAATCCATCCCTTCCCTCCAGTTATGGGTTAAATAACAGGGTAGGACTTTGGGACTCTGCCCTTAAAAACAAATCCCAATGAATCTTGATACTTGAAAAGAAAAAAATTATTACTAGACACAAAACGTATATAAAAACAACAATAAACTGTTGAAAGAAAAAGGTATTACCAGCAATAAATAAATAAAATTTAATTAGCAATAAATGACCTGCCAAGGTTGATATGTCATAAAAACAAACCAACCAACCAACCAACCATTAGAACATACTTTTTGATTTCAATTTCATTTTGATTACTGTAACAGTCAAAAAGGGAATAGAGTTAGCACAATGAAACAAAAAGATGGCAAAAATTAGTAAAGAATTAATGAAAGTTCATTTTATATAACCTCAATTTTAGATGAAAAATAAGCCTTTGCTTAAAAATGTCACTGATATTTATTTTCTGAATTGTTCACTTATGCCAATTATTTTGGGTTTCATTTCTAAAATTTTAGGTTAAAATAATGGGTTCTGCTAATTTTGAAAACCAGCATATAAGCAACCATAAGACTATCAATTGTAACAATCCTTTAATTTACTACTTAACATGCACCACCCCAAAAATGTGACACTGGATATTAATGGGTTATAGCTAAAAACTTCTAATGAATATTGGATTATTATAAACTTCTAAAACTGAATTTTCGGGAAACATATTTAATAGTATTAACACATATACAATTTGTCACTTAGCTTACTCTCTAATTTCATAGATGAACCTTTTTGTAATTATTTGGTCCATTCATTAGGAGGTTTCAAAAATTAATAAAGTTTTTTATTTCATAAACTTTTCAGAAAAGTGATACTAAATTTTAATTACTAATTTCCAAATTTTACAGTGGACATTAAAGTGTCAAATTTTATCTTAGGATGTCATACCTCAAAATGTTATGCATTATCTTTATCACATGTCAATAATGATATCCCTGTCATACATATCTCTTTAACTATCATTTTACAACTGAAAGCCTTATCTGACTTATACTTTAGAATGGAAAAGATACCTTATGAGGATGCCTTGAAAGTATCACTCTTTTTAAATTTTTTTTACAAATATTTACTTCAAAGTTTATTTCATGCACTCATCTAAAGACCCTCTATGATTCCATCATATCATTATTCTCATCATTATGTATGTCATTATCAGGGTTATTCAGTCATACATTTGCTTAAGATGTTATACTGGTGGAGACAAGTTCTGAAAATTGAGGATTTATTTTAAATTGCGCCTCAAAGTTACTAAATCTATTCCCAGAATTTGAGAAGTCTGAAGAAATGAAAAATTTTCTGATTATACTGTCCCGAATTGGTTTATTCATTTTAAGTTTAGTGACTTGTCCTTTGAAGCTTAAAATTGGACAATCATTAGTTGCTGATTATGACACACTAAAATGCAAAAAGCCAGCAGCAGTCAGAAAATTGGATTATTTAACAGCTAATTTTTAGATGTGGACATGAAAAAAGCTTTGGGGTAAAAGACTGTAAAAAAAAAAAAAAAAAATGAATACTTCTGAGACACTAATACGTAATCATAACCTGATCTTCAAAAACTTAAATGCAATGTCAATGATTATCTTCTGTTTTCTTAATTTCTTTAGTTCGCTTATTGTTCTTGCTTCTTAATGTTTTTCTTTTCCCAATATTCTCTCAGGCTTACTAACTCTTGCATCTTCGTGACTTTGTTGCTTTGCCTGAGGTCAAATGATTAAAACAATTTTAAAAATAAGATTGTGGTGTCATAGTCTTTAGATGTGTACATGAAATAAACATTGGAGTAAAAGTTTGCAAAAAAATGAGTATACTTTTGATACACCCTTATTATTATTTGTTGTTATGGCATTAATCATTAGTCTTTAAATGGAGACAAAACTAAGCTTTGGTATAAAATTGTATAAAAACTGAGAATATTGTTGTTACACCTGAATAACATTACATTTATAGAAATTAAGCAACAATAAAAAAAATAACATCTATAACAGTAGCTTGTTAACCTGCCTACCTTGCCAATTCTGTTGCAAGATCAGTGTTAATCAGCTCATGTAACAAAAACCTCAAAGTTGCTGGACAGGTGAGCATCGCTGGCACACCTGGAAATTCCTGTTCATGCAGTGTGCACTAGTAACAAGTAATTTGTTTCTACTTTTTTCCCCCCTCCCAAAACACATTTCTAGTATTAACCAACTTTCAGATTTCTTGTTATGTCAGAGGATAAATAAGAATATACATAACAAAACACGTGTGATAGTCTAACAATGGAATAGCTTGACTTATTTTAGAAAAAAGATGACATTCTTTTTTTTAATAATCATATAAAGTTGATGCAAAAGATTCCCAATCCTATTGTTGATGAAATTATAAAATTGTCTTTAAAGTTTACTCAGATATTTATTGTTTTTGCAATCATCCATTCAGAAATTTTGGAAGTAAATGGGCTTCACAACTTACAGAAATCAGCATTGGTCTGTGCTTAAACTTTTGTCTCTCTCTCTCTTTTTGTTTTACTCATAAAAAGTAATTTTGGTGACAAGATAATCACTAGTGATAAAAAAGGATTTACTATAAGCAAAAAGAAAAAAAAGTAAAGATAATTATTGATCCAATACAACCTTCAATGTCTCTACCTAAATGGAGTTGAGTGCAGAGAAAATTCAATGTTTGATAGAATTTTATTACAAATTGCTGGAACTTGAATAAATTGGCACCATGTAACATTATGGTGCACAATGGTTCATTTGAATAATGCATAAAAAAAAACAAAAAAAAAAAACACATTTCAACTGCTGCAAGTACAAGTCTACAGTAATGGTCTGGTCCATTGTTAGCAGATCATAATGCACCACTTGTTGACTAGCCCACTGGATACAGAGCATAATCTTGCACAAGTATAGAAATGGTCATGTGGTATGAGGCATAGAGTCCCATAGTGTCATACAGGACCCACATTTCATCACAGGTGAGTACTCATTCAAATATAGGTTGTCATTCGTTACTTGTTGGCTTCTGACAGTGTGTGGAGCAGACAACATGTACACCTTTTTAATGCAGTGCAGGTGAAGTCTGACTGTTACATCAGAAATCTGGAAACATTTGGCAAGCTCATGGCAGATTTGGCTGTTATTCTTCTCTATAGTCGCCTCATCATTCAGGACATGTGCTAGCCACTGCAGGGTTCATCACAAAGAGACAGATCTCCCAACCTGGACATCTAGAAACAATGTGTTGTGGTACCATTAACTCACAGCATTATCTTCAAAGGTTTGACATTTGGTGACTTGTTGCAGTGTGGATAAAACTATTTTAAAGTCAGAAAGCAGACAACCCCAAATGAGCTGCTTCAATACAACCATGTTACTTTGCAACTGCTTGAACTATGACTGATGTGTGTGTGTGTGTGTGTGTGTGTGTGTGTGTGTGCAACACACCTGCATTAGTCAAGAGAAATACCCACCACCTCTTTCCTAGCATATGATACTCACATTTGCATAATAGTGACAACTTTTTCTCACATGACATAATAAGCAGCATGGAGTTTTTTAGTTACATTATATAACCATTTTGATTTTGATTTGACCTAAGTCAAATGATTATTAACATGTAGCTAGACTAGCATCCTGTTTTCAGCTCATCCTCTATATAAACCAGACTTTTAGTAGGGCTTTAAAAACAGATGCTTTTAAAGTATATATAAATGTATACAAATTATATATAAAACAAAGAGTGAGGAATAGAAAAGATGTGAAAATAGTACACATTGTAAAGTGGTGTAGCAAAAATATATAACAACAAAAAAGAAATAAAAAAATGGTTTTAAGGAGTTATCGCTTCTGCTTTAGAGCTAATTGAGGACAAAAACATAAATATGTGCACAATGACTAAAAAAAATTAGAGAAAATATGCTACCAGGGAAAATACACACAGATTACATTTAGACACAACAGCCATTTCTTCTGCTTACAGAGGGAAAGTTGCTTAGACTTAATATAAATGGTCTAAAGAATTCTCAAGTGACAATCAGAATTTGTTCTGATTATGAGAGGATATCCTTGGGGAACAATGAAGCACAAATCAGATTATTTATTAAGTGTTCTGCAATTATAGAACCTGAAATATTCACAAGCATATACAAATTTTTATACGTAATGTTTTTTCAATCCTATATTTACTTAAGCAATTTCATAAAAATATTTGGATTCTGTGAAGGCTTCCAGTGAAAAATCAATTTAAAAACATTGATAGTTTGTTAATTTGGCTGATGAGAAAGTCCATGACACTGTTTAAAGAATGTTTGCCAGCAACAATTAAATTTCAAGCTCAATGCCTCATATATTAAAATCAGTAAAAGAAAACTTCAAAAAATGTTTTATTTAAAAAAAAATAGATAGAAAAAAAGAGCCTATATCAATATATTTTTCAAGTTCATTAATATTCCTTACTGTTTTCAGTTATAGAGAAGTAGTTATAGCATAACTTAAACATTAATCAATTCAGATTAGTGAGTGATTATCAAATCTGTAACTATAGCAAATAAGCTGAAGTGACAGAATAAATCTTCATCTCAGAATGTCAAATAGAAATTAAAGCAAATGATTGTAATGGAATAGTATTATAAACTCTCTAAACTAACCTCTTCAGATAATTCAGTCAATTAAGTGCCATACGTGATACACGCTTGGGCGATCATGTCTCAAAAGAGACATGACTGACTAGGCAGAAGATTATCCCACAGTAGGTTGCCATTGCTTTCTGCAGTAGACTGGTTGTCGACCAAGGCTATAGAACCCAATCTGTCCTGTTATTTGACCCATAACTGGAAGGAAGAGACGGATTAATACCTTTCCCAAGGGTATTTGCGCGTAAGTGAATGCAATGAAGTTGTCTGGAATTTGAACTCGGCCCCCCTGATTTCTCGTTCCGAACCGATATTCAATGCTCCACAATGCACAATTATCCTTCTTTTAAGTCATAAATGTTTATTTTTTCAAATATACTTAAAATGAATTTATTGACACTTCCATTGCTCTAAAGGTACTTGTACATCTCTTCAAAACTTATATTACCTGTTATCGATGTATATATAAACATGAAACATGCCTCTCACCAACCTTTTTACTGACTGGCCAATTATTTACCCTGTTACATTTCAATCTTCGATCTCGATGGTATGCACCACAAGTTAGGAAAGGGTGTGATGCATGCTCACAAGGTAACATGTTAAAAGACAATCACCATATTGATACTTGGGACAACTTCTGCAATGTCAGTTTAAAAGCTCAGCTCTTCTCTCAACCAATTCTTTGTTCATTTACTCATCTTGATGTGGTGGCTGGTAGTAAGAAATGGAAGCTTTAGAACACATCCATCTCTGGCTAAGTGTAGGCTAGAATTATCTCCATTCTAAGCATGACTGTTAATATAGACCAACACTTGGATATAGCCTATCTCTGGCTTTGTTGTCACTTTCAGTTAAAATGAATGCCACTTTAGAAGAACGAACTTCAAAAAAACAATTTGCTAGTCTATCAAACAAAAACATTTGAGATCGAAATAAAACCACCTCTTCTCTTTCACATGGGTGTCCATGGTATCACATATATACAGTATACAATGGGTAAATTGCCACCATATTATATTTTAAATTTTGCACATAAGTGTTGTTAATTTTTTATTCTTCGACTACACAGTATAGTAGTGTCAGTTAGGCACCTTCTATAAGAAAAAGAGCACCATGACGCAATTCTTCACTCTGCCAGAAATTTGGAAATGGTATGTTGTACTACTTGGTAATTGAACTGAAAGCTCCAGTACAAACATTTCAAAGTGTTTGTGTGTCAATCTCAAGACAGAGCAGAGGATTCTAAGAAGGTTAGATAAGTCTAATGGTGATTATAAAGGTACAGCAATTTGGAAAACACACTCTGACAAAAGAAAGAACTTCAAAATTTGCTGGTGAGGGCCTTAAACTCAACACAAATGCCTACATCAAGTGTCTTCAGGAGATAGTGCAGCCCTGAGTGAAGAGGGTGGCTGCTTGAAGGCCTGTCTGGCAACTCAACACCATGAAACACAAACAATTTCTGTGACCATATCACCACTTACATCTGGCCACCTAAGTCCCCAGACTGCAATCCTCTTGATTAATATGTGTGGGGCACAGTTGAGCAAGAGACCAACAAAACTTCTAACACCATTAGATGAAATGAAGGAAAGGATTATAGAAGTATTCATTAACTAAAACAAGGAGACAATCCAGAAGAGTTGCAGGAGATTCTGCAGTCATCTGGAGAGTGTGGCTGAAACCAATGGTGAGTTTATTAAATAAATTTACTTTTTAATATTTGAAAATATTTTTGTATAAATATAGCTGTTATAATGAGATAACAGTGTTATTTTCAGCCATTGCCAGGCTATACTAGCAGTATAGCCTGGCGTTGCTCGGGTGTAATGAAAGCTTTAAAACTAATCCATGGTCCTAGAGCTCAGATTCTTTGGATGTTGGCATGAAAGACTAAAAAGCAATAGTTGTTTCCAGTTAAAGTGAAACTGTAGACTGAAAGAAAAATGAATGGATGTAAGTCAAATTTCGATTTCCTGGTATTGATATCAAATAAGTTTTTTTCATCGTAAACTGAATTTTGAAGGCTAAATAAGTCCTCTGAGTAAATGGTATCATGGCTGAGACTAAGAACTACAATTATACCTACTTAGAGCCAAACTCGAAGCAAAAACTAAAATAAAACGGCTGAAAAAAATACAGACATACAGGCAGATAAACAGACACACACACACAAACATCTTGCCTTTTATATATATATATATATATATATATATATAAAATCGATTTTCCTACTATTGTAAGAACTGCAACCTTGAAACTTCTGAATATCATTTCTTATGTCTTTGTCTATGAGTGTATCAAATTTGACTAAAATCAGAGCACTCCTTCTATAACCTGATTTTTTCGATTATCGATTTTTGATATTTATCGGGGGTACCTCGACACAAAACCTAGCTAAGAACACTCGCAGACGCTTATAGTACAACTGTGTAAATTTTCAAGAAATCAGTTCAGCCGTTTTGGAGTCTATAGGTAACGAACTGGAATCATTTGCTGAAAAGACAAATATATATATATATATATATATATATATATATATATATATATATATATACCTAGCATTTGTGTTATAAACTAATTAGCACTGATTTGTAAATCAATTTTTATATACAGTAGAGTAAGTATACAGGATACCTGTGTACTTGAACTGATTCATAAAAATATCAGCTTAAAAAATTTAATTTCAGTATTTTCTCTTATTTGAAAAAAAAATAAAATAATGGAAATAATTAATTTAAATTAATTTAAGTTTTTCTGTCTTTTCAGCAAATGATCCCAGTCAGATACACTCATTTTCCTTGAAAAAGAATGTCAATAAATTGTGCAAAATGCTGTTGAATGAGATAAACTACATTTAAAATTATGGGTAAAAAAAGCATTAAATAAAATTCTTCTTTTTAGCAGTCATGTCTACATGTTTCCAAAAAGCAAATAAAACACAAATATTTATATTCATTTATCTATTTGTCAAATTCTCTGCTTTCTGTAGTTTAGCAAACAAAATATACTTAAAAAGAACTGATTAAACCTTTTATTTATTCATTCTCTTCCTATAAGTAATCTTGTACAATGAGAGTCAATTATATTGACCTACAAAATAAACAAAACATTAACAGGTTTAGGACAAGTGGTAAAAGAAAGGATAGTAATAATAGAGGTCTAACATTCCAAATTGTCAGTATACTACTATAAATATTTATAAAACCTCTTTATTGCCAAATACAGGAAATAATTTTTTATACTTTAGATATTTTTGGAAAAAAATCAAATAGGTCCTAAAATATTTGATTAGGAAGCTCACAACATCACTTTAAATAAATCCAGCCATGAACAAGAACAGTAGTGTAGGTTCATTGTGATATTTATGCTTAGAATGAGATCAAAAAGAGCAATAAAAAAAGCAGAAGGAAGTGTAACTAGATTTTATAGATTATGCAAAAGCATTTGATAAAGTAGATAACAAAGAATTGTTGGAACTGCTGGGTAACCCTGGAATATTTGGGAAGGATATTAGAATAATCCAGAACCTATTCAATTTCTCACTACCATAATGTAGCTTCCCTATAACTTTTCTCTAAATATTTTCATGGTAATTGTTCAGATAAATCTCTGCTACGGCACCTAGACTTTTGGAACTTAAGTGCAGTACTAGATTGGCAGTAATGTCTTATTAATTCAGAGTTGAATTAACTGATATAAGCATAAGTTCTATCCTAACAGTTTCTTTCCTTACACTTCTTACTTGTGGAATGCTTCTGGCTTCATGCTTTCTAGCCAACTTTAATCTTCAAAAATTTAAATGTAATGTCAATCGTTATCTACTGCCTTGATTCATCTACTTTTATTGCTCTCACTCCTTAATAATGTTTCTCTTTTTTCTTATTCTTTCACACTCTGTAACCCCTTGAGCCTTCATGACCCTGCTTGGGGTGAGATTAAAGACAATTAGTATAACTACCATTATTACTAGTGTATATAAAACCAAATAACATCAAATATGTCAACATTGAGTGATCAAGGAAAAATAAGGAATAAGTTTATATGGTTAGACTTGATCTTCCACCAGCAATAGATTACTCATAGCTCAATCAGTACCACAGTGAAAGTAAATACGATGATTTAAAGGGTAATATTTAAAAAGAGTAATTTCACCTTGTTTTGTTGTGAAGCCTTCTGTGATTGAATACTCTAAAGCATCCCTAGCTTGAAGATGATTTCTCTAAAATAAGACGGGATGCAGATTTGATTCTTACTGAAGGGCATATTTTTTTTAATAAGACTTTTGATTACACAAACTGGTAGACATCAATTATACTGTTTAAAAAACAGATGTCTTCTCAAACATGTATATCCACTAAATATAATCTTTAATAAGAAATGATGTCAGATTATAAATAAAAGCCATTAATTTTTTAGAAATAAATATAAATATAGTTAAAATAGTCTTTCTGAGAAAAAAGGGGTGCAAGTTCAAGTCTTGTCTAAAGCTCATTCTTTATTTATGATTGGTGCCGTTTAATAATGGCTGTAGAATGACAGTCTGAATAGTTGTGATAAAAAGCATCTGAACTTAAAATGAAAGAAATACTAGTCAAATGTTAATGCATAAAAGTAACTTTTTTAGCTTCTTCTATGAGCCATGTCCCTTTAGGACATTGACAATCATGGCTTTTCACAATTTCTTTGTCTTTTGTAGCTCTTAATAAATTTCGTCTTTTTGTTATCTATCATAAATTTGTTCCACTATTCATTTACTGAAGCTTGCTATTTAGGTTATGCTTTTGCCTTCATTTGAGTATTAAATTTTCCAAGCCCTTCATCCTCATTATTTGCCCTAGAAACTCTCTCTTTTTGATGTTGAGTATAATGGTACTTCTTGTTTCCATTTTCTCTAAAACTTTGTTCTTTCTCACACGTTCAGTTTATTGTATTCTCAGCATCTTTATGTAAAATCACATGTCTATTGCTTCAAGTCTCTTCATCATCTTTGAGGAGATTGTCCAGAATTCACTGCCGTATAGGAGGACTGATGTTGAGTAACAGTTCAGCATTCTTTTCTTTGTTTTTAGGTCCTGGGCATGACTGTAAACTGCATCCGGCAACAAGGCCTCTGATTGGGGGTTGTGAGGAGCATAGAACCACCTCTTAATTGCTGTTTTTCCCAGGTTCACCCTGACTCGGAGTGGTAGCAAGGCCTCTGATTAAGAGGTTGTGAGGAGCATGGAACCACCTCTTAATTGCTGTTGTTCTCAGGTCCACCCGACCCGGATTAGAAGCACCTGTTAGGGTCCCAGCTATAGGCAAATAGTTAGCCACCAAATTGCGGTCAAAACACTATGAAAGTATAAAAATACTTTTATAGAAATATATACATAAAAGTAGACTTTTATAGAAAAATATATTTTTTGAAAGAAAAATATTACCAATAATACATTTTTGAAAAAAAAATTATTACCATAACAGATATTTGAAGGAAAAAATATTATTCTCAGCAAAACGTTTTTGAATACAAAACTAGAAGACATTTTCAGTTTTCTAAAATAAAAAAGAATAAAAACAAAAAAAATTAATTAAAATCTGACTAAATCAACTTTCCCACTATAACTGAATATTAAAAAAATTCCCTTAAAACCCCATCTTTTTGGCATTAAATAACCCACAAAGGTTGATATACCGTTAAACAAAACTCAAACTCTTTGTTCTGAACAAAATTTTTCTGTTTCTTAATAGTTTGCCTAACTTTTTGAAGACATTTTTTGCTATCCCAATGCACCTTCAACTTTCAGTGTCATACTTCTGTCCTCTGTTAAAACACAATTCAGATATTTACATTTTTGTACTTGTTTGATTTTGGTATCTCCAATGTGCATGTTGGGCTTTTCTTTTTGCCAACAATCATGCATTTGCAATTGATGTTTCGTCCTTTCTTTTTGCTTTCCTTCACTATCTTCTGTAAGAGTTCTTGTAGTTTTCTTTCTTATGTCTGCTATCAACATGGTGCCATCTGTATATCTTATGTTGTTAAGATTCTGGCCACCAATAATGAATCCTGGTATGACCTAATTTTCTTAGATAAGCCTTACTGTATAGATTGAATAAGTCCAATAAGAAGACATCCTTCTTTTACACCCTGTCTATTTTTTTTGTATATTTGCTGAATTCATTTTTTTTCTACTGTATACAGACATTATTAAACAGCACCAATCATAAATAAAGAATGAGCTTTAGACAAGACTTGAACTTGCACCCCTTTTTTCTCAGAAAGACTATTTTAACTATATTTATATTTATTTCTAAAAAATTAATGGCTTTTATTTATAATCTGACATCATTTCTTATTAAAGATTATATTTAGTGGATATACATGTTTGAGAAGACATCTGTTTTTTAAACAGTATAATTGATGTCTACCAGTTTGTGTAATCAAAAGTCTTATTAAAAAAAATATGCCCTTCAGTAAGAATCAAATCTGCATCCCGTCTTATTTTAGAGAAATCATCTTCAAGCTAGGGATGCTTTAGAGTATTCAATCACAGAAGGCTTCACAACAAAACAAGGTGCAATTACTCTTTTTAAATATTACCCTTTAAATCATCGTATTTACTTTCACTGTGGTACTGATTGAGCTATGAGTAATCTATTGCTGGTGGAAGATCAAGTCTAACCATATAAACTTATTCCTTATTTTTCCTTGATCACTCAATGTTGACATATTTGATGTTATTTGGTTTTACATACACTAGTAATAATGGTAGTTATACTAATTGTCTTTAATCTCACCCCAAGCAGGGTCATGAAGGCTCAAGGGGTTACAGAGTGTGAAAGAATAAGAAAAAAGAGAAACATTATTAAGGAGTGAGAGCAATAAAAGTAGATGAATCAAGGCAGTAGATAACGATTGACATTACATTTAAATTTTTGAAGATTAAAGTTGGCTAGAAAGCATGAAGCCAGAAGCATTCCACAAGTAAGAAGTGTAAGGAAAGAAACTGTTAGGATAGAACTTATGCTTATATCAGTTAATTCAACTCTGAATTAATAAGACATTACTGCCAATCTAGTACTGCACTTAAGTTCCAAAAGTCTAGGTGCCGTAGCAGAGATTTATCTGAACAATTACCATGAAAATATTTAGAGAAAAGTTATAGGGAAGCTACATTATGGTAGTGAGAAATTGAATGAAGCTGAGATGTCAGGTCAAGACATATAACATTGCAGATTCTTCTTTGGATTTTATTAAGAATCTTTAAATATATAGCAGGAGCACTGGGCTGTATATGACGATAATACTCAAAATGAGGATGAATGGTAAACTTATAAATATGTAAGATTCTGGAGAGAAAAGTTGTCTAGCATGACACTGTGATCCAACTTTCTTAGCAGCAGATCTAACAATTGATTCAATATAATCTTTCTACTTCATGTCAGCAGAGAATGTTAACCAAAGAAGGTGCAATGAGTCACTCTTCTGGAGGTTAACAGCAGCCATAACTATATTGAATTTTTCTTTCAGGAAGCATTATCAACCATTATTTTTTATCAGTATTTCTTTCATTTTAATTTCAGTTGCTGTTCAGTTGAGTTTCTACTCAAGTTATCATTCTATGACTGTAAGTCAACAACATAGATTTGAAATAAAGATAAAAAGTAAACTAAATTAAGATAAAAGAAATATTTGTAAAAAATTAATAATTGCTTACAATGTAATATCATTTTAAGATATTATTTTTACACAGCTATAAATTTCAGAATTTGAAAAGAAAATTTGAATGAGATAAAATTTGGCTTTGGATCAGAGTAGTTTAAATATATATATTTTTTTTTATACAAACTAATGTACTTGTTCTGAACAAAAGGTGAAACTACTTCCAAATTACATGCACTTAAAGTTTTCATCCACTATTAATAATTTCTTTAAGTATTCTCATATAAAAATAAATGCAAGAATTCAAGTTTGCTTACACTTTGAAAATTAACATTAAGATATCAAACTCATGGCTGACCAGCCCATCTCAAGAGTAACAATGGGTGTAAGAGCTTTTTATAGTTAATACTGCCAGGGAAGTAAGGTAGATTAGTGACAGTGGTTTGTCCAAGTGCAATAGAATGAAGTGCTTTTCCCAAATGTATCAGTGCCAACTAAATACATGCAGCTTCACACAAAATTCAGATTGTTGATTCTATTTTAGATGCTGATAATTTCATACTTCCTTGCTCAGTCTTACAACAAAGTATAAGGAGAGATGGGTTCATGCCTATCTCAATCAACTGGTTATGACAGTTCACCATTGTGATGTTGAATTATTATAAAAAAAGTAAGAGAAGAGGCAAACAGTAGTATGGAATATAAGAGTACAGATAATCACAGATTCTAAACTAGAGGGCCCCAAACCTTTTAGTAAATTAACCCCTTCAACGAATCCTTGATCTGTCAATTTTTAGACATGTACAAAAAACAAAAAAACAAAAAACAAATAACAATTACTTCTATTTAAGCGTTTAAATTACTTTACTCTTTACAGTTATTTATTTTTGCAATGATTCATTTTCAGCTTCACATTTTGTTTATTCCCTTTTCAATTTCTATTTCTATCTTAGGGTTTGTTTGAATAACAATAATAATGAGAAAAATTTCACAAACAATATAAGTAATAATAAAAACATTAAAAATAAATTAACATACCTTCTTATTGAATTGGCTGACCTCATTAAGGGAAATGACATGTTTGATGAGCAATAATATTACTCTAATGTTTAGATAACTTACATGAATATCTGATATTGGCTCTATGGACCAGTATTTAAAATCAGAATATCAAAATATATATCATTAACCTCTCAAGAAATATTACTCCCATCTTGATTCAGAAGAAATTGATTATTCTACTGACAGTGTTTATACAAAGTAGGTTTTTCTTTCTTACGCTTGTTCCTTTTGCTATAGACAATGTTTAAAGGAAGTTGGTCATTTTCTTCATATATATATTAGAAAATATTCTTTTGGGCACTTCAACATATTGCAATGGTTAGCTAGTCTTGTTAGATCTATTATGATTGAATAGTGAATTCGATCCTCACTGAGTTCCTTGTACCACATTTAAGCTACACTTAGAAATTCACCATATTGGAACATATTCTTCCCTCAGTAGATCAGTTTTCATACTATCCTATACTGCAACTTTTGAGTTAGCAAATCTCGGTTGGTTTGAAACATTTCCATTGCCTTGAATCTTTAAGAAAATTTCTGAAATACTGGTTCTTGAAATTTCAAGTTTCTTAGCTATTCATGAATGCCATTTTTTGACATTCTGACTTCCTTGACTATTACCTGTAGGATCATTGTCTTCATTCTGGTTTCTTTGACACAGATAAGAGGATAAGATTTTTAGAAAATCTTTTTGTGCAGCCATAATAATGTTCCTCTTCTTTGTTTTGCCTTTAATTTTAATCAATTTTACCCCATGTAAGGCAGTAAAGTCACTAAGACACAAGGGGTTACTGTGTGTGGAAGAATTAGGAAAAGAAACATTTGAAACAATTGACATTGCATCTAAATTTTTGCAGATTAATGTTGGCTGGAAAACATGATGCCGAAAGGGAGTGTCACAAGCAAGAAAAGAAAATGCTGCTAGCATAGAACTTATGGTTGCATCTAGCCAGCTCATCTGAAAATTGATGAGATCATGATACCAATCTAGTACTGCAAAAAGTCTAGGTACCATAGCAAAGAGCTTATCTTGACAATTACCATGTAAGTATTTATAGAAAAGGCACAGAAAGGCAACCTTATGGTGGTGGAAAAGTGACTGAAGCTGAGTTGCCAGATAATGGCAGATAATATTACTGATTATTGTTTAGATTTTATCAAGGAGCTCAAGGTCAATAGCAGAGGCATTGGATCATATGTGGCAGCAATTTTCTAAGCATGGACGAATGGTAGACATAGATATATATAAGAATAAGATAGATTCTGAAGATAAAAATTTTTGCACAACACAGTGAACCAACTTTCTTCTACTCAAATTAGCCCTTGTCAATGTAACTATGTGGATAAAGGTTTTTTTTTACTCTTATTAATACTTGGGTGGGAAGCTGCTTATGTTCTGTCAGCAAGTGAGGTATTTTTTTCGACAAAATAGAGAACAAAGTCCAGAGACATGAATTTTTAACTTATCTAAGCAATCTAGCCAATTTCATTTTCTCTACTTAAAACCAAGCACAGCCTTCTTTCTACTTTATATTGATATCAGATCTTCTCTGTTTCATGCCCCAATCACAGCTCTCCACAACTTTTTATCCTTTGTAGTTCTTACTAACATAGGTCTTTTTACCATATCTTCCACCTCCCATTCCACCATCCATTCACACAAGCTTTTCAAGTAGGTAGTCCATTGCCTCCCACTGTCCCTTTTGCTATTTGTATCAAATTCTCTATACCCTCTTTCCTCATTATACTTCCAAGAAATTTCAGGTGCCTCTTTCTGAGTATAACAATCTTTTTTGTTTCAATTTTCTTTAAGACTTCCTAGTTACTTACATGTTCCATCCATGGTATTCTCAGCATTCTTCTGTAGAACAACCTCTGTTGACTCCAATCTTCTCTTCCTCTGTGAGAAAATTATATTGCATTCACTGCTATATAAGAGGATTAATATAACAAAGCAGTTCAGCACTGTTTCTTTTGTTTCTTATAAAGTTTTCCTGTTTCTTAGCACTTTGCTTAACTTTTAGAAAGCATTTTTGTTATTAAAATGCATATTCAGATTTTGGTATTACATTTTCCACCCAATGTTAAAATATTTCCCAGATATTTAAACATATATATATGTACTTGTTTGATTTTGACAGATACCAAATACCTGTTTGTTTGTTTTTCTCTAAGATAAAATCTAAAAATCAAAATCATTACTAACTAGGTTAAAAAGAACCAAATTGTTTCTTTTAGGTAAAGATAGAGAAGGAGACACGAGTGGCAACTTTGGACTAGGGGAGCACAATTAACAAGGAGAAAAGTGGGTCTAATGGTGCTCAGCCAATGACCAGGTAATCACTAACACCTGGTTCCAAGAACACCCATGACGTTTATGGACATTGAGAAGCCCAGGAGGCGACACGAAGAACCAAATAGACTATATAACTATAAACGAGAAATTCAGGAACGCAGTGGTCCAATGCAAAACATACCCAGATGCCGACTGCGGAAGTGACTGTGTCCCAGTCATCTGCAAACTAACTAAGGGTGAAACTCCAAAGACTGAAGAAGCCCAGCACATCACCAAGGCTGCAATACGACACGCTAGAGAATGACCCCACCCTGCAGAAAGAATACAATAACCACATGAGGAAGAAATATGAAGAACAAACTGGAAAAGGGCACTCAAAATGGGAGTCACTAAAAGAAGCAATGGTGACTTCAGCAAACAACATAGCCCCAAAGGAAATTAGATGCAGAAAAAAAAACGAGTGGATGACCGAAGAGATCCTCCATATGATGCAAAGGAGACAAAAAAATAACGCCAAGACATGGAGCAAAGTACAAGAAACTTCACAGGGAGATAAGGAACAAATGCAGACAAGCCAAAGAGGAATGGCTCAACAACAAATGTGAAGAAGTAGAGAGACTGAGCAGGACCAACAAAGCAGAGATGCATAAAGAGATAAGAGAACTGACAGGACAAAAAACCTGCTCCTCAACAGGATGCATAAAATCCAAGGATGGAACAATCATATTAGAGAAAGAGGAAATGCTCCAGCGATGGGAAGAGGATATAAAGGATCTTTTTTGCGACAGGAGAGAACAACCGAGAATACACAAGGAGATGGATGGACCAGAAATACTAAAATCCGAAGTAGAAGCTGCAATGGCCAAAATGAACAGAAACAAAGCAGCTGGTCCAGACGGCATAGTGATAGAGCTGCTGACAGCCTTAGAAGAATATGGCATAGAAAAAATTACCAACATAATAAACAAGATTTATAGCAGCGGAATAATACCAGACAACCTGTACAAGTCGATATTTATAGCGCTGCCGAAGAAACCAGGTGCAAACGTGTGTGAACTACACAGAACTATCAGCTTAATGAGCCACATTACCAAACTGATGGTCAGAATCCTGATGAACAGAGCGAGAAGCAGAATCAGGCCAGAGATAGGGCAGGAACAGTGCGGGTTCATCAAAGACACTGGAACAATGAACGCCATATTCATGATTAGGATGCTTTCCGAAAGGGCAATACAAATGAAGGAAGATTTGTACCTATGTTTCATTGACTATGTGAAGGCATTTGACAAGATACGACACAAAGAATTGATGGAGATGCTCGGCAACCTAGATATTTTCGGCAAAGACATAAGAGTGATCAAGAATCTCTACTGGCAGCAAACGGCATGTATACGGACAGGTAACAATCTCAGTAGATTTACAAAGATAGAAAGAGGCGTAAGACAAGAATGTGTCTTTTCACCAGATTTGTTCAACCTGCACAGCGAGAATATCTTGAGGAGCCTAGATGACATGCCAGGATTTGTTGTTGGTGGACACAACTTGAACAACATAAGGTACGCAGACGATACAGTGCTGATTGCAAACACGGAAAGGAAACTACAAGACTTCATACAGAAGGTAGCGGTGGAGAGTGACAAAAAAAGACTACAAATAAACTTTACGAAAACTGAGTGCATGGTCATCAGCAAAAGGTACAACCCAAAATGCCAAATACAGGTGGGAGATACCAGAATCAAGCAAGCACAAAAATTTAAATACCTAGGAAGTGTCCTAACTGGAGATGGAAAATGCGACACGGCGATCCGAAGGCGAATTGGCATGGCAAAAGACATGTTCCAGAAGCTGTGAAAAGTACTAACACACAGGAAAATCTCACTGGAAACAAAGAAAAGCATGCTGGACTGCTATGTGATGTCAGTTCTTCAATACAGCAGTGAATGCTGGACAATATCGGTGAAAATGAGGACAAAACTGGAAGCAGCGGAAATGTGGTTCTACAGAAGGATGCTGCGGATATCGTGGACTGAGCAATGCAAGCAACGATGAGGTGTTGGAAAAATGGCAATAAAAAGGAAATTGATACTGAGCATCAGGAAGAGACAACTGAAGTTCCTGGGACATGCAATGAGGAAGGAGAGCCTGGAGAACCTGATACTGACTAGCCAAATAGAAGGAAAGAGAGACAGGGGATGGCAGTGGATAACATATCTGCAGGGCCTGATCAGGTGGCTGACAGAACGGGAGTTGACAGGAGTAACGGGAGCAAACATACTAGGAGCCACAAAGGATAGCGAGATGTGGAGAACCATGATCGCCTACGTCCTGAAAGGACAGGGCACATAAAAGAAGAAGATAGGAGAATTACTTGGGTGCAATATAATATAAATTGAAATAAAAATACAGCCAAGTTTTTTCTGATGACATAATGCAAATTTCTGCATGACTTTATTAGTAATATAATAAAGATAAAAACATTGATCCATGATTATCTCATGTTTCTACAACAACACCTATTTGCTATTTAATATAAGATGGCTTCACAAAAAAAAAAAGCATGACATTATTAAAGTAAACTGAAGTTTTCATATCTCTGGTAAAAAAAAAAAAAAATAGATATCATATTGCAGAATATGAATGCTGATGTCACTTGGTTGTAATTCACAAAACTTGTAAACTGTTTTTTTTTTAGTTTTCCTTACCCATATGTGATAGCTTGATTAAATTTACAATTCTCTCATAGGACAGGGGAAGTATGGATGATTAAAAGTAACAAAACATGATATTGCTGATAATGGCAAAAGTATACTCTCAACAGTGATTCCTCATCATAATAATTAATAAAAAAGTGAATTTACTCATAGCAGATCAAAGTAAGTTTTATGTAATTGTTACGAGGATGCATTTATATATAAAAATAATAATAATAATAATGTCTAAAAAGTTGTAGTAAAGGATTCTATTGGGTCCTACTTGTTATTCCAAAAAAAGTTTTAATTCATGAAGTAGTCATAAAAATAAGAAAATTAGGAATAGAATGTTTTGGAAAATTGTAGAAAATTTCAGTAAATTCAAGAGAATTCGAAAGGTTCTAGTAATATGCAAAATAGACGTTAGCCCCTATAAAAATTTTGGGAAGAGAGTATTCAGTTGTTAGCAGGATGGGCTGACCTTATCAACTTCAGCCTTGATTCAAGGATTTATATCCAGTCGAAAAAATCTCTCTAAGTCGATGACCAACTAAAATTTGAAAGAGTTATTACTAGGATTTGCTGACATTATCAACTCTGGCTTTGATTCAAGGATTTCTATCCAGCTGAAAGAATCTATAAGAAAAGTTGCTGACCAACTAAAACCTGAAAGAGAACCTTATGGAACTATATGGGTAAATACATTTTTGACTCTTTCATTGATCAAACTAATAATTATTCTTTATATATTCATTTAAGGATTTCCAAAAAGTATAGCACTTAACGTCTTTACCAACTTAACTGGGTAAAGATATTTGACACCTTACCTTCCCCTTCTCTCCTCATAACACTCGCCAATAGTAAACTATGTTTCTTGTTTTGAATCCAACAAAATTTGTATATCTGTAAATATTTTATTTGGTGTGTTTCGTAAATTAAATATTTGTCTATGACTTATCTCTGAGTTTTGGTCAATTGTTTTTTTTTTCTTTTGTTACACATAACCTGTAACAGTAATGTAACAGAGCAGGAAGTTACAGAAAAGTTTTATTGTTTTATGCAAATCTGTCCTGTTCTAGGAGTGGATCTCCAGCTCATCATAAGATAATGTTTACATGGGAACCTATAATGAAGTTACTCCAGCATATATATTATCAAGACTACTTGTTCATCACGGGGTAGATGTCATTATTACAAGATTGTTTTGTCATTAACAATCAAATCATGAAGACCATTACTATGTTTCAACTTCACTTAATGCCCAACTATTATGGTCTTGTGTCAAACTGAGTTTAGTAAATATTTATAACTTGTCTGTATCAAAAAGGTCTTATAGTTTTTCAATTTACGTAATTAGTTAATTGTAACAATTTTATTTATTCTTTGTTTTCAAGCAACATTTTTTTGCTATACAGCCACATATATTGTATTCAGTAAATGATATTTTTCCAACTGTTGCAGAAAAAAATTAGAATTATTCATAGTTTATAGAAAAATACATTTTTCATCCTAAAGCATATATATATATATATATATATATATATATATGTAAACGCACAACACATCACCGTAATGATTTAGTAGGCCATGAGATAATTAAATTTGACATAAGTGAATCATTAAACTGTTACAACACAAGTAATTTTGTTGTCCAAGATGACTGGACCTCATAAGAGGCAAAAATATAACAAAATTGCCATCTGTTAAGACAAGAGCAAACACACATCAGCAGTAATCTTTATTATGACACTTACTTCCTCTGTACCCTACATGCATTAATCATATCCCAAAGGTTAACTTTGTGGGTCATTTAAATTATACCTTTCCTGCCTTATAAGAATTCAAATGGTAAACATCAATATTAATTCATTCTGAAAAGCTCAAATCAAAATTTACAAAATGTACTTGATAATCTCACATTGTTTTGGAAATTGTTATCTCTGCAACAATTTGAATTTGAATTTACTAATGGTGGTGAATACTGGGAAAAAATTTCTCACAGATATAGAGAAAACTTAGGCAACAAAGATACAATCTTATAGAAAGATGTTGAGAATAACATGGATGGAATATGTGAGCAAAAAGAAAGTTTTAAGAAAATGGAAACAAGGAGCTGCTTATATAGTTGCAATATCTGAATATAAAATATATAATGAAGAAAGAGTGTTTGGAGAATATGATATTCACATTGATACTCATACTAAAGGCAAAAGGAACAGAGGTAAACAATAAATAACAAGTTTGTGCAAATGGATGGCAGAACAAGAGTAATAGGGATAGTAAGAAGACAAACATTACTTAGAGCTACAAAAGACAAGAAATCATAAAGAACCATGATTTAACATGTTCTGAAGGTACAAGGTATATATAAGAAGAAGAATGAATTGAAGAGATGTTGGATTGCTATATCTTACTACAACATTAATGATTACAACTGTCACACTTACCGTATCAGCAGGTTAACCTAGCCAATCTGGAAGAACTGATGACTCACTGTCTATAATGCCATTTATTTCTCCAAAAATGGAATACAGAGCTGAGACAAAATGAAAGAGTACAGGGCTGGGACAAGATGAAAGAGTACAGGGCCGAGACAAAATGAGATAATACCGGGCCGAGACAAGCTGAGATAATACCGGGCCGGGACAAGATGAGATAATACCGGGCCAGGACAAGATGAGATAATACCGGGCCGGGACAAGATGAGATAATACCGGGCCGGGACAAGATGAAAGAATACCGGGCCGAGACAAGATGAGATAATACCGGGCCGAGACAAGATGAGATAATACCGGGCCGAGACAAGATGAGATAATACCGGGCCGAGACAAGATGAGATAATACCGGGCCGAGACAAGATGAGATAATACCGGGCCGAGACAAGATGAGATAATACCGGGCCGGGACAAGATGAGATAATACCGGGCCGGGACAAGATGAAAGAATACCGGGCCGGGACAAGATGAAAGAATACCGGGCCGGGACAAGATGAAAGAATACAGGGCCAAGACATGATGAAAGAATACAGGGCCAAGACATGATGAAAGAATACAGGGCCAAGACATGATGAAAGAATACAGGGCCAAGACATGATGAAAGAATTCAAGGCTGAGACAAGATTAGAAAGAAAATTCTGTCATCATTGACACCACTGTACCAATCTTTCCCTACAGCACCGTGGCCAGATCTATTCTGGTAAACCATTAACAAGCTTGCAAGATGTGGACAACATCATTCCTAGATTTTCATTTATTAAGCTAAACCAATAAGCGTAAGTACCTCAACACATTTGCTGTAAAAAAAATTGTTTCTTTTACATATGCTACCCACCTCTCCAATTAATCTCCTGAAATTTCTAGAAATTGACTACTGCACTGAAACTGTTTTATTAGTTAAATGCAGGACTCCTTGGGGAATATAAATCACCTATTGTTTAATTTAAACAGTTGCTCCTTTTTAGAAAATCTGCTGCAAATAGTGAAAAAAGAAATGCAATAAAACTATGCCATTTTTTATTCAGATAAATGTTTAATTGCTTTTATAAACAATATAAATTAAAGATATCATAGTCTGAAAAGTTTTTTTGATGAAAATGAATTTTTACAAAAATTGTTTTCATTTTTATTTTTCAAGTATAATAATTTATAAAGTTGCAAAAATCTTAAAATTTCTTCCAATCATTATTAGGTTATTAAGTTAATAAGTGAAGGCTATATTTACTAATCAAAATTGAAAAGCTTAATACAAATCTTCACACATCTAAATTTTTTAAATAATTAAAACATTTTTAGTGTGCAGATAGCTGGTTTTTTTTAATTTGTTATGGCAGGTCATAGGTGACATATAAATTGTTGAATTACCTCTGTCATATTACATAATTTCATTCTCTCAATATTTAAATTTTAAATTTAATTTAAAAGAAAATTTTATATTATTTTCCAAAAAGACTGTAAAGCTAAACTAACTAAAATTCAGTAAAATATTAGATAACTGCTGAAAATATTATATAAAATTTTTAATTCCACTATATAGTTAAAACCCAAAAATGAAACATTCACTTAGGTTACATAAATTTATGTCAATTCTAGTTAATCATACTTTTTGGACAGGTCCCGTTGTCACTAATCAATTAGCATCTCAGAAATACAAGAAAACTGTGATTAAGAAATGTGTATATACTACATTTCAGGCAGTAAGCAACTAATATTTATTTCAAATCAGATTAATGTAACTTTAAATTTGCTAATTTCCTAAATTACATGCCAGTGATGTAAGTTTTATTTTTGCTAGATTTTTAAAACCAAGAATTAACTTTTGTTTACAAATGTTTTAATTGCACAAAAGTGCCCCCCCCCCCAAATTTTAAATCTCAAAATTTTAGATTCTCATCAGTATAATTTCTGTTCAAAATACATCAAATAATTTTGCTTACGGGAAATAATAAATTCATTTAGCTTTCAATTAAAGCTAAATTGAATTAAATTGAATTGTAGGTATAAAAAATGAGTGGAGGTACCTAAATAAGAATATTTATGTATTCAAGTTTTATTAAATTTGATTAAAAATGTCTATTTAATATTTTACAACATTTTTCCAGTTTGTGCATAAATTGTGAAGATCAAATTATGGGAAAACTATTCAAAGTTCATGTCTTTAAAATGCTTTGAAATATATTGTTAAATGGGGATTGTTTCTTTTGTATAATGGCTGCTTTAAGTATTTAGAGTTTTTCTTTAGTTAGTGTAGTATCAGATTTCAGTATAATCTAATAATATTTGTCTTATGTTAATAGTCATATTTTGATTTTTTGTAATGTACTGATCAATATGTGTATGAATTGAAGTTAGGACAAGCGGCAAGTTAACATATATGGGAGTGTCGTAATTGTGTGACTAATGTAAGTAATGTTTTCTTTTTATTATTAAAGTTGGAAATGCAATTATCCAAACAAACAAACAAGAATGCATGAACTACATTATTTTCATATAAATTTAATTTTTGAGGTTCTGTGTTATTGGTAAGGGTAGAAGTTTCCAATTTCTACTTTTATTAAATGATACATACTGCCAAATTACATTTTTAATGCCTTTTTCATTTTGTTCAGAGTTAGGACGCATCATGTTAAAGTATAATAAGCTCATGGTGATTATATTTTACTTTATATCAGGACAATTATTTACGTTTTTTATTTCTAAAATTCTTTAAGACTAATTTTATTTTCTCATTGATGATATGGGTTGGGAAATTATTGTTAATGTGTTTGCTTTGTTTCTCAGTTCTTTATAAAATAATATATATGAAGAAAAAGTTTAGCATGGTTGATCATGTTCTTTTTAACAGTTATTTTATATTTGGGAGACATTCAATTTGGTAATTAAATAGACAAAAATTGGAAGATATTGTATAGTGAAGTCGTAAAATTAGGATTATTAAAATGTACTAAAACATCACGGCAAGGATCCCTTGCTAAATAAGCAGGCATTTTTTATTGACAAAATTCTCAATAACATTTGTCTATATTTTTGAGACGAGGGATTGTAATTACTTACACTATTTTTATCAACATTGCCATATTCACAATATTCTGGCCATTGAATGTCGTGACCATCTTCAGGTGATTAGAATTTCAAACTGAACCCTTTATTTTGTTCTAGTTTTGTTCTGTCTCAGCATTAGATATCTACCTTTAACTCAACTCTAAGTTTTTTCTCATCTCTGCTGTAGCCAGGTATTGAACTCAAAACTATGCTTTTATCTACTAGGCCATGTTTCCTTGAGGACCTTAGTGTATGAATTTTGGGGATTTATAAACCTAATGTTTCTGTAACCATTTTTTTTTTTTTTAAACCAGAGTTCAAATTACAATTTTGTTGTTTGTTTTTCACTAGCACGCCATATTACTGGTTCCCATATTGTATTCATTGCTTGGCCAACTTTTTTTGTGGCCTAGCATATGCACGGATTCTTTAAGTTTTCATAATTTCCAGTGGTGTTCTCTATCTGCTATTTTAATTTCATCCCACAGAGGGTGGTGCTTTTCCTTCTACCTTTGTATGTGGTCAGCTATGCTTGATTTTTCTATTTCCCTCATGTTACAGCCTTGAGGTGTTCTTGCAGTCTTAAGGAGGGAGAGCTGTTTTTCTTTTATAGTTCTTATCACAACTGCATGAGATGGTGTACACACAGTCCTTAATCATATTCTTGTCTCATAGAAGTGGTTTCTGCAAAGTTGAACCACTTTTGTAGGTTGTCCTATGTTATAAGAACCACAGATTATTTGTATTTTTCCAATAATCCCTTCACATAAAGAAGGCAGACTGAAGCTGTTTTCTGAGTGTTATTATCCTCTTGCACTTTTCTATCCCAGTTTGTTTCAGCTGCTGTCATAGAAATGAATACAATATAGGAACCAGTTATACAAAGTGTTAGAAAAAACAATTACAAATAACAAAACTGCAATATGAGCTCAGGTAAAAAAAAAAAGTGGTTATTGAGACATTAGGCCTATAAGTCCCAAATATTTATACACTGATATCCTCAAGGATACATGTCCCAGTGGATAAATGTCTTGGATCTCGTGACTTGACCCAAATTTCAATATCTGGCTACAGCAGGGATAAACAAAACTTAGAATTAAGTTAAAGGGAAATGATTAATACTGAAATATCTGGAAGAGGGCTAACTCATGGAACTAGAAGAATCTATCCTGGTGAACAAAATAAAGGGTTAAGTTTGAAATTACAATCACCTGATGAAGGTTGGAGTCTACAGTGGCTGAAATATTGAGAATATGGCAAAAAAAATGAAAACAAAAGTCTGAACAATGTAAATAACTACACTGTTAGTATGTATATAAATATTACCATAATGGTCATTTAAGTGTATTGGGCAATAGAGAATAGAAAATATCTATAGATTTATCAGTTTAATATAAAGAGACAGTAGCAAAGAATGTATATATATTTTGTATTATTCTATCTGGAGTGTATTTGACAAAGAGGTTCATAATAAAACTTTTCATATCTAATGAAGCAATAATGTCAATACTCAGTTTATTTGCATGCAATATTTGAAGGATGAAGTATTTGTTTCGCCTCGGAGTATAGTTGGTAGACAAATTAATGACCGCTTGGATCCGTTCTCCCAGCCGCTCCACATAGAACCCGGAACACTGCTTTATTCAGGACTCCGTTTCCTGCGCACTGTAAACAAAACACTGTCTCCCGAACACCGGTGTAGCCTTCACGAATAGCTAACACCAAACTGCCTCCAAAACAGTAGTTGGCTCTTTTTATGAATTCTTGGTCTCGAGCAAGAAACCATAATTTCTCACATGTGAAAGCCTCGCTTTCGCCAATGACGTATGCTCCGTGTCATTCCAAAAACTGATTTGCATGAGCTTGCCTCACAGTTCCATAATGTCTATGAACGCATGTGCAGACAAACCGCCTTCTCTTGTTTCAGTGAGGTAAGTCTTCACCACAAAGGAACACATTACATGTGTTTAAAAAAATTAATATCATTGTTCACAGACATTGTCAAGTTCTGTGACCCCTAATAAAGTAATATTTTTAAGGGATTTTTATTGTATATCCTTTACATATTTACATTACATAAACGATTCTTTATATGATGTCACATGTATTTATTTAAATTAACATTCTTAAAAATGCCACAGATGACATTAATATTCCTGATAATTTCTAAAGATGCTCAAAAGTATTCAAAAAACAAACGTAATGAACAGTTTCTCTATAAATTTGATTAGGGTGTGTGATAATTTATACAAAAAACTATAAAAATGTAAATTAAACAAACCTTGTTGATTAATTTTAATAAAACTTGGTCAAACACACACACAAACAAACACAGAGATGATGTCTGATTTTTTATGCAAGTCAATGTTTCTATGATAAAACTAAAATAAACCAACTTGATTCAAATTTTATTCATTATAATTCAAATCTTTCTCCTTAAATATTTTGTTTGTGATTAATTTACCCATAAAGTAAAATAAGACTTAGTTTATTTGAAATCATTGTGGGCATCTTTAAACACAAATATATTAAATGATGTCTCTCCATAAACGCATAGAAGGGTCTGTAATGTTATTGGTCCTGACTTGGCATCTCGACTTTCCTATGCCTTTTGTATAAATATTTTCATGGCATTTGGTCTGGTTAGCTTTCCTCATTGATACCTCAAGTACATGAATGTAAACATACTAATAGAATGGCAACTATTTCTCATCATTTTATTTTTGAAAAAGCTAGATGTAACTGTAAGTCATATTCTAATAGTTTCCTTTCTCACAATTTTTGCTAGTGGAAATATCTTCTGTTTTTCTTGCTTTCCTCACCTATGATCTTCAAAAATTTAAATGCTGTCATCTGACTTTTTTTAACCTATTCTTTTATTGTCTTTTTTCCTCACTAACTTCTTAGCATTATCACCTTGCTTTGGATGAAGTGATTAAAAATAAAAATGTACTCATGGCTGAATATTTATGTGGTCTTAATAAGCTGATGTTTGAATAGGTCTGAACTTTGGTTCAATAAAACAATTGCAATCAATTTGAATTCAAATATTTTTCTTTAGTTGAGAGAAATAAATAAAAGTTGAAAATAATTTAAATTGTAACTTAGGACAAATAGAAATGAAATAATAAATAAAATTTGTATAGATAATGAATGAATAAATGAACTTCCTTGCAAAACAAGGATTTAAAAGACATCTAAAAACTTTCTAAGTGTTCTATAATCCACTTATTCCACCAGAGAAACTCCTTTTACTTGTTTGCACATGTCTACAAATTCCCAAACCTCTTTACTGATATTCAGTTTCACATGTTATTAAATGGTAAGCAGACATGTTGTGGAAAGAGTTTAATGAATTGAAACAGTTTGATTGGTTGAAAATCCAGACTGTTACTGTGCTTCATTCCAACTCTGCAACCCATTGCTTGGAAACTCTAAACTGACTACTCATATATTCAATTTCTTTCAGCCTGTCATTAGTTTCGTTTTTTTTTTTAAACATCTATGATTTCCTTAATTTATATGTCTGACCTGTAATTATTTTTTCAATGTTCTTTTGTTTGTTTTCAAAGTTTTGCCTTCCAGTCTCAAGTTCTTTCTATAAACATTGACTGAACTCTCAACCATTGTCAGTTGTGCTTAAAGCTGCTCACTGCTTTTGTGTTAAACCAATAAAGTTGTCAACTCTTGATAAGATTTCTTAAGTTGAAAATTATTCAAACTATAGTGACCTTTTCAAGCTCTTGAGTATGAAAGGTCAACTTCTCAAGATGTTTGAACTTCTTATTATAGAGTAATTCAATTAGACTTATCAGTTTGAAACTGTCAAAAAGTTAATCTTCAAATCAATCAGTTTGCTGACCATCTTCAGGCAATTGAATTATGCAACTTTTACACACAAATATACAAAAAAGTTCTCAGCCTGGCCCACTTCCTAAAGTCTGAACACATTATCAAACATCATATTGTTTTTAAAGGGTTTCTTGATTAGGCTGTAAACTATTAAACACCTCTTCATATAAATATATGTCTAGTGGAAGAAAATATAGTTGTGATTTGATTAGTTTTCAGCCCTTAAATTATTAATGCAATATACTTAGTGTTGCATTTTGGGATAATAAAATGGAAAATAACAATTACTGCTCCAACTATTTGTACCTAGCTGGATGTATTGTTTTAATTATATCAATAGTAATCTGTGTACACATGACAAGAGTAACCTATATTTGGTATTGAGACTTGTCTGTATAACAAATCTACATTGAATAAGATTATAATAAGTACAACTGTGATCTTTTAACAGTCGTTTTTTATAGAAAGGCATTGTTGGTGGTTAGAAATTAAAGCAAGCTTTATTTCTAGTAAAGAATTATTGTATGCATAATATCTAAAATTAACACTATTTTAAAAAGGATCTGATCTATTTTATTTTAAATGAACTGTAACTTCTGTTATATTTTAAAAATAGTCTCAAGAGATATCTCGTTGTTTATCAGTAATAATTATGCTGTATCATTGCACCAACTTAAAAGAAAAACTAAATATGAAATTAAAAATTACTTACCACAACTGTTTTGGTTTTCCTGTATTAGTGAAGAATCCTAACTACTATGAAAAGCCATCAATATCTTTACAGTATGAAGAGCAAATGACTTGTTTCAGAGGGCCATCTTTATAGGTACCAATTTAAAATCATGTTTAGGTCATTTTTTTTCACACTGACTTTAAATTTTCATTACCAGCACATATTTTGATTTACAAAAAGTTAAAATTGAAATTAAGTAATCATGGTTTAATTTAGATATTAGACAAAATCATGCAGTTGTAGGAACAACGTGTTTAATCATACATATAAAAACACAAACTAAAAAAATGGATTGTTTTGTCAATTTATTTAGTGTACCAAGTCAAATGTCAACAAAACTGTTAACCATTAACATCATTGGTTGTATATTTTCATACTATTTTATCTTAACATTAATTCATGACACTTTTTAAATGACTATTTTCATTATGTCACTTTTTCATACAAAAATCTATTTGTTATACAATAAAAATGTCATCAAAACTAAAAATAAGGTTGCTATTTCCCACTGAATTGGTAAGAATTTAACTGCAAATAACCCAAATTCTGTTGATTTTATGATCATAGTTCTTATGTGAATGTTCAAAGAGTTTTCTAAAGATATACAGCTTGACCATATTGGGAGATATGAAAATGTTAGCATAGTGACAAATAGCAAAATCCACCATCTTGAATTTAGTCCAACTCAGTAAAACCCTTTAACTCAAGCTACAGTCAAATGTCTGCCAGAAAACTAGGTACATCACTTGCCATAAAACAGACAAATTTGTTGTCAAATTAAAAAAAAATTAAAGATAAGGTTTTTGAGAAAGGTTAAGATCAAAGTCAAATTATCTTATCTGACCTTTAAACAAAAAAATAAATAGATCACCTTTTAGATCTATCCAAGTACTTTAAAATGATACATAATTTAGATTTTTGAGTGAAAAAAAAAACAAAACAACTGAGATATTGAGATTCGTTGTGAATATTTTCCTAAATTCAGCTTTTTGGCAAGGGTCAAAGAAACATTCCTCTGAAACTCTTTGACCCAGAGATGTAAAATAGATACCATTCAATTTCTATCATTAAGCTCTATAAGTATACCAAATTTGAAAAAAACTGTGTTGGTGATGGTCAGATCCTTGTTGATTTGACGCATAATGACACATACCATTTACAGAAAGTATGTAAAATGTTATGCACTAAAGCATACTGCAGAAAAAAATTGTATAAAAGTCATTCTTGGTTGACTTGTAATAAAGTGGAACAATCTGAGAGGTGGGGCTTCTCTTTGCTCCAAGAATGAGAGACAGCTGGCAAAAACAGTTTCATGAGATAGCAAATTATATATATATATATATATATATATATATATATATATATAAATGCTTTTCACAGAGATTACCCTCTCAACTCATTTTAACCCTTGGCATCAGGGTGTGCTTAGTATCACTCATAACAACTTAAATAGCTTATCTATACCACTCTATTTATAACCATGTTTGTACTTTAGGTTTTTCTATCAATTTACCTTATTCTACAGCTATCAATCCTCCCACACTTTCTATATATTTATATTTCTCTCCCTATCCCAGTCATCTTCTTTCTACTCTTGCCAGTTACCAATCATGTACCTATCCTAACTGTTCAGTTATTTATATCTATATTTAAGTATATTTATCAACCAGAGCAAATTCTTATATTACTTTATCATTAACTCTTATAACTTATCCTTTATTCCAATCTATTCACATACCTATCTTGTCACACAAGTCTACTAATATCTACTAATTTCAGTCCTTTTCCTCTACACAATATAAAAATAAATAAGAGACCTATCCTTTCTAATCTAAACATGAATTTTTCAGAGTATATTTACCTAAACATTTTAATCAATTCTGTATTTGCATTCTTTCAGTTGATTAGATTAGCCTGGCACATGGCCAATTTTGGTTAGTAAATTCTACCAATTTTCCAAATAGGCAAGGTCATCCAGAAAAATCAGCATTCAAAGTTACTAACTCTATCAAATGCCAATATTTTGTTCTGTTTTCTCATCCTTAACAAGGGTTTATGGCCACATCACATTGAAACATTGGTTTGTGTACAATCAAAGAATTTAATATCAAAGATGGTCAGTACCTAGATTGGTGACTGTTTGAAAATACCAAGTGCTGTAATGTATGGGTGGCATAATGAAAGATGGCTTGGAATTGTTAAATGGAAAGCTGGATTCCAATTCCAGCTGGGTTTTTTATATTCACTTACATGAAAATGTCTTTGCAAACTCCAAACATAATATTTGGTTTAACCTACCTTTTAATTTAGAAGTAAAGTCCAAAATAGGGAAAATATTTTTTGAACTACTTAAACACTTCCTCAAAAGCTCCAGGCTACACAAAATATTTAATAAAAATATGGTTAAATTAAGTTACAGTTGTACTTCCAACTTAAAAAAAAAACACATAAAGAGGCAAAATACCAAACATTTGATAAACAACATACAACAGAATACTGTTAATGAAAAATGTTTCTGCAGAGATAAAAAGAAATGTCCACTTGAAGGAGTTTGTAAAACTAAAAGAGTTATCCACAGAGCAGAAGTAAAAGATAAAATATACTATGTATGGAAGGCAGTTTTAAAACATGATGGAATAACCACAAGTCCACATTCTAACTAGAAAAACTTAAAAATAGCAACAGACTAGGCAACTATATATGTAAACTGAAAGAAAAGAATGGCAGAAACCACTAAGTGATGTGGAAAATATTAAAAAAGCCAAACTCTGCAATGGTGGTGATATCTGTAGTTTGTGCCAAGATGAAATATTGGCTATAGTATTATTTCCAGAATGACAAATGCTACTAAATAATGTCTGGATGTAGACACATTAGAAAATATTTTGTAGGCTCATACAAGAAAGAATTCTGAATAACAAACCAATCCCTTACTTTGAACTTCCAGTTATTAACTCATAAAATCATTAACCATTAAACCATCAGTCAAAACAAATCACAGAAATAAAAAAGTTCAAAACCATGGTAGTATAACCTGTTGATCTTCCCTACCTGTATATATATATATATATATATATATATATATATATATATACACACACAGTAGAACTTCATAGTACATTTTGTGAGCAACTTGCTTTATGAGCTGCCATTCAAAAAAATTTTTGTATTGGACAACAAGTAAAAATTTATAGTATTATAGTACAAGCCTATCATACCAAATGGCACAGTGATTGAGGTAAAGGAAGGCAATTGATAGCATTGCTAGCTGATGCCATTGATTTTTTAGAAGTAGCATGTTTTACTATGTTCTATTGTTGTCAATTTTTTTTGTAACTGCACTTTTTCAGCTTAAAAAACTTAAAAATAGGCATTTTGAGTGATTTTGGGGGTCATTTTAGTTTTCTTTTAATTTCAATGGAAATTTTTATTTTGTAATATGAGTAAATTGCAATATGAGCTCAGTCGGGGAATGTAAAATCCTACTATATATATATATATATATATATATATATATAGTGCCTCTACTATGGGTGAACAAACTTACCACATCCAAACTTACCATCTGGTTGGAATGGATGAGAGCACCTTTGAATAGTTCCACGAAGTGAGCAGAGTCTCATACATGTTATGATGACTTTCCTTTTAATGGATCACCTGCTAAGCAACTTAGCGGGTGGGAAACAGAGCCTTAGCAGCTAAAAATTGACCTGAATAGAATACCATCTTTGTAAACCATCAAGAACAAGGAGCACTTCCAGCTTAGGGCATACAGGAAGCTACCTCACATATATGATCTCACACTGATAAAGGGTTCGGTTCAAAATTTCAATCACCTGAAGAAGGTTGTGGTGTACAAAGACTGAAACAATATGAATAAGGCAATAAAGATGAAGATAACAGTCTAAACAATGTAAATAATCAAATAGAGCCTATAATGAAAAACGTTTGGTGCATATGGAAGCAATAAAAGCAAGCACAAAACATTAGTGTTTTCAGGTTTTCTCCCTTTACCATTGTTCTAAAAAATTCAAAATCTCCAGTCCCTGGATTCACTTAACAAATCTGGTTTCAAATAATTTCCTCATTTTTGAAGTTTCAGATATGAAAAAAGCACTTAAACAATCTTTATTATTATGAACAAACTGTTGTTTTTTAAAATACCATTTCATTAAAAGTTCTGCATGTGTGAACACTGTCACATTTTTCTCTGAATAATGGCTGGCGGATTCTACAAACAAAAACTTGTTCTCTCTCTCTCTCTATATATATATATATACACATACATATAAAGAAAAACTGGGTTGTCGTATTGAATATGTAATCAGGATAAAAATAAATTGTATTTAGAATATAATTAAAATCAGATGCAATTCAGATTTTTTTCTATTTTCATCTCTTTTTCTGAAATGACTTGATGCTATGGTTGCAATCTTTAAATAGATGCTGACCATATGCAGAAGAAATCTGTACAATGTTTTATAGATGAGAATCAAAGTTTGAAAGGATGGAGAAGAAAAAAAATATGACCAAAACAGTAAAACAAATAAAAAATTCAAAACTTTAAAAGTTAAAAAACTTTTTTTATTTAAATTACTTGAATTTTTAAATAAATTTTCCTTCAGTATCAACACACCTTTTTTTCAACTTACTATTGAGTATTATAATAAAAAAGAAATTCACTAAAATTTGTCATGAACATTTAGAATGACTAGGTGGTAGTATAATAGGAGAGTTGTACCCAATCTAACTATGATAATGGTAATACTAGCGGTTTCCTTATAAAGAAACATTTGGCATTCAATTACTGAGCAGCCAATACATACATACATAAATAGCTGTGTTTGTTGAGGCAAGATGGATCTTGCTTGACAGAGGATTTTAAATAAGGATTTTACCCAGCTGGATGCTCTTTCTGACACCCAACTCAGACACTCATGATAGTCCAAGTACACCATGTCTAGAAAGATTGTCATTTAAGGCTTAAAACCCTATCCTTGCCATATATATATATATATATATATATATATATATATATATATATATATATAGTGTAAACCGGATGTAAGAGAGTTACTGGGACCTCATAAGAATTCTTTTATATCCGGGTTTGGTCTATTTTATATACATTATCACGGGCTCTAATTTGGGACCAGAGAAAAATCTCTCTTATATCCGGGTTATACTTATATTTTAACAGGTTTAGATGACATGCCACCCTCCTAACCAGTAGAAAAGCTAATGGGGAAGCTGGTTTAAACACCAACCACCCATCCATGGAGCAGGTTGTACTGGGTTACATATTGCCAGTAACAGGCCTAAGCCTGATCTGAAATCACACACGCACAAATACACACACACACACACACATACTCTCTCACTCTGTGTGTGTGTGTGTGTGTGTGTGTGTGTGTGTGTGTGTGTGTGCTAACCTGCTTAGACAATAAACAACTTAAGAGCTGTCCCAAAAGAGACATGACTGACTGGGTAGAAAATTTTCCTGCAGTAGTTTGCCATTACCTTCTGTGGTAGACTGGTTGCCAACCAAGGTTATAGAACCCAATATCTCTTGCTATATAACCCATTTTTTATATTGTAAATGTAGACAGAGTGGTGGCAGCAATACAGCCATATCAAAAGTTTCTTGCAACAAAGAGACAAAGAACTCTGCATCTGCTGCCTCACTTAATGCCAAAGTTTTATATGTTAATGGAATCTTTGTTACTCTAACTTTTTAGATTGCCAGCTAATTGGTGCTACTTTTTTGTTTGCACAATAAATAAAAACAAAATCACCCTGGGAAGACCCATCTTCCAGGCTGGCATATGTAGCATTTGAATATGCTAAGACTCTCATTTTTTAAGATAACCCAAATTAGGAAATCTGAATTCAATTTTCTTACTCTTCAATTTAGACAATGCTTAGTTTGCTTTTATATTTACACCAGAATGGCGCATGTAATCATAAAATTCCTTAAAGGCTAAATGAGCTCAGGTGTTTTCATCTTTCAAAAACGATGTGTATAGTGGTTGCTATGTTTTTCTTACCCACATTCGGTCCATGTCATTTACTTGTCTGTGATTGGGTAATAAATCACTACTGTTCTTGTATAGTATAATTTAGCAATCGCAGTCCCCTTTGAATCTTTCGGCTCTGAAACAGCTCTTTCATATGTGTGTGGTGATTGGTTAATTTTTAGCCAATCACATATTTTTTTTATGTAAACTCAGTTTTTCCTGTGCTTGTTTGTTGAGTCACCCTCTTTCATTATAAGCAGCGACTTTCAGCAAGCTTGTCGGTAGACAACCAGGCCGCTAAACATCTCCACATAAGTCTCTCTACTCAAACCTTCCTTAACACACACACACAGACATAGAACTTTGTCTTCCATCTGAACATTTTCACCAAGAACTTTTGAACTCTTAACCAAAATTTGTGTTACAATTACATTCAAAATAATTGTATTCTTCGTGTTATTTATTCTTACATGAAAATCTTTCTAACAATTATAACAAACCTTTCAGTGCAAGGAAAAACTTTCTTCATTTAATTGGCTTTACTTTGGTCAATAAACAGATAAAGGGAAACAACTCTTTCCTCTTACTTTATGTATACTATATTACAGGCTTTGTTTGTTTAATGCTGTATTTATTTGAATATACATATTTATTTATATTGGTTACAAATTGGAGTTGTTGTCTTTATTTTTCTTGAATTGTATGTTGGACAAATCATAATATAAATCGTGAAGGACCTAAAAATCCTCTACAATGTGCTCAGTTTGTCTATTATTTTCTTGATTTCGTTTTCCTGACCAATTAATTGATGTTGCAAGTCCCTAACAGAATCTCTTGTTCATCCAGTCAAACTGAAAAAAACTGCCAGACCTTGTTTACATGTGTTTAAGTCTGTGTACATCTGCCATATTGTTAAATTGTTTTTCTCTTCAACATAATTCTTTTTGGTCATCAACAGTGGTGTCAATTTTAAAGTCTGTTGAGTTGTCATCTTGAGACACAATATAAATGGTAATGTGAACAACATAATATAAAATATCCCACAAAATAACTGAGTTTCAGATTGCTACCATTTTGTTTAGTTTAACACCTTCATCAACTTTAAATAGTTAAATAATGATTTGGTTGACAATTCCAGCTCATAGCATCACACTGCCATCCTCTTGCTGCTTTTTTTTAGTCAAAGCTACATCTGCATCAAATAAAATCCATTCTTTTGCCTATCAGTCAGGTCCATCATATGTTACCTGTAATTCATCTGTGAAAATTACTTTAGAAAAATCAATTTCATAGGTATTTCTTAGCCCAATTTTTATGCTTTAAAATATTTGCTTTACTGAGAAAAGCTTACTTTGAAGATTTCTTGACAGATCTTAATTTGAAAAGAATTCTACACTTGTTGCCCTTCTCGACTTCTTCAATTTCAGCCTGTTCAAAGATCTGAGCAGTGGTCAAAAGAAGTTTGTTATAACACCCTTAAGTTTACATTCCCTTTCAGGAGACAAATTATTAAATTTTTTTTCTTTGTTTCTAGTTTTCAACTAAGTTATATTTTCAACAGCCCTCTTTACTGTTTGATAACCTCTGTGAATCTCCTTTGATATTTCCGATGTGGACATTCACTCAATCAATAACTTTATTTTCTGTTTTTTAGCATTTGTCAGACTTTTCCATTACTCATGTTTCAACATAGATTAGGAAAAAAAAATTATTAGATTTCATAGGCTTTCATATTAGTTTAATGAGCATATTAATTTCAGACTACAGTTTTTATAATAAACTTTAATAAAACATTAAAACTATCTAAAAAGTTATTATAGCCATAACATTTCAACCAACTATGCTATGGTCATTATCAGCAAGAATTAAAATATAACATCCATATCAACCAAGATGAGAACAACAGTTCAAAATAATACCAAGATATTGAAAATTATGCATCTCAGAAATAGATACCAAAATATTTTGATTTAAAATAAGGATAGATGCCATAGTAAAATTTGATTTTGTATGCCTTAAAAATAAATTCTTTCACTGAGAAACTGAATATTTTTTAAAATAAGTATTAGTTGATATTCATTCCTTTCAATATATGTAAATCTGTAAAAACTGATAAGAATATTAATTAATAAGAACAAGATGTGGTCAAAAGTGATTGAATACCATTCTAAAATACCAAAATCTGGAATTGGATATATCCCTTTGTAGACAAGCAAAAGCCATAGCAAAAAAAAACAAACTTCAAAACCACTCTTTGGAACAATTGACAATTTATATATTAATATCTGTCAAAATCAGAAACCATAGTCTGTCTCTGAGAATATCAGGAATCATTGAACTGGGTTCATTTACAAAGGTTTCTTATGGCAGGAATCTCATCAAAAAGTGCCTGGTTAAATGCTGATAGATAAAATATGATACATCTATGCTGGCCTAAAGTTGATAATGGTGTTACAGTGTTTTTACAATTGCTACAACCTGGGGTGTAGATATAACAGAGCTGCTTTTTCAATCACCTACTCTTTTTGTTGTCAATCATCATGACATGTTAAGAGATAAAATGTTTTTGTCAAGATAACTGGCCTCTTTATGGTTCTGCATGAACAATTTCAGCTGAAATTTGAACTTGATTTACAAATTGTTTTTGTTGCTGATATCTGTAACACTACCTCATATTTCTGTAGAGATGTAAGTAGTCAAAGAATAACATGAAAAAGAAATGTCATAGCCTGTCAACAGTACTCATTAAACGTTTTCACCAAACACATTTTAATTCTTGCTAAAATATCATTTGAAAATTCTATCACAGTTTTTATGCGCAAAATTATTAAGTAAATGTCTTTAAAGGTTATATTTTCTCTAGAATTGTTATTGGTAGTCAAAAGGTTGTTTTTAATCATTTCACTCCAAGCAAGGTGATAATACCACAAAGGCATAAGCAGTTACAGGGAGTGAAAGAGAATGAGAAGAATTTAGTGAGGAGAAAGGACGATAAAAAAAAGAGAGGATTCACGAAGACGGATAATGGCGATTGGCATTGCATTTAAATCTTTGAAGATTGTATGTGGCAAAGAATCACAAAACTAGAAGAGAATTCCACAGGTGAGGTGTGCAAGAAAAGAAACTATTAGAATAGAGTATATAGTTACATTTAGCTGTTTCAACACTAAAACTGTGGGGCTTACTTGCTAATCTACTTGATGTAATGAAGACGTAATGAATATATATACAACTTGGTTATCCCTCACTGGAATGTGATTGGCTGGCGTCAGCCATAAATACAGACGAAGGCAAAGAGAGTGAATGAAAGAGATCTAGAGATCTTTGTTTTCTATTGACTATGCCTATGTCTCAGGATACTGCATACAACGATTACGTCTACGTACTAGATTGACCTACCTGGTTACATTTGCCTAAACCACTTCACTACCTCGTATTAATATATATCCCTTTCCACGACATATCACTACTAATAAGCTTAAATTCATGTTGTAGAGGTACTAAGACCTAGCAACCGATTTAATATAATCTCTCCACTTCATGTCAGGGGATAATGTAAACTCAAGAAGTAGTAAATGGACATTTTCTAAGAGTGTGAACGTAAAAACATTTGATCTACCAATTCTGATTTCCATGCTAACAATTGTGCTACCTCACACCTCAGGAGCAGTATTTAAATTATTATTGTTTTTATTAAATATAATCAAATTATTGAGCTATATGTGCAGCCTAACTGTTATTGGCACAGAAAGTGCAGAATTGGCGAGATGATTTTATTTTCTTGTTAAGTCTGTGCATTCACTTTTGTAGAAAAAACCCTTAGGATAGGTATGAATTAATTTTCTCCTTATATCTATAGGTTAAATAGCAAAATAGACTAATATCATTCTGAATTCAACAATGTAGAGATGGCAGCTTGATGTCAGGGATATTCACAGATATCAAAAAAAGGGAAGTTGTGAAGAGATTTTCTATTTCTGTCTTGAAATGATATGACATTTAAAAAGGAATTACTGAATTGTTTATTTTTCTTGTAACTGAAATATACAAATGAGGCAAAAATAATTTATAAGTCCATAACCAGGCATGCTTGGGATGATTTGATAAAAAAAGAAAATAGAATAAAGGGTAATTGAAATAAGAGGAACAACACATTAAAAATTGCTTCAAAAATATCAAAATAAGATTTTCTGTTTTGGACAATTCATGGAGGTATTAAACTAAAAATAATTAATAATTAATTCCTTTCATTTACACCTAAGCTATAGAACTACAATGATAGAAATTAATGTTATCTGCAATTAATGGATTAAGATTTAATATATATCACCTCTAACTCTTCAAAAGAAGTGAAATTATTTCTATTTTTAGTTTAGTAACATTTTGTCATAGCTGAGCAGATTTTGAACAGTTTTTGTTCAGGTATTTGATAGAAAACATTTCAGATGTAAAAAAAATAATAATAGAGTGAAGATATATGCCATTTCCATATGAAGATAATTAGTTATTAAGTTGCTTGCTGTGATATACAAGTGCGATAGGTAAATTATCGCCACTTTATATTTTAATTTAATTATAATTATGATGTATTTTTAAGCACAAATTTTCCGTCATTATTTTTACTATCACTGTTTAAAAAGATAATTGCTATTTGTAGTTTTTAACTTTTTAATTCAGCAAGTAAACGAGTATTAATGTTTATTTATGATACAAAGAAATAAACTTACCCAAGTCAATTGCCAACCAATTATTGGTATTAAGACCTTCAATCTTTATAAATGGATCACTCTTGTGTTTCTTCTGTTTATACTGCAAACAAAAATTAAAAAGTCACAATTAGATAAAAATGGAAATGCCTTTACTAGTATTTATTTTTCTAATACAAGGCCTGATAGCCAGTTAATAGAGAAGGTCACTGAATGTGGTTGTTGTACGAGTGGTAAAAGTGAGAGGTAAAAAGTGCAACATATGAGGAAATGTAGGAAAGATAATGGTTAACCCTAGACTTGAAGTGGTTGAACAGCAATCTTTTTATAAGAATTGTCAGATTCAAGAGGAACATTTATGCAAAACTTCACTAAATTAAATTTGATCTAAACATCTTCTTTTATAATTCGACGTTTGTTTTTAATCAGGTCAGGATTGCCATACTGAACAAACTTTGAAAGCTCAGGATTAAATTTTGATTTTTCACTATTTGGGTAGGGACTATTTTTAAAAGAAAATTGAATTAATTTGAGAAGAAAACCAATGAAAAATTTAGTGGTTTTTCAAAAGCAACTCAGTTTGCTACTTGTAGCACTGAATCAAGCCTCTTACATTTATTTATACAAAATAAAGTTTTCCTTTCAAAATGTTACATTATTTTAGCCTAAAACTATCAAGTATAGCCATTTTTTTTTCACTCTGAGAATAACCAGAGACTGGCTGATTGTTGAATGGTTCAGTACATTTGACAAACTTAATTTTCCTATCTTTTTGCCAAATGCAAAAAAGAAATTACAGAGTATAGAACAAGATAAGAAAACTTATGTCAAGGTAACCTAAATCTTTTTTACTGGATAGGTCCATCTCTTGATTCCAATAACACATTTTTAGAACATTCTCCCTTTCCTTAGAAAAAGCATTATTCCAAATATCTGTGTGCACAGTTTAATGAAGAGATTAAAATTGGATACAATTTCTTTTTAATTTCACATTATAATTTAAACAATTATCTCATTACTTCCTGTAACTTGTGACATAGCTACTTGCTGTCTATGACTTTGGTCAAATGACCAATAGATGCCCCCATTGTTTCAAGTGATCACTAACATCCTTAATTTAATTTCAAGTTATTCAGTTATTAGATGGGAATATAAGAATAATGAATTAAGGATGTGAATATAACGGATTTTTACTGATAATCTTAAAAACAAAAACATCATATTTTCTCCTGATAATGAAGTAATTTAGGATCCAGAGTTTACAAAATATGGAAGTGAAAAAGTAAAATTCACATTTGTTTAAAATATAATCATTGATTAAATAATGTACACAACTGAGGAACTTGATGTTTATTCTCAAATTTTTACCCTGTTCTGAAATTTAATAAGAATACCTGGGTATATCAAATACCTCAGGGTGTTAAATGTCATTGACTTGTATAGTTCACTACCCCTTGGTATATGAGTAGACAGAACTCATTAGCTTAGCAGTCAGTCTAGTTTTCAAAACCAAAGTCGATGGGACTTCTTAGTTATCTTTAAGGCAATCCTTTTAGCATCCAACTTTTTATCCTTGTAATGAGTGTTTCAAAGTATTTATTTTATTTATTTATTTATTTTACAATGATGGTCAACTTGTATATGGCCTAAGAATGAATCAAGGTAGAGTGTTATAGTGTAAGAGGCACAGTTTACAGAGATATATGGGGAAGGTAATGGTTGACCCAAGATTTGAAGAGATTAATATTGTAATGTTCAGGGAAGCAGCAGTTTGTGAAAAGCTGCTCATGTGAAACTTATATCTCACCAATGGAATACAAAAGAACTGAGCAATGTGCATGGTATGGGGGGTTCTTGAAGTTAGAACTTGTGGAAGTAAGGAGCGTAGTTCATCTGAACACTTTCTATCAAAATAGCCATAGATCAGCAAAAGCCTTGTGATGTAAAAAAGAAGTTGTTGGGTGAAAAATAATTAGTCACCCACAAGAACACAAAGACACTTTTGAACTTGAGACTGGAAAGTGAAAACTGGACAGATCCTGCCCACATATGGCAACAGTACTCCATATTCAGACTGATCTGGTTCTTGCAAAGGTAGCAGGAGGAGTCAGTACTTACTAGAATGGTACAGGGAACTGATTTTTTTCATCATCTTTAGTGATGGATCATATGTATTGTGGTCTGGGTTCAGTTTAAGTTCCAATAGGTGTTCAAAGCTTGAGGTCTCCCTGAGAGAACACCCATTCATCACAATGAAAATTCATAGTCCACTTGGTGATGAAGGAACATCATTAGCTTGGTTTTCAAGGCATTGAATGTAACCAGCCAGTTTTTCCTCTACTGAGCTGTTAGAGCTAGGTCAGAGGAGAGATCAGCTGCCAATCTCAAGTCACCTAGAGTTTTGGAGGTGCAGCCATATATCATTGTACCATAGATATTAACAAATGATCGGAGTATATATTAGGCATATCATTTATGCAAAGTAGAAAGAAAGTTGAACTGAGAAGCGAGCCTTGGGTGATGCCTGTTTTGATTGCTTGAGCCTTAGGTTGTTGCAAAAGGATTTGGGACTCACTGAAATCTCTTTTTTCCCCATTGAGAATTATGGATTCAGAGCTGAGCAGGTGGCATAATGGATAGCAGCTTGGAATGAGAAATTGAAGAGCTGGGTTCAAATTCCAGTCAGGTTTGTTACATTCACTTACATGCAAATACACTTGGGTATCTATTCTCACACCCACCCTCATTTATGAGTTAACAAGGAGAGCAGACTGGAGTCACTAGCTGTGGTTGGCAATGAGAATGACATCCCTTTTCTATGGCATTTTGCTTAATGAATGTATAACCATTCTTACCTTCTTGTAACAGGAGAGAGCTATGGAAGAAATATTTATTCTCCCATTTATCTCCCCAGTTATAGGCATTATTATATCCATAAACTGATCATCCAAATCCTGATGAATAGAGCGAGAAGCAGAATCAGGCCAGAGATAGGACAAGAACAGTGTGAGTTCATCAAAGACACTGGAACACAAAATGCCATATTTATGATTAGGGTGCACTTCGAAAGGGTAATACAAATGAAGGAGGACTTGTATCTATGTTTTATCGATTATGCAAAGACGTTCGACAAAATATGCCACAAAGAATTGATGGAGATGCTCAGCAGCCTCAACATATTTGGGAAAGACAGTAGAGTAATTAAGAATCTCTACTTGCAGCAAACTGCCTGCATACAGACATGTAATGAATTCAGCAGATGTACAAAGATAGAAAGGGGCGTAAGACAAGGATGTGTCTTTTCACCAGATCTATTCAACCTGTACAGAGAGACTATTTTGAGGACCCTAGATGTTATACCAGGATTTGAACAACATAAGTGTTGTGGGGAATTACCTACACACTAATATAAACTCTACCGGACTACAGTTATAGGGGGTAGTAGTAAGTAGTAGCAGCTATGATACTCATTTGTTAGTATGCCATTCCGGTGCTAAGTGCTATTTCCTCTCTACACTGTTCTCTTTTGTAATATAATATTGATTTCAACTGTATATCGTGTCTTTCTTGTGACCTTTTACCCAGGGCCACATCACTAAGATATGCAGATGATACAGTGCTGATTGCAGACGGAAAGGAAACTACAAAACCTTCTATAGGAGGTAGCTGAAGAGAGTGACAAAAAAGGACTACAAATAAACTGCAAGAAAACTGAATGCATGGTCATCAGCAAAAAGAGCAACAAAATGCCAAATACAGGTGGGGGATACTAAAATCAAGCAGCTACAAAAATTTAAATATCTGGGAAATGTTCTAACAGAAGACGGAAAGTGCAACATAGAGATCCAAAGGCGAATTGGCATGGCAAAGGACACGTTCCAGAAGCTGAGTAAAGTATTAAGACACAGGAAACTTTCACTAGAAACAAAGAAGAGAGTACTAGATTGCTATGTGATGTCACTTCTTCAATATGGCAGTGAATGTTGGACAATATCAATATAGATGAAGGAAAAACGTGAAGCAACTGAAATGTGGTTCTACAGAAGGATGCTGCGGATATCATGGACCAAGCATGTGAACAATGATGAGGTGTTGGAAAGAATGGAAATGAAAAGGAAATTAATATTGAGCATCATAAAAGACAACTGAAGTTCCTGGGACATGCAATGAGGAAGGAGGGCTTGGAGAATCTGATACTAACAGGCCAGATAGAGGGGAAAAAGAGACAGAGGAAAGCAGCAGATAACATATTTGATGGGTCTGAGCAGGTGGATGACAGAACGAAGGTTGCGAAATGTTACAGGAGAAAGCATGCTAAGAGCCATCAGGGATAGGGAGATGTGGAAGGCCATGATCACCTACATCCTGGAAGGACAAGGCACATAGAAGAAGATATAATAACAACAGAATTCACAGATGGAATGGCTGAAAAGGAAAAAAATGACAAACTGCTTTGTTCTCAGAGAGACTTTTATACTAATAAGACATACGCAAAATCATACATACATGTGCTCCATATGGAGAATAATATATTACATGTATCTACACAGCAAGGCATTGTGTAAAGAAAAATAAAAAGAAAGGGTCTTACATATAATATGGAGATACTTCTGTGTCTGGAGAACCATGTTTAAGACTACAGATTCAAATGGACCAGATGTATCTACTATGACCCAGGTAAGTTTAAGGTTTTCTCAATTTGAGGACTATGAGCTGGAGTTTCTTTCTATATCTAAGAAAGATATATTCCTAAAAGGAAATAGCACTATGGACTAGTAAACTGCTGGGGAGGCACATTTAGCCTTTGCCTGGGCTATAGAGGGGGACTGTGTTAAAGAAAGCAATCATACAGTTTGGCTACTGTAAACTAAACTGAATTTGACTGCCATTTTTCATCACAGGTTTAAATGAGAGGATGTTTAAAAACAGTGTACATTAGAAGCCATGATTGGTTACAGGTTCAAAACTATCATTTCTCCTCTTCTTGCTGAGAACCAGTTGCCAGCTCTTCACTGACTACAACAGTTTTTTTAAAGTATAACTATAATATTATTCCTTATTGTTTTTACAAGGAATACACGCATGAATTTGTGTCATGACAGATCAGCCAATAATGCATTTATAAATATATTTATACAAGTGATCAATATCTTCTTCAACTTTGTGAATAAAATAAGGCAGTTAAAATTTAATGAGTAAAGAATTAATTTTATTAATCAAATAAATTTCTATGTTTTTCTCTATTTTTCTTGCATTTGAATAGTTAATTAAATATTCTTCCATTGAAACTACATTAACAATGTGTATTCACTTGATAAAATTAAGAGTGAATAATATTCAAATACCCACTTTGTAATCAGGATGATGTTAAAATGATTCTTTATTAAACATAACTTAGTACAATAAAAGATCAAATGAGAAGAAATAAAAAAAAAAAAAAATTATGTTATACCAAGTGAGAAGAAGGGTAGCTCATTTAAAAATCATCATATGAAACTGGATGTTACTTGTGTTTCAACTCCTATCAGCGGCATTTGTATGAAATATAAAGATCTGACCCAGCCATGCCAGAAATTTATCAAGTTTCACAGTCTGGGCCTAGGTTACAAGTGTAGAGGCTTGATAGAGAAATGAATTCACTATTAAGTAGTAATTGTCATATAGTACCACGATAAGGCACCTAATGTTCATATAGGTATTTATGATGCTTACCTAAACTAATACAAAGACACAAATACATGTTCAGTGAACATCAAACATACTACAAGACTAGTTTGTTAATCATTAGCCTTCTTTTAACCTCTTTTATTTTCCTTATCAGTAACAAATATTATTATTATTATTCAGTCTGAATCTTTTATTTTATAGCTAAGGAATTAAGGCTCAATAGAATAATCAAAGTTGACATTGGTACAGTTTTTTTATCTCCAAGTATTTATTGCTAGCTGTACAGTTTTTATTTCCTCAAGCGTTCATTACTATCTGTGCAGTTTTTATATACCTAAGTAGTCATTGTTATCTGTACAGTTTTTAGATACTCAAGTATTTATTATCTGTACAGTTTTTATATACCCAAGTATTGCTATCTGTACAACTTTTATACCACAAGTATTTATTGTTACCTGTAGTTTTTATACCTTCAATATTCATTGTTATTTGTAGCTTTTATACTGCCATCTATTCATTGTCAGCTGTGGTTTTTATTTCACTAAGCATTCATTATCTGTACAGCTTTTATGACCACAAGTATCCATTGTTATCTGTATCGGTTTTATACACCCAAGCATTCCTTGTTATCCATACTATTTCTATATTCACAATTATTGTTTTCTATGTCAACACTTTTATCTGTGTTACTGTTCTACTGTACAGTTGTTATACCAGGGACTGACAAGTAGCAAATGAAGTTGATCTTCAGGAATGCCCTTGTACTACATTAAACTAAGTTTAATATCTACAATTGTTATATTAGTTTTGATTGCTTTGGTTTTTAGCTTTTAATAAATAACCCTGCTGACTGTAGAAATACCTTTGAAGTTTCAATTGAAAGAGTGTTTATCAAAATTTCATATAAGTTAAGGATTTGACAGAACCACTTTATTTATTCATGTATAATGTGATCCTCTATTTTTGTATAATAAAAATCACAAATACATTTTATTTTTGTATAATGCAATCCCCACTTGAGTAGAAGTTTGAAACAGTTTCATTCTATCATTAAATTGATTTTACAAGTCAGTATAAAACCAAACTTGAATATTGTTGGCTACTTAAAAGGAAGTAAGGGTTTCTGCTATACAAAAAAGTATTCACCAGTCAAGGATTGAAAACAGCCATTCATGTGAAAATCTACCATCCGCCCGTGCATTGAATACTGCTGCCATATCTGGTCGAGTGCCCCTGCTGTTCTCCTCGAGCTTCTCGATAAAGTTCAGAGGAGGGTCTGTAATGTGATAGATACTGACTTGGCAGACTGCCTGCAATCTCTCTCCCACCGGCGCGACGTGGCTTCCCTGTGTCTCTTCTACAAATACTTTCATGGCTTCTGCTCCGATGAACTTAGATCACTAGTGCCCCCTAAATACGAATTTGAATGAGATACTAGATTAGCAACTAGATCCCACCCTTTTACAGTGAAACCGATAAAATGCAGCCGTAACTTCTACTCCAACAGTTTCTTTCCTCGCACTTCCCGACTGTGGAATTCTCTTCCAAACGATTGCTTCCCCGATGGCTACAATCTCCAGGAGTTTAAATGTAAGGTCAATAGACACCTCCTAACACACTAACCTGCTCCCATTCTATCAAGCACTCTTCCCAACCCTCATCCTCGCTATCCTTATTCATCTGTCACCTTCCTCCTGACATTCCCTATGTCTAACCATTCCTTCTCTTTACCTTCCCCTATGTAGCCCCATGCGCAATAGTGGCAGTGAAATACCTTGCTTGGGGTGAGATGATTAAAAAAAAAAAAAAAGTCATTCTAGTCAAAGTAGTTACATACACAGGCCATCTGTTTATGAGAAGAGCAAGTAAATAAAATTGACAAGATACTACGTTCATATAATGATAATCCTCATTTGGGATATTGATTTTAGTATTAAAATTATTGCATTAGATGACAAAAAGAAGAGTTGGATATTTCTGAAAACCACTTTATCCTGGGCAATACCAGGTTGCCTTGCCTTAGCCAGGGCAATACCAGGTAGCATTGCCTGTATTCAAATTGACAGTAGCTTTGCTTTAATACAAATAAAAACAAATGTCAAGCTATACCTGAAATTCAATCCCAGAGCAGAAATTAACAAAAATAAATAAACATCAACCTATTTAAACATAAACCCACTGAAATAATTGCACTTCAAAAGAGAGAGAGAGAAAGAGAAGCAGGGAAGAATTCAGGTGGATACAAGACAGTGTTTTGTAGGTGTCACCAAAAAATGAACTTTAGTAACATCACTTGCAATACTGCTGACAACAACAGCATAACTGGTTTTACTGAATTCAGCTTAGTGTGTTAAATGAACAATCTCCTTTGTACAAGTAGTTAACACCAAAACGACTTTCTTCTGAGACAAGACAGACAAGATAGTAATTACACTCTTTCATTCAATATTTGAAAAAAATAGCAAGCAAAAATGACATAAAATTGATTTATCAAACACAACTAAGGAAAAAAATAAAATTAAAAGAATTCCTGTTTTAGCAGAAATATATTTTCATACTTTCAATATAGACTAGATACATTTCTGATTGTAGATGTCCACTGCTACTTCTCAAAAAATTCATTCAAAATAAGTTCAGAAATTCTCTATGAAAGATGACAGATATGATAGGTATAGGTATGAAAATAATTTTCTCTAATGAAACACATAAAATGCTCCAATGGACATTTCCATGAAGGTTGACAAATGCAAAAATAATCTTCTGCCCAGTCAGTCTTGTTTCTTTCAAGACATGATTGCCAAAAGCGTGTATCACATAACTGACTGATTATTGCATTGAAAAGCAGAACAATTATTGTAACAGCAAGGCAATTTTGATGTGTAAATGCATATTTTTGTTTATTCTTGTAGGTTCCTTGTGGATCATGTAGAGGACGACAATCACACTAAATAAAGATCCATTGTATAACAAAAACTTCAAAGAAGCAGTCTTTTTAGCAATAAATTTCAAACTGTGATTTATTATAACGTTATTTAAAGTCAAATCATAAAGAAAACTTAATTATTTCCAATGATCATAGGTTGAAATTGAGAATTAATCAAATTTTAAAAATAAGAACTTAAATACATTTAGTTATTAAAGGAGTTATAGTTCTCACTTGTGGAACTCTTCCAGTTTTTTGCTTTCCTGTGGTCTTCAAAATTCTAAATTCAACATCATCCATCATTTTCTGTCTCCTTGAATCCTGTTCTTTTATTGTCCTCTCTCTTCAATGTTTTTCTCAGATTCTTTCAGTCTCATCAACCCCTTGCATTTTAGTGGCTTTATCGCCTTACTTGGAGTGAAATGATTTTAAAAAATATATGAACTTATGGCACGAGCTCAAATGTGAGTAATGGGATAAAGAGATTGCACTAAGTCAATCTTCCAAATGGTTGATATCAACCTAAAAAAAGTTAAGCAATAGTAAACTTGATGGCTAACAAAGGAGATTTTCATGGCCATCTTTCTTTTCATCTAGTTTTTACTATACTAGAAAGCTGATCTGAGTGATAGAACTTTGCAGATTTTCTCTCTTATAAAAAATATAGTTATGTTCATTTTGTTATATATTTAAGCATAAAATTTAAATTCATTTATGCCATAAACTTGAATGACTTCTATTAAATATAAACAAGATATCACTATTTTTCAGGTTTAAGACCATGTGGGTATTCCTTTATTTATAATCACTAATATAGTTATTAACACATATACACACAAAGGTGCTGAACATTCTCAAACAGATCTAATTTCTAAAATATGACCAAATAATCAATCATCATATTTTTAAAAAAATCACTGTCTGATATGATAAAATAAGGAACAAGCAGGAAACATTTATAAATTTAATGCTTTACTTTTATTTAAACTACATCATATTTTTCTTTTAAATTTGAGCTTCCTCAAAAGTTTTTTAAAAATTTCTGATGAAGCTTAAATAAAACTCAAACATTAAATTAATGCAGGTATTGCCACTCATTTTCAATACCTAAGTTTTAAAATGAATTTTTAAAAATGAAAAAGTTTTCTTGAAGCTTTCATTTGAACTTTAATTGAAAGCTAAATGATTAAATTTACTATTTCCAGTAAGTAAAATATTCTGGTGTATTTCATACAGAAATTACATTTATTGGAATCTCAACTTTTGAGCATTTTCTGTTAAAACATTCATTTGGCATTTTGTTTTACAGAATGACATGTTTGTAAACAAGTTAATTCTCAGTTTTACAAGTCTTGCGAAAATAAAATATACATCTGTGACACATTATTTTCGGAAAGTTAGCAAATTTAAAGTTAAATTAATCTGATTTGAAACAAATATTACTTGCTTACACATGAAATGTAATATAAAATAATTTCTTAATTAGGGAGGTCTAGTTTTTCTGACATGTTAATTGACAGCGAGATATGATGACAAGCTAAATATGGTTGACCAGACTTGACATAGATTGAGGAAACCTAAGTGAACATTTTCTCTTTGGCTTTTAACTACCTAGTAATTTAAAAAATAACATAATATTTTTTATTAATTATTTAATATTTTATTGAATTTTAGTTACTTCAGTTTTATAGCCTTATGTTTGAAAATGCTTTCTGAAAAAATAAAATTTATTTTAAAATATAACGTTTTCTTAATTTAAAAATTTAATGACTGAGATAATAATTCTTCAGTTTTTCTTTTAGTTCTTTAAATTTTGCTCAGTCTCATTCATAAAAAAAAAAAAAAAAAGAAAAGAATTGAAGTAGAACTTTTAAAAAATTATCATTTTGGTAATTCCCAAGCATTAGATAACAAAAGACTATACATGATAATTCTCCAAATTTAATAAAAACAAAGTTTTATCATGAAAATCTTTAAGTACAATTATGAAAGCTTTTTCAATTTTTTTTTTAAATTCATCTTTTATAAACCTTATATATCATACTTTTAAAAAAAATGTTAATTTTTACACACAAACAAAAATTATTTTATTTTAAAAATCTTGGTGCATGAAGATTTGTTATTAAGCCTTACAATTTTCGATTAGAAAATGTAGCCATCACTTTATAACTTAATATAATAACCTAACCACAACAAGGCTTTGAAGAATTTTTTAAAATATTTTTGAAACTATATAAATTATTATAGTTAAAAAAGAAAAAATGAAAACAATTCTGGTAAAAAGTCATTATTCATCAAATATTTTTTTTCTTCAGACTTAATATTTATAAAAGCAATTGAAAGCTTATCTTTAATTAAATGATGTCATAGTTTTATTGCATTTTTTTTATTTTACTATTTGAAGCAGATTTTCAGGAAAGATGTAACTGTTTAAAAAAAAAATTAAATAGATGATTTACATTTCCAAAGGAGTCTTGCATTTAACTAATAAAACAAATTTTTGCAACAGTATTTAATTTCTTAAAATTTCATACAATTACATGGAGTGGGGTAACAAATGTAAAAAAAAAATTTTACCAAGATTTTCTAAAAGTAAAAATTTCAAAAATAATTTCATTCATTCGTGAATAAGTCCTGAAAGTTTCATTAAAATCTGACAATTATTTAATTTTTGTAAGAATTTCAAAATAAATGTGTTTTTTCTGGAAGCAAAATTACATTACCACTAGTAAGATTTGGTCACCTGCTGATGAAAAACAAAACAAGATTTTTCACCAAAATTTTGAACATGTTAGAAATGATTAAAAAACATTTAAGAAATACTTTGATCTTTCCTCTTAATAATAATGTAAGCATTTTGACAGAAAAAAATAAAACTTTGTTTTTATTAAGTTTGGGGCCTTTTTTCTTCATGCTATGCTGTTTTTTCAGCAAATTAGTAGAGGTACCTAAATTTATGTTTCCTATTTGTTCCTTATTGTATCATTCTGTCAGATTATATATATATATATAGCTGCACACACGCATATGTAATTATTCATTGCATCAGATACAATAAAATTCAATATCTATAGATGTCAACTGAAGTTACATAATTTTTTCAATCATTACTCTTTTGATAAGTGTGTGTGTGTGTGTGTGTATTAATATAGGTTAAAATACACATACAGGAGTAACTCAATAACTTAATAGCCTGACAGCTATTTGCTGAATTTTGATCTGAAATTATTAGTACATAGTATTTAATACTATAATCAATGAAGAATTGTTAAGTGCAATGTCAGGGAAGGGATATCATAGTGAAAAATATTTAACTTGTAAAATAAATGCTTATTTTATCATTAGGATATTGATGTATTAACAATCATAATATCATTAGGATATTGATGTATTAACAATCATAATATCATTAGGATATTGATGTATTAACAATCATAATATCATTAGGATATTGATGTATTAACAATCATAATATCATTAGGATATTGATGTATTAACAATCATAATATCATTAGGATATTGATGTATTAACAATCATAATATCATTAGGATATTGATGTATTAACAATCATAATATCATTAGGATATTGATGTATTAACAATCATAATATCATTAGGATATTGATGTATTAACAATCTAATAAATAAAAAAAGGGTACATATGTAGCAATATGTGTAAATAGATGTTTATTTGTGCAGCAAATATTCACTGACAGTTTATTAAGCAGAATAGAAAAATGGTGTCTATTATATTTACAAACATTTTTTTCTCTAATCAATGGATTTATTTCTGTATATTTACATAGGAATTTTTTACCAATACCATTTTGATATTCTTTCTTAATGCAGTTACCCTGACCAGTTTAGTCTTTCACTGAGTTTGTCCCCCCTCCCATGTGAGAGATTAATTTCAAAGAGTTTTTTTCATTCTTACCCCCATTCTTAGGGATAGCCATTTATTTCAAGATTTTCTTCATTTTTTCTTTGAACTGTTTCTGAATTACTTAGTAAAGTTTTGTTACCTTTTAGTTTGAGATTATATATATGATAGAATATAAGAAAATCAGAAACCATTTGGATGTATTCCATCTTGCATACCATCTTCTGTTCACATATTTTATCTATACATAATTGCAAATCTTGTATACTGAGGGGAAATTCCTTTCAAGAAAGTTAAGTGACCATAATATACAACTAATAATCCTTATCTCACCCTACCAAAAGGTAAAACCTTTCCCACTCCACATCAGATGGCCACAAATCAAAATCTTAAGTAGCTAACTTCCTTCAGCTGCTGATGAAATATTTAACTCAACAGTAATTCAATAATTTCTATATATAGTTTAGTTTAATCCCTATAAACAAAGTTGGAGAAACTTTTTTTAATCATTTCATCCCAAGCAAGGTGATAAAGCTAGTAAGATGCAGTGGTTTACTAAGTATGAAAAAATATTAAAAAAAAAAGAAAACATTATCATGGCATGAAAACAATGAAAGAACTAAGACAGATATTAATGGCTAACATTGCATTTAAATTTTTGAAGATCAAACTAGACAGGAAAGCAAGAAACCAGAAGAAAGTCCCACAAACAAGGAGTATGAGAAAAACTGTTAGCAAAGAACTTACAGTTACACTTCAACTGTAAAATTCCAAGAACTTATGGTTATATCAGCCATTTCAACTGTAAAAGTAAGAGACCTTACTGCCAATCTAGTAAAATTCTTAAAGTCTAGGGATCAAATAGGAAAGTAATATTTATTTTGTAAAATACAAAAATGTGGCACAAGGCCAAAAGGGAGCATGGAAAAGGCTGGTCTCATTTTGCCTTAAACTTAGCTAGCCATAATTACCACAGTATTCCTTACACCAAAACAACACATTCTTACTTACCACTCTAGCTACATCCACCATAATACCTCAAAGTCTCTTACTTACCACTCTAACTACATCCACCATAATACCTCAAAGTCTCTATGAAGCCTCCTTGGCCTCACTTTTTCAACTGACCTAAAGTGGAAGAACTATATTGAATCTATAGCTGTGTCTACTGCTAAGAAGGCTGGGTCACTGTGCTGGGCCAGAAAGTTTTTCTCGTCAGAATTGATTTTACACATTTATAAATTTACCCTTTGTGTGTGATTGCATACTGTTACTATATCTAGTCAGGTGCTCCTGCTTTTCATCTTGAGGTTCTTGGCAAAATCCAAAGAAGGATCTGCAATGTAATCAATCCTGATTTGGCATCTCGACTTCCGTTACTTTCTTACTGACATGATTGTGCTTCCCTCTTTCTTTTCTACAAATATTTTCATGACAACTATTCTGATGAGCTATTTTCCCCTGGTGCCCCAATTTCATGAATTTAAGCATGCTATTAGGTTGGCATTTAGGTCCCACCCTTTTACCATTAAAATAGTTAAATGTAATTGCTACATCTACTCCAACAATTTCATTTCTTGCATGTGAAACTTCCTTCCATTTACTTGCTTCCCTGATTGCTACAATCTGCAAAATTTTAAATGTGACATCTGTCTTTTTGAATCCTGTTCATCTTTAACCCTTTCTTTAATAACCCCTATACCCAGTCTTTTCTCTCACTGTAACCCCCTGTGCACTAGTGACAGTCTTGCCTTGCTTGGAGTGAAATGATTAAAAAAAAAAAAGTCCTAACTAGTTCCCATATGTACAAGTTGTCTGAGGAGGGGGAATAAAATAATATTTCAAAATGAAACCCCAATAAATATTTATAATGAATACAAAGAGGAAGGTTCATCAGAACAATTACTGTGAAAGTATTTATAGAAAACGCATAAGGAAGCTACATTAGAGTGGTGGGAAAGTGATTGAAGCTTAGATGCCAGGTAAGGGCCAATGATATAGCAGATTCTTTGAATTTTATCAAGGATCTTTAAACATATAGTTAGAGCACCAGAATATATGTGATAGCATTTACAAATAGTAGACTTATAAATATATAAGATAGATTCGGGCGAGTAAAACCAACAGACCTTGCAACTTAAAATAAGAAAAAAAAGTTCTCAAAACCCCACAAAAAGGCTGAACTATCCTGTATTAAATTTTTATCTGTCAACAGTAACACACATGCATAAATGAAATTTATTTATCCTTCTGTTATACAAATACTAGCAGTATAGCCCGGCGTTGCTCGGGTGTAATGAAAGCTTTAAAACTAATCCATGGTCCTGGAGCTCAGACTCTTTGGACGTTGGCACAAAAGACTAAAAAGCAATAGATGTTTCCAGTTAAAGCAAAATCGTAGACTGAAAGAAAAATGAATGGATGTTAGTCAAATTTTGATTTCCTGGTTTTGATATCAAATTTTTTTCGCTATAAACTGAATTTTGAATTTTTTCGTTATAAACTGAATTCTGAATTTTTTCGTTATAAACTGAATTCTGAAGGTCCTCTAAGTCCTCTGAGTAAATCGCATCATGGCTGAGACTAAGAACTACAATTATACCTACTTAGAGTGAAACCCGAAGCAAAAACTAAAATAAAAGAGCTGAAAAAAAATACAGACATACAGGCAGATAAACAGGCAGATAAACAGACACACACACAAACATCTTGCCTTTTATATATATAATCGATTTTCTGCACTATTGTAAGAACTGCAACCTTGAAACTTCTGAATATCATTTCTTATGTCTTTGTCTATGAGTGTATCAAATTTGATTAAGATCGAACAACTTCTATAACCCGACCTTTTCGATTATTGATTTTTGATATTTATCTGGGGTACCTCGACACAAAACTTAGCTAAGAACACTCGCAGACGCTTATAGTACAACTGTGTAAATTTTCAAGAAAATCGGTTCAGCTGTTTCAGAGTCTATAGGTAATGGACACACACACACAAAGTTCCATTTATAAATAAGTTTAGATTTAGATAGATTTAGATAATTTGGTTGATGCAAAGGTTTGCAACATTTTTTTATTTATACAAATTCATAGCATTATCTTTACAGATTTTCCCTAGTTTTATATGACTGCTCAACATTTGTCAGAGTTAAACCATGTATTCCATCATAAAAAAATTGTACTAATTTTGATTGAATATATTTTTCAAAGTAATTTTGCTGGAACTGCTAGCCAAACAGAAGAAAAATTCTGGATAATATGCTACCTGTGGAAGAACATGCCATTCCAAATCAATGAATATTTGTGGCATCATATTTACAACATGTGAAAGGATGATTTCTTTGGAAACTTTTTTTTCTTCCAATTGTGATTTAAATGAGACAAATTGCTCACTGTTGATCTGCTGAGCAACACTATCAAAGTTTTCATATTTTGTAAGAAAGAATTTGCTTTGAATTCCAGCAGAATTAAAGAACAAGTCAATTCTGTGACCCACAGAAAAACAGAGAAAGACTTCAAAACAGGTTCACCACCAATGAAAGAAAAGTAACTTGCTCCAACACCATAAATTGTAGAATGCACAGTCCACTGTAAATAGTAGCCACTCACAAGTTCCTTTCAACAGCTAATGGCAGCAAACTGTCTACCTCTTCAAGAAAATCTTCATGTACACATTGAACTCCTTAATATTCATCAGCTGATGGCAAGGATTTCACTTGCTCATACGCATTTTCTGCAGTGCAAATGGCTGCCTATATGCAGAGCCTATGGAAGAAACATCATACTCATTTAGCTTCATGTAACTTAACACAGATTTGTAAAGAGTAATTTTTTTTTTGGTTAAGATGTTGAAGGTTTTCCTGGATTTAGCCATGATATTTTTCATTTTGGATTCTTGTAATAAAATTCTTTTTCACCTTTAGTGACTAACTTGTCCAGAAATGAATGTTTCTTTAAAAAACAGTAAATACAAATATTTGCCATGTTTTGTTTAAGTGGAACCCATTTTCACTTCTAGGTTTTTTCTCAAGCTTCTAAACAACATACTATAATTGAGACAAATACAATAAAGAGCTGAGTAAACTTTAAAGACACTTCTAAGATTTCTCTTACATTGTAGAAAAGAGAGCTCTGGGAACATTTTCATCAACTTAACATGATTAAAAATAACTATTTCAGAAAAACGTTTTTGCATTATAATTTTTTAACTTTTATTTTAAGTATTAATACAACAAAGACACACTTTTATATCAATACACATATGTAAGAATATAATTTTTAGTACAAACAAATTTTTAGTTCAGAACAAACAGAGGTAAAATTGTTACAGACAAAAACAAATACACATGTATGCATATATTCATGGACATATATATGTATATAGACACCAGTTTATTGAAAGACATTATGAGTGTTAATCTGCTAAATTAAACATGCTTAACTTTAAAAATGTGTTTTCAATTAAGATTAAAAATAAAGCTGAGTCACTTTACCCCATGCTCTTATTTATTATCACTAGCAACACTAAAATTCATAGATGATAAAAGAGAATAACCAGATGTTTTAAGTGCTCGCATTAATGACCTTGTGCCGGGCTAAATAAAACTTAGTAAATACCTCCACTCTTACACCTCACCAGTAATGAAGCTAACAGTAAAGAGACAGCCATATTTCAAGACCAAACATGGATATGAGGTCTAATCCTGGCAAGTAAAGAGTCAGTATAGAGTAGAGGAAGATGTGGTAAAGAGTATTTACAGGGTTAAAAAAGGTCATGAACTGTCAGCCAGCCAGATGAAGTGTTTTTTCTAACTTTTTATCATTTAACCCTTGCTATTCAATGTACTCCAAAAGTATAACAGACTTTGACTTCCTCTCCTACAAGCTGGTAGATTTTGCAACCCTTCCCTGTTAATCAGCTGAAGACAACAGAATAGTCTGGAGTAGCTACTAAGCCTCAACCTTTAACCTCTATGTGGAGTGAATTTGTATGAGTAAACTAGCAGAAGATGAGTTAAAAATGGGCAATGTGCTGTGAACAAGGAGAGGCTGATCTAAAAATTTTGTTAATTTGGAAAAATACATTAGTTAAAAAAAAAACAAATTAAAAAAACTAAAAGGAACTTCTTTATGCAATATACTAAATACTATACCTAATACTAAAAAATCCTGTTATATGTTTTTTCTACAAAAAAATGTCTTTATCAATGTGTGGCAGACATAGTGAACTAGAACTGTAGAATGGCAGAAATAGTGAACAGGACTTGCCTTATTCTCAATGAGGGAAAGGACATTAAGCCTGTACCATCAGTATCTGCTACTTGTGTGGGAGAATCAGAAATGAAAATACAATATTGCAGCAGGAACCCTGGTGTAAGAAGGACATGATATTTCATTTGGTTAATCAATCAGTCAGTGTCTACAAATACCGTAAGGACCATAGTCCCAGGGTGCCAAATAAGCCCGTCAATAGACCCCGCACCAGTCAAATGGCAAAAAAGGAATTTGTGGGTAGGTTGAGCATGGATTACGGTGGCCAGCATTTCCTCACAGTTACAGATTACGAACCCACCATATTCGCAGTCTGGTGACCATTGCCTCAGTAGGACTTTTCAAGTGTCATCCGCCAGTTAGAGTGAGTGTTCTATGAACGAGGACCACCAGAGGAAATCTGTACTGACAATGATACCACCTTCTGCAGCAGACAGTTTGGGTACTTCTTAGACAACTGAAGGATCCAGCTTTGATTGCGATACGTGCATGTGCTAAGTAGCAATGGCATAGCAGAAAGATGCCACCAATGTTTAAAGAAGATCACCACTAGAAAGCAGCGTACAGTCCTGGAAGTGGTGTATAGGTATAACACGACGTGTTCACTAAAAGTGCACCTGTTAATGCAATTTACAGTTACCATGTATGTCTCAAAGGGATTGACAATATGTATCAGTCTGATCAAAGAGAAGTGCGCAGACCATGGATGGGGACCCCTGACTGAGTAAAGCCACCTATTAGCCAGTGCATCACCAACTTTAAAAAAAGGCATGTCCCTGATATCGTCAATGAGAAGTTCATATTGATCAATGGAATCCTGCACCATGAAGGGGATCTCCACCCCGCCCTTGTCACAACACCATTGGTAAATAAAGGTGATCATGAATCATCTGAAAGTGTGTTGCTAATTGAGCCCATACCATGTGAAATTGACAATTTACCTGAAAACCCAACTAATGATCTTGACAGATCTGACAACTTTTCTTAGAGCTCTGAAGAAGAAGTTCAATTAATACCCCTTCGGAAGAGCACCTGAAGCTAAAGATCGCATACACACTTTTATTTGTGATCATGAGACCAGGGGGTGTGTGGCAGATATAGTGAACTAGAACTGCAGATTGGCAGAAATGGTGAACAGGACCTGCCTTATTCTTGATAAAAGTGAGTTTGTCTTTGTTTGGCATAGAGGACTTCAATCTGAAAAAGGTCTATAATGTGCTTATGGCAAAAACGAAAAAAAATGAAATAAAATCAGTAGCACAACAGGAACTGCTATTTGCATCAAAAGTTAAGTTAATGATTTTGCCTTCACATCAGGTGTGATTAATCAGAAAAAGCATACAGTAAATAAAGGCTGTTGCTTATTTTTTTTTATTACTTACGAGGAGTTGGATTTTTTGCAGATTATGTACCAGATATGTAGAAACTATAAAGTACCTCTAAACAATTTACTTAAGAAGAATACAAATGGAATTGGTCAGCAGAATGTTAAAAAGCTTTTGAAGAAATTAGAAGACTACTGACTTCAGAGTTATTGCTGACACCATTACAAACTGCAATGGCAAATAATAGTAATGTCTGATGCAAGGAAATCTAATCTAATCTAAATCTAAACTCATTTATAAATGGAACTTTGTGTGTGTGTCTGTCTGTTTGTGTCTGTTACCTATAGACTCCGAAACGGCTGAATCGATTTTCTTGAAAATTTACACAGTTGTACTATCAGCGTCTGCGAGTGTTCTTAGCTAGGTTTTGTGTCAAGGTACCCCCGATAGAAGGAGTTGTCCGATTTTAATCAAATTTGATACACTCATAGACAAAGACATAAGAAACGATATTCAGAAGTTTCAAGGTTGCAGTTCTTACATTAGTGCAGAAAATCGATAATATATATATATATATATATATATATATAAAAGGCAAGATGTTTGTGTGTCTGTCTGTTTATCTGCCTGTATGTCTGTATTTTTTTCAGCTCTTTTATTTTAGTTTTTGCTTCGGGTTTCGCTCTAAGTAGGTATTGTAGTTCTTAGTCTCAGCCATATCATTTACTCAGAGGACTTATTTAGCCTTCAAAATTCAGTTTACGATGAAAAAAACTTATTTGGTATCGATACCAGGAAATCAAAATTTGACTTACATCCATTCATTTTTCTTTCAGTCTACGGTTTTGCTTTAACTGGAAACAACTATTGCTTTTTAGTCTTTAGTGCCAACATCCAAAGAGTCTGAGCTCCAGGACCATGGATTAGTTTTAAAGCTTTCATTACAATCAAGCAACACCGGGCTATACTGTTAGTATGACATAAAAATGTTAATATGCCATAAATTCAAAGACAGTACAGTGAAAGTAGTCACCCAGGCTTCAAAAAGTTTGACAAATATGGAAAAATACTGGTCAAAGAAAGCACTGGCTATAATATTTGTAGTAAAGAAATTTAGCAGGATGATATTAGGAAGAAAATTCATACTGCAAACAGATCACTGTCCATTGTTAAGTATATTTGGTTCTAAAAAAGGTAGACAAACCAACATTGGGCTACAATTTTATTGACTTTATTTCAAGATGGAATTTTTATCATCTAAAAAATTGGGATATGCAGATGACTTATCCAGGTTGATATCAAACGTAAAGATGATTTAGAAGACACTGTGATTGTTTCACTGAAATCCAAAAGCAAAATTAAAAGCCTTGTGTGTAAAGAATTGCTGGTCACAAGAGACAATATAAAAAAGTATAATTTTAAAAATGATACATTTTTTAAAAAACTGTGAATGACATTCAGTCAAAATAGAGTAAAACTAAAAGGTAACTCTGGTAATTGTAGTAGTGTTCTATGCACCCACTATATGAGAACTCTGCCAAACTGATTATTTAACTCACAACTTTCTATTTTTTATTTGTAGCTGAGTATTATTTTAGTTGAATAAAGCTTAGTACATTTACTGTTGTTCTGAGTTCAGATTTATTCTTTATGTATATATACTTCAATATATTCAACTAAATAAAACTCAGGTACAAATGAAAATAGAAAGGTGTTATTTAAATAATAAGTTTGACAGAGTCTATTCTCATATAGTGTGTGCATAGAACACTACTACATACTTTGCTCCTAGGAAAATGCAGAATTATCATCCATTATGATCTGAGTTTTTTTTTTCATCCATTCGGTTCTCCTTAACTGTTGAACTTTAGTGACATCTTCGTTATGTGTTTCGCTCTCCCCTAGTATGAGGACAACTAGAGTACACCTATCAGGTTCCATTGTGGAAGACTCTGGTTTTAACTTAGTTTCAGGGCAGGGAGCTAAATCACAAACAGGTATAGTAGACTCTCTTCCACTTAGATACATTATGTTGGCATAAGTCGGATTACTGTTTAGAAGTTTGACTTGGTCCACATAAGGGTTGGTTTTGTTATTTCCTCAGAACCTTCTTGGACCTGGTGACATCAGCCAAGGGAGAGAACTACTGTGTGATGAATGATGTGGGAATAAAAAAAAAACGTTCGTGAAGGGTGGTATTTGTAAAAGTACATAGCAATGATCTTACAGAGTATAGCACTTGTAGAAGCACCAATCCCCAGTAATTTTCAGTTAAGTTTTGTGATCTAACAGCTAACTGAATAATGTCAGAATGTATATATCAGGGCATCCCAGTTAAACTGAATGAATGATCTAAGGACTTTATTATTCTGGTAGTGCACATGTTTAGACATGGAAAGACAAATGGAAACTGCGAGTATTTGTCAATTATTACTAGTAAATACGTATTGTGCATAACAGTAGGTACGGGTCCCTTGAAGTCACTACTTCATCATTCCATAAGTCTGGTTGCCTTGATAAGTGTGTTTTCTGGCAGGTTATAGAAATGAGGTTTAATCTCAGCACAGATTCTGCAAGAACACTTTTTTTACCTCCTCTGTAGAAAAAGTTTTTTGCTCTAAAAAGTGTAAGAGTCTAGTAATTCCTGGGTGGCATAGTCCATTGTGAATGTCAACAAGGGTGGAAGAATTAATGTTTGCTAAGCTAAGTGTGTCGGAAATTACATTCTCTTTGCCAGGGTAATATTTTATTGTATAGTCAAAGGTTGAAAGTTCTAACTGCCACTCTTGAAGCTTTGCATACTTAATTTTTGTGCGCTTTTCATTGGAAAACATGAAAGCTACCAATTTCTGATCAGTAATCAGAGTAAAATGTTAATGTGATAAATATTACTTCACTTCCAGATTGCCTCAATAATTGCCATGGCCTTCTTCTCTGTTATGTGATATTTCAATTTGCTTCCTTGCAAAACACTACTGGATGTCCACCTTGGTTAAGGGAAGTGGAAATGGTTACATCTTCAAATGGTAGACTTTCATCAATTGGCTTTAGTGTGGCCACCACCAGTTCTTGTTTAATTTGATTAGGCACTTTTATTTGATTAAATGCTTCGAGTGCTTATTTTTCAAGCAGGAATTTCATATTTTCTACTAGCAGTTGAGTTTTTTTAGAAAAATTATGTATTCATTTCACATAATACACAAACATGCCCAGTGCTTGTTTGACTGTCTTCAAGTTTTCCAGAGGAAGTAGATTTTTTTTTTGAAGGGACGTAACTTTCTAGGTTGGGTTTAATAATTCCATCACTGATATAGTATCCTAAAATATTGAGGGACTGAACTGAAGTTTCAGACATCGATTTGTTGAGGGTAATCTTGATCTTTGCAATCGCCTCTAGGAATCTTTTCACATTTTGGTCATGTTCTGTTTGTATGCATCCTGCAATAATAATGTCATTAATATAAGAGAAAAGTACCACATAGTTTTTCTTTCTCCACTATTTTGTTTATAGTTCTCCGGAATGAAGCAGCCCCAATTTTGACTCCGATTGGAATTCTACAAAATTGAAACAAACAACTATTCACCTCAAAAACGGTGTATTTCCTATCTGATACTTTAATTGGCACCTGGTGGTAAGCACTTTTGAGGTCGACAGAAGAAAAATGTATTTAGCAAGGTTATTGATCATTTTATCGATTCTTGGTAGGGAGTAAACATCCAATTCTGTATACAGGTTTATTGTTTGTGAGTAATCTACTCATATTCTTTTTTTTTACAGTTGGTGGGGTCCTTTACCTCTACTAGCTGAGCTCGCCATTGAGAATGATTATGCCTTCAGAAAGCAATTTCTGAATTTCTTTATTTATAATTATTATTATTTCTTGTTAAAGTGCCTCAAATTGACAGCAATAGGTTTACAGTTTGATAAGTTAGGAAATAATAAAGGTTCTTCTATATCTGCTGCGTTTAACATGCAAAATTGAAGAGCACTGTCCACCGTTAATTTGAACAATGGCCCACCATATGTAAATGTTATTTTCTGATGCTGATGTAGAAAATCCTTGCCAAATATCATATCAGAACACAAACCTTTCAGGACACCCAGGCAGGTAGCAACATACGACTGGCTGCTAAAGCAAAGAAGTAGATTTACTCATAGCAAACAAATGTCTTACAAACAATTCATTAGGTGTTTTAATAAATATGGCATCCAGTTTTTATGACCACATCAAAGTCTGCACATCCTTTGATATATTTGAATACTCTGAAACTTATACAACTAAGGAGAGCCCAGTATTTGTTTGGTATCCTATCCTGGATATCATCTATATGATTAAGTAGAATAGTTTGCCAATTGTGGTAGTCTCTGGCAATTGTTGGAGAACAAGATTCGATGTCTAAGCATTTTGGTTTTCATGCTGTTTCCATGTTAGAAATTGTCTATGTATTATAGTTGAATAATTCTTACTACTTTTATTGTTGTTCTGAGTTCAGATTTACTCTATATATATATACTAGTATAGCCCGGCGTTGCTCAGGTGTAATGAAAGCTTTAAAACTAAACCATGATCCTGGAGCTCAGACTCTTTGGACATTGACATGAAACTGTAGACTGAAAGAAAAATGAATGGATGTAAGTCAAATTTTGATTTCCTGGTATCGATATCTAATAAGTTTTTTTCATCGTAAACTGAATGTTGAAGGCTAAATAAGTCCTCTGAGTAAATGGTATCATGGCTAAGACTAAGAACTACAATTATACCTACTTAGAGCGAAACCCGAAGCAAAAACTAAAATAAAAGAGCTGAAAAAAATACAGACATACAGGCAGATAAACAGACACACACAAACATCTTGCCTTTTATATATATATATATATATATATATATATATATTATAGATTTTCTGCACTATTGTAAGAACTGCAACCTTGAAACTTCCAATTATAATTTCTTATGTCTTTGTCTATGAGTGTATCAAATTTGATTAAAATCGAACCATTCCTTCTATAACCCGTTTTTTTTTATTATTTATCGAGGGTACCTTGACACAAAACCTAGCTAAGAACACTCGCAGACACTTACAGTACAACTATGTAAATTTTCAAGAAAATCGGTTCAGCCTTTTCAGAGTCTATAGATAACGGACACACACATACACACACAAAGTTCCATTTATAAATAAGTTTAGTTATTACAGTAATGACAATACCCAATTTTCTATTTGTGATAGAGTACTTTTGTACACAGAATGTGACAGAGACTTACTTCGCCAAAGCAAGAGAAGGCAGATTGTTTGTACATGCACTTGTAGACATCATAGGCCCGCAAGGCGAGCTTTTGCAGTGTTGAAATGGCAGCATGCATGTGTTATCAGTGAAATCAAAGCTGATGCAAGCAAGAGATCTCAGTTGCTTGCCCGTGATCGAGGATGGATAAAAAGGAGCCGACTTTTGGATTCAGGTCAGTTAACATTTGAGATTTGTGAAGGCTACACCGGTGTTCGAGCAAAAGTACTATTGTTTACTGTGTGTAAGGAACGAACGAAGTGTTGTTCCAGTTTCTGCGTTAGCAATTGGTGAGAACAGATTCAAGTGGACATTCATTTCTCTACCAACCACACTTCATTCAACTACTATACAGAAAGAATAGTAATTTCATTATCACTACAGAAAAGAATTTTGAAACAATTCCACCAAGGGTATTCAAGAATAGTGAGGATTGTAATTCAGCAGCAAAATCCCTACATATCAGGCATGGCTGAACACTGATAAACCATGGGCAACACTACATATGGACTTAGCACAACCACAAAATGTTTCATACTATTTAATTGTGGTCAATAGTTTCACAAAAGGGCCTAAGAAATTGAAGTGCAAATGACCAACTACTACAACAACAATTAAATTCTTACACAAACTTTTTGCAAGGTTTGGAGTACTTGACAGTGTGGTATTCAATAATGAAACTCAGTATACTACTAGTAAATTTATAAATTTCTGCAAAAACTATGTGGTCGAACACTTGACAACTTTGATTTATCATCCGTGATCAAATAGTCAGACTGTGAGATTTGTTAACACCTTCAAAAGAGTATTAAAAAAAGCTAAAGGCTTGAAAGCAGAAGATACAGCACTACAAGAATTTTTGAGTGTATATTATACGGTATCAAATGCAAATGTCACCATGAAAATGTCACCTGTAGAGCTTATGCTTGCTAGGGAAGTGATACCTATTTTTGACAAATTACTGGCTGGAATGAATCAGATCTTTTATGATCAGCAAAAAAGTTTTTTTTTTAAAAAAAGGCCAGAAAGAAAGATTGGCATGAAGAAAAAATAATTCAGCACATTGGTAGTACAATATAAATTGGTGAAGATGGTTGATTCCATCACAAAAGATATGTAAATCATTTGAGGTCTAGATATGCACAGAATAATCAATTAGCACAATTTAATTTACTAATGAATATACCTTACAATACTTTTGAACTACCTATTTCTAAAATGAATAGTACTATACAACACAAGGGTAAGTGAAAGCAAAGTCTAATTAAAATGTTGGAAATAGACTTATGTCAGAAAAAGTATCGACTAAAGAAAGTGCATATCTAAAAGGGGGAGTGTGTTGTGAAGATGCACACACCTCACCAGTGTGTGACATGGATGCAACCAAATGGTATAATACTGACACAGAATTGTCATAGGAGACTGCCACAAGACAGTTACAAGTCTGTTAGCCATAAGCAAACTTTATATACTACTGCAGATTGCAGCAAGAGTACTATTTTGCAAGTGACATTATATTTCTTGTGTTATTTTTATTTAACACAAAGATATAACATCTTGATATTATTTCTTTATTTCTACATTAACAGTGCTCTCTTTCTCACTGTTGTATCCATTTCCTTATCATCTATATTAGCCTAATCTTGGCTGGCTGATTTTTGGAATGGTTATGGCATCATTGTTCCCTGCTCATACCAAATAGGAAAAAGTTCTTAATACTTGAATTATAAGTCTAATTTACAATGTGTCACTTAAAAGGATCTACATCTCTTGTCTCCTGTTTATCCTGACTACAACTAGTTTCAGCTTATGCCCCAAAATAAACTTCATAAATGAAAAGTAACAGAAGGTGACAACACAGTAGAAAGAGTACCCAACACTATATATATATGTGTGTGTTAGGCATCTTGGCGTAATGTAATGGTTATCAAGCTTGTCTCACTAGAAACAGTTACAACTGAGAAGTGAGAACTTTTGGCCTTGTGCCATATATAAGTGGTGCTTAGATAATCACCTGTGTGTGTGTGTGTGAAATAACGCTACTTTTTAAAGTATTTTTACAAAAAATATTATGCAAAATATATCAATATATATCAAATAATAAAAATGGAATGTATAAAAATAAAATAAAAATAAGAAGTATACACTATTTATATAGCTCCAAGTTCTCCATAGAGAATTGTCCTATGACTAATGGATTAAAGTTCTGGCTCATAAATTTGGTGACATAGTAATTTTGAGTTCAATCCCTGAGCCAGGCAGTGTGCACTTTAACTCAGTGGAAGCAATAACATGTCAAGGAATAACTGAGCAGTAATAAAATATGAACTAAAGATATCCTTAGAATGGTCAGTGGAATGAGAACAATCTAAAATGAATAAAAGGTTGTTTGAAATTCCCTGTAGATCACCCAAATTTACATACACCTGATAAAGGCTGGTGGATATGATAGCCAAAACATTGTGATAACAACAACAAAGACAAGTCTGCATGTAATTAGTGTAAATAATACATAATGATAACTCCTCATCCCAGAAATTCAGACAGAAAAGCAAGAAGATAATGACTTTATAGCTTAAAAAATAAGAAAATAATTTTTTATCAGCATAAAAATAAGAAAATAACTAAATTTTAATAAATAAAAATGTTTACAAATCCTCTTCTATGTACTGTTTCTCTTCAAATATTAGTAACCATAGCTCTCCACAATTTCTTGTACTTTTGTAGCTCTTAATAAATTTAAATTTTGTTGTTATCTTTCCTAAACTTTGTTTTGTCATCCATTTAATCAAGCATGCAAGGTAGGTCATGCATTATTTTCCTGTCTCTCCTGCTTTCATTCCATGATATTCACAGCATACTCCTGTATCCATATTTCTGTTGCCTCAAGATTCTTCTTCATCTCTGAGGAGAGTGTCCAGCATTCACTACCATACAGTTCAGTACTCTTTCTTCGATTCTAACAAATTTTTTTTTTAATTCTTAATACTTTGCTTTGGAAGGCAACTTTTGCTATCTGAATGCACCTTTGGATTTCAATTACATTTTCTATTCTCCGTTAAAACGCTAAGATATTTAAATTGTATTTGTTTGATTTTGGTTTCTCCAATTTGTAATTTGCATGTTGTGTTGATCCTTTTGCTCACAACCATGCATCCTGTCTTCTTGCAACTGAAGTTTAGTCTTTTCTTCTTGCCTCTTTTACTAGCTTCTATTCTTAGGTTTATAAAGATTTCCCTTACTTCCAAAGTGATGTAACATTGCCAATGAGTAACTAAATATTGCTTTTTACATCAGCCAAAGAAACAAAAATGTATAAAAATAGAGATGATGAACAATCAGATACTAACAGATAATAATTAAAATTCTCAGAAAGTCAGCTCTATAACGATTTTCTATTACCAATTATTTAAAAAATACTGTTTATTATTGTTTTTGCAAATAATAGCAAGGATAGATCTAACTAAACAAAAATCAATTAACAAATAAATTTTCAACATACATTGTTTTAACTGAATTATAATTTTAAAATAAAACATTATTGAAGCAATGATACCGTTGTGAGAAGGGAGATTATTCAAAAGTCAGGGGACATAACCGATTTCGACAGCGGCTTAAACTGTGTCGATAATTTGCAGAAATTGTAACACGATGATGTCCTGTGAACAAAGTTCTTTAAAATTTAAAAGCTTTTTCATAAATCTCTTATGTCAGGCTTGTAGTTATATATGCAACTAGCTTGATTTCATCATAAACCCCAGAATTCTTGTATTTATAAATTTTTCAGTACTCAAAAATGATATATTGATTGATTTTTCTTTTTAATAGCTTATCAAACTTTTGTGGGTTATTTAAAACCAGAAAATATTTTTTAAAAAACTGTAAGCATGTTATTTTGAGATAATAATAATAATTACCTACACAATTTACTGATATATAGCTGGGGAGAAGAGGCAGATTCATACCTTTACCCTCTGTATTTGCACATAAATGACTATAACAAACCCAACTGGAAATAGATCTTGGCTGATTTCCAATTCCAAGCCATTATCAATTATACCATCCTCACATTTAATCTTCCAGGCAATGTTGCTTAACTTCAGTGATTGTATGACAATTGGTGTTTCAATGTATCAAATGGTATAAGGAACAATACAATTCTAAAAAAATACATTTTTTTAAATACAAATAATGCACAATACATAGAGGTGCTGAAAAGTTAGTGACCCAACATACTTCTAAAAATCAGACAAAATAGAATTTATTTATTTTTTGGAATCACTTTTTGGTTCAACTGAGAACTTTTTTTTCCTCTCACATATTTATTTTTAAATATGGAAGCTTTCATTTTCAATATTAACAGAATAAAATAGTGTTTCAGAAAATTACAAGTAACTGAATAGGAAATGAAGTGGAACAATGTTTATGTATATTGAAGATAGATCAATCAAATTACAATCAAAAGAGAAAAAAAAGATGGTGTTAAGTCTGCTTAAACAGCCAGATTTTTGATCAACACTTACCAAAGAGGATAATTGATAAATTGAAATGATTAAACAATAAAATGAAATTACTAATAAAAACAATGTAAAACATTCTTAATTTTTATCTGCAGGGCTGGATTATTCTTAAAGCTAGAATAGGCAGCAGCCTAGGATCTGCTCAAGCTTCTATAAGGCAATGATTTTCATTTTCTAGATGTTATAACTTTTAAATAGTTTCATAAACTGAAACGATATCAATAAGACTAAGTCATATTTATTTTGATTATTTTATTGATATAATGCTGGTTATAAAAAATCTGTTTTATCAGCCTTAAAAAACTTTTATTTGAAACAGCAAGATTGCAAATACATTCAGTTAGCAAAATAGATAATAAAACACAAAGTAGGCAGGTGTTGATAACAATTGTTGAGAAAAATTATGTGATATATCAGGAATTTGATTTTTGTGAATCAGCATAATTGTATATCTATATTCACCAAAATTGATTAAAAATAATTAATAAACAGAATACCCAAGATCTGTCATGTATTGCACTTTTTTTAGTTTTTTTCCACTTGAAAAATGGAGCACAAATTTCCCATGCTGTAAGGTTGTTTCATATTCCTCCATTTGTTAACACACATTTAATATTAGAACAGTTTTAGAACAGAAATATTTTGATTTTCTTAATATTTTTTAATCAAGTTTCTTCTCTTCATTCTTAATGAAAGATAATATTTTTTTTTATTTTTGCAGTTTATTAATATACAGAAACATAATAATGTATCAAACAGAAAAATATAATAGATAATTAACACCTAAAAATGTATTACTGAGTATGTTTAGTTAGCCCTTTTTCCTTAAAATTTGGAAATTAAAAGCTTGTAATGGTTAAATGTTCATTTCATTTCTTTAATATCATGAAATTGAAAATTTTAGTGAAATACACTCCTGATCAAAAATTTAAGACCACTTAAAAATCTTTAAAAAGAAATTTTTTTTTTATGGATAGATTTTAAACTCCTCCCACTTAAGATTACCAATACTACAATCTAAAAGGTTATGGAAACAAAAAGCTACATTCCAAACATTTTATTTAAAAATTTACATTTTTATAAAATGAGGTGATTTACACATGATCAAAATTATAAGACCAGGGGTATAAATTGTTAGATCTATGGCAATTCCAATGTTTTTAGTTCAGTTAGAGATTAGCAATCACTGCGTAAAGGTGTTACCATGCCTAAAGCAAGCAAACTTACCAAAGTTGAGCATTCTCAAATTCCATAAGCAAGGTTTGTCACAGCGGGTGATCGCAGCTAAGGTAAATCGCAGTAAAACTGTGATTTCCAACTTTCTAAAGAACAGTGAGAATTATGGAAAAGCAAAATACTCTGGTAGGCCCCAAAAAATTTCTCCTGCATTGAGGAGAATAAGACGGGTTGTTATGAAAGACGGGGGACTTTCTTCTAGTCAAATTATGGGGATTAAAAAATGCTGATTGCAGTCCCGTAACCATCAGACGACACTTAAGACAAAAAGGCATGGTAAAAAACTAAAAAAAAAAAGCATAAACAAATTCCTCGGCTGCTTCCACATCACAAGTTGGGCCACTTAAAGTTTGGTTGTGAATACCAAACATGGGACGTTGAGAAGTGGAAGAAAGTCCTGTTTTCTGATGAGAAAAAATTCAATCTCGATGGTCCTGATGGCTTCCAACGATATTGGTATAACAAAAACATGCCTCCTGAAATCTTCTCCGCATGTCATAGTGGTGGAGGGTCCCTAATGGTATGGGGTGCCTTTTCTTACAGAGGGACGATGGAGCTCCAGGTGATGCAGGGTCGTCAGAGAGTGGCTGGTTGTGTTAACATGATACAAAAAGCATCTTTGATGACGGAGGGCCATCATTTGTGTGGGGATGGATGGTTATTCCGACAGGATAATGCTGCAATTCATGTTGCAAGACGGACCTTGACCTTTCTACAAGAAAATGGGGTCCATCTCTTGGGACATCCTGCATGCTCACCGGACTTGAACCCAATTGAAAATATTTGGGGATGGATGACAAGAGATGTTTATTGAAATGGCAAACAATATTCAACAAAAAATGAACTTTGTGAAGCCATCTTCAGAAGCTAGAGCAACATCCCCGGCACCTTAATGGAAACGCTTATTTCTAGCATGCCCGACAGAATTTTTGAAGTCATCAAAGGCAGTGGAGGTAGACTTCATTATTAAATTTGGTTGTTGAATATTTTCATAAACTTTTTGTACAATTTCGTAGAATTTTTGTCTCTGGTCTTATAATTTTGATCATGTGTAAATCGCCTCATTTTATAAAAATGTAAATTTTTAAATAAAATGTTTGGAATGTAGCTTTTTGTTTCCATAACCTTTTAGATTGTAGTATTGGTAATCTTAAGTGGGAGGAGTTTAAAATCTATTACCATGCCTTTTTGTCTTAAGTGTCGTCTGATGGTTACGGGACTGCAATCAGCATCTGTGACTGCCTTAATTTGACTAGAAGAAAGTCCCCCGTCTTTCATAACAACCCGTCTTATTCTCCTCAATGCAGGAGAAATTTTTTGGGGCCTACCAGAGTATTTTGCTTTTCCATAATTCTCACTGTTCTTTAGAAAGTTGCAAATCACAGTTTTACTGTGATTTACCTTAGCTGCGATCACCCGCTGTGACAAACCTTGCTTATGGAATTCTAGAATTCGAGAATGCTCTACTTTGGTAAGTTTGCTTGCTTTAGGCATGGTAACACCTTTACGCAGTGATTGCTAATCTCTAACTGAACTAAAAACATTGGAATTGCCATAGATCTAACAATTTATACCCCTGGTCTTATAATTTTGATCATGTGTAAATCACCTCATTTTATAAAAATGTAAATTTTTAAATAAAATGTTTGGAATGTAGCTTTTTGTTTCCATAACCTTTTAGATTGTAGTATTGGTAATCTTAAGTGGGAGGAGTTTAAAATCTATCCATAAAAAAAAAAATTTCTTTTTAAAGATTTTTAAGTGGTCTTAAATTTTTGATCGGGAGTGTATATGTACAACATTGAGATTTTCATGGATAATATGGTACAATTATTTACATTCAGACTATTATACTCATCTTTGTTTGATAACAAACAAAGATGAGTATAATAGTCTAATAATATTCAAAGTTTTAAGTTCACCAGAGAATTGTCCTACAGGACAATTACCTAGCGGATTAAAGTGCTGATTTGTGAATTTGGTGACAGTAATTGTGAGTTCAATCCCTAGGCTGGACTCAGTCAAAACAAGCCAGAAATAAATGAACAGAACTAAAACTAAGAAATAGATGAGATATCCCATGATATGGGCAGTAGAATGAAAAGTCTACCCTCATAGATTAAATAAAGGATTCAGTTCAAAATTCCCCTTTAGGTTACCCAAATTGATAAACACCTGATGAAGGGTGCAACAGCTGAAACACTGTGTTAAAACAAAGATGATGATAATAGACCAAATGTAAATGGTATAAATAATAACTCCTCATCCCAGAAATTCAGACAGAAAATATGGTACAACTTTTCAAAAAAGATTTACATAGGGATGGCTGTACTACAGTGTTGTATTATACTCAATGACATAATTTATTCCCTGTTTTTAGCTTCAGAAACATAGGGGTATTATTATACACAAGAAAGTGCAGTAACTACTTACCAGCCATCTGACATTTTCAGCAATAGATTTTATATGTCTCGCTGATTTCCCACTGACAATAACCATGTAGTCAACATAATTTTTGCTTTCTGGAACATCTATCACACAAATGTCCATGCCTTTTTCATCCTCCAAGACGGTTTTCAAATCTTCTATGTCAAATACTCCAGTTGTGCCTCCTGAAAAAACCAGAGAAAAATTGTAAAGGGTTGTAAATAACAAACCATTTTTTTTGTTTCATTAAAATAGGCACTAAAAACTTTAAAAGCAATTCATCCTATTTGATGGTATATAAGACATCATCTTTCAGCAGAGAATATTTAAAAATAAACATGGTGAAGAGAAACTGACCAACTTTAAAAAAATCCTTGATTAGGCTATGTAGGTAAGAGTTGTGTTCTCTTGAATAATGGGCTGTTTGGAAAAGAGTGTCAGAATAGATAACAGACACTGGTAATTTTGCATAACACTTGTTCTGCTAATTTACATTAAAATGGTGATGAATAATAAACAGACCGTGGCTGTGGCTACAGGTATATAAGACTTCTTTTTTTTAAGCATTGGATGATCAATTAGTGCGGATGCTTGGAGAGCACTACTTGGATACTTGGCTGTTCACTCTTCTTCACACCTCAGATTTATGGATATTCAGAGTTGGAACTATTTGCTTTTGTGGGGCATATAAGAAATACACTTTTTCAACAGAAAATATTATAAAATAAATATTAGGCAATACATTGAATGTTACTGAGTTAATTTCAAATCCAACCCACATCAATGACTAATAAAAAAACTCTCTATATATTGCTTTGTTTCCATCTCTTTCGCCACCTCTCTCTCTCTCACTATATATATATATATATATATAAAACAAAAAAAAAAAGATTATTTCACAAAAAAAATAAATAAAAACAATGTTGACTAAGGTACTACTGGAAGATAAAGAGTCTTTGTAATTAGTCCTCAAGATCGAGATACAGCATTAATAGTAATAAAAAAAATTTATGTTCACTTATCTTATTCTAAATGAGTTTTGCAGAAATTACATCCATCACGGAATTTTACAATCAAGTTCCTTGATGAGTAGAGATAATCTCTATGAAACTCAGAATAGGGATATGATAAGTAAAAATTTAATCCTTTTTATCACTATATATAAATATCCTTCTCATAAAAATTTAGTTGGTTCTTGGTGCAGAATGCAAGGAGATATCGTTACCATCATTTGATTCTTTTAAAGTTAATACTTTTCCAAAAAAGGGATAAGTTCGGAATCCCATTTTTTACTTTCTTAATGAAAATGAGTAAAAGTTTAAATTAAAACATAAGCATAAAAGGGACTACTGAAAATGAAAGAGAAAGAAAAGACTTTACAGTGAACCTAAATAGGAAACAAAGGATAATCCTCTACTCTTATTAAAAAAGCCAGGGAGGAGCATGAACTGGATGATAGCTGAACCTATCTACTCCTTTTAAGGAAAAAATCAAATAAATAGTAAATAAATTTTTAGAGTTTGAGGTGGAGACAGTAGAAGTATAGAGTTGAAGTAGACTTTAGAAAGAACCAGAAAACCAATATCAAACAGGAAACAAGAGATAATCCTCTACTCCTGTTCAAAAGACTGTGGATGTTTGTGAACCAAACAATAGGCAAACCTATCTACTCCTATTGAAGTTTGATACTAAGCCATAAGTCTGTGGCGCCTATACAGTCCAGCTTACTAGTCATTATTTTATAGCAGAATGCCATATTGCAAAGTAATCTCTAAGATTAATCTGACACAAGGCTATTAGCATTAGGTATCTACTGTGGGCTAAAATCATTAATGAAGTAATGATCTACAAAACATGTTTGTTCCTTAGTGAGGTATCTGTGCAAGGCCTATGAGAGGGAGGTGAAAGAAAAAAGAGGCCCAGGAACTGCCTGGGATCTCAGAAAATATTTGCATTTTTTAAAAAGTAGCATTCACTTTTGTGTGAAAACTTAGAGCTTATAGCATAAAACTGTAATGGATGAGAACAAGAAAAGGGAGCTGGAACTTCAAAACAAACTTTGTACCACCTGGTAAAATTTATCTGAGATACCCTACATCTGTGCAGACAAAGTATTGTACAATCAATGCATATATTGATATTTACTAAAAATAATTCTTTTTAAACCCTCCATTGCTTCAGCCATTGAGGGACATGAGAGCAAAAGAAACAGTCTGATTCTTCTTCCCCATGGTCTGTTGAGTAGGCTTTAATTTGGCAATATCACTCTTTCCAAGCTCTTGAACAACAACTGAAGACCACAGAATATTGTGTGTGTACCCTCATTCTGCAGGCTTTTAATTCTAAGATTTCCTTCTACACTAGTTATATCCAAGGCTATAGGATCCAGTCAGTCCTACTATTGCTCGACTGCAGCCACTTCCCCATCGTCGAAATGTGGCCTCCCTTTGTCTGTTCTATAAATACTTTCATGGCTTCTGCTCAGACGAACTTAAGTCACTGATGCCTCCTCAACAGGTGTTTACTCGTGCAACCAGACTGGCAACTGGGTCCCACCCATTCACAGTCAGGTTAGCCAAATGCAGACGACAATTCTACTCCTGCAGCTTCTTCACTCGCACTTCCCGCCTGTGGAACTCGCTTCCATATTCTTGCTTTCCTGACGGCTACAACCTCCAGAAATTTAAATGCAAAGTCAATACTCATCTACTAACCACTGGACTCTAGCTCTCTCCCCATCCCCGTATAATCTTCCCTTTCTCTCCACCTATGTATCTGTCATCGCACCTGCTTTCTCAGCTTTCTATTGTTCCTTTCTAACTAGTTTGTACTCCTCACTCTTTTCTAATTAATCTTTTTACATTTATGTAGCCCCCTGCACATCAGTGGCGTTTCCGCCTTGCTCGGGGTGAAATGATTAAAAAAAAAAAAAAAATTTACCAAAATATGGAAAAGGTGTTGGATTCATACATTTCCCAAGTGTATTAGCACATAAGTGAATGTAATGAACTTGACTGGAATTCAAACTCGGCCCTCCAGTCCTTCAATCTGAGCTGCAAGTTATAACGCTTCTATGACTATTAATAAGCCCATAATAATGAGAAAGAAAGAACAATTTAATTCATACTTTTCCCAATGGTGTTCCCATAAGTGAATGCAATGAACTCAACTGGAATTTGAACTCAGCTCTCCAATTTCTCAATCTGAGTCACTATCCAGTACTCTACTGCACCTCATAAATTTAAGCTTATCTAGTGCAACACAAAGACTAATAGACGAAAGGTAATGTGGGATAGGAAGATTAGGACAGCAGCATCTTCCAAGTGAAAAATAACCACCTGCCTTGAAAATCCACTTTGAACTGGAGTTCAAAAACCAAACCACTACCACTGGTAGGAAAGTAAACAATAATTTAATCCACTTTTTATTTACTAAGATCAATTTAAACACAAGACATTGTAGTGAATCACACTCATTCCCTTCATATTCTATTGGTGAAAAATATAAGTTCTACTTGAGCCGCTTCTTCCCACAAAACTGTTGTATTGTGAAAATGGCTCCTAAGAAGAGGATTCTTTCCCAATTACTACAATCTTAACCTGTTCAAGTTAACTATTTTCCCCATATTACCCCATAAACTTTGTTTCTTACACTGTAACCTGCTACTTTGTGTGGCTCTTGTGCTTTGTACTGGGTGAATATTATATTGAAAAAAAAAAAAAAAAAAAGATCAAAGCTAGATTAATAGGTATGGAATGATTGTGTTGTACCAAATTTACAAGTAGGGAGAAACAGTAGACTTTGAAAGTCAGCATTTTTTTATCTCAAGGCGAAGTTATCTCTGAAGTTATATTTTTCAATAGAAAATAGTAAAAAAAAAAAAATTGAAGCGGGAAGCCATAACTGTGCACGGAGAAAAAACAAAACAAAAATTATTTAGATATTGTGTGCCAGGAACTGTTTTATGCAATTTCTAAGTGTGATGGAGGGGTGGGAGTTTTTAACATACAGTGGCGGATTTACCTGCTGCAGCCCAGAGGTCCCAAGAAGACTAGTTGGGCCCTTCAACAAGTTATTGAAGTTCTTTTCTGAATATAAAAGTTCAGTGTAATACAGGCTTTTCATTCTAATTCTGTAATTGTAAAAGTTTAGATCATAAAAAATATGAAGTTGCTAGATTGAATCTGAATGAGTTCCATAAAATCATTAAAAATTTTAGCTGAAGTCACGAAGTGTTTCTTTGCAGTACATAAAAAATAAAAATCATCTAAAAAATGTTTTTTTTACTCCAGACATGTAACGGAAAAGATCCAAAATTAGCCCAGGGACCTCTTAAGACCTCAGGCCTTTTACACACACAAGACATGACTAAAGTTTTCGTTCGCTTTGGTTTAAGAAATCTAGTAGAAAGAGAACATTTTGATTGTTGATTTGCGTCACAAAAATGGCAGGCCAGCTCGATACCTAACTTTTACTTTTACAATATGCTCCTTTAAGTTTAAAGCATTTAGGATGCAAAATAAAAATGGGAAGTTTGCTGTATAAATTAATGATTATAATTTATAATATAAATGATAGACAATTTCCTTTTTTTTTTTTGCATATAACGACATCAAAAATGGTCTCTCTCTCTCTAGTCTAACATAAGCATTTTTTTTTACACACAAAACAAAATAAAATAAAATAGTTAAATTATACTTTTCAGTTCAATCGGCGGCTTGTACACGTGAACATCGCTATCGTCATCTTCCGTCGTGTATCCATAGTCTATAAAATCTTCAATGTCTTCTTCCTCGTCGGTTAACAATTCTTCTTCGTTTTCATTGTTTATTGAAGAAAGGCGATCACCACTTCCAATTTCCGTGAGGGCATTGCCTAATTCAAATGAATTAGGTATCAAAACGCCCAAAGGTTTACAAAAGTCATTTCTTTTAGCTGTTTTTTCATCAGGATTCACTTCTGCTTTCTGCTGTTCACTTTCACCAGGACTAGTTTCTTCTTCAACAGACAACTTAAATTCCTTCTCGAAATCATCCTTAATCTCTTTCAAAATATCCTGTACGACTGCATCTTTACTCAAATCATCTTTCTGTCCTGTAGAATATTTCGATAGAAAAATCGATGTTGACAGACCAAGGTGACTTTTCGTTTTCCATTTTTTAAATAGAGGGCAATCATTTTGCGTAAAATTGAGACACGTGCCTGTGTGTTTACATTTTGTATAGCAGGAGGACTCTATCAAAGTAACTAACTTAAAGTCTTCAGTATGTTTCTGTAAAATTCTGGACAGCTTAAGAACCCTCAGGCAATTACCTGGATGAAGCAATCTCATATCTGCTCTTAGAAAAGACGAAGCAACTGAGAAACAAACATTTAGACTCTAAATTTTAGAAGTTACTCAACAAACAAGAGAGGTTTTACAAAAAAAAAGCTTGACCGGAATATACAAACTCACTTACGGCAAAACGTCTTCTAGACAATAAATATTCTACTTTTTAGTTATAATGTTTAGAAACAAGGGATTTATATCGTATTTTTATTTATATTTTTATTTTATGATTACGATATCATTATTTCACAAGCTACTAATTTACGACATTAATCGTGAAGGTATTTGGATGTAAGGGAAATAACCACGTCTTCAATGGAGTTTAATAATTACTAGCGGAACCCGTGGAATTTCCACGGAAGAATAATTATGATTTCCTGGAAAAATTTTATTTTGTCATACTACAAATTTGAATGTCTTCAAACATAAAGGTATTGGATAATAAAATAACGATAACACAGAGTGTAATTTTATTAAAATACCTAAAATTAATGTCCATAGAAGCCTACTACTGTGAGAGATTTTGAAAGAAAAGATGTTTTTTTTTATTACTGAAAAATCATGGCTCCTGTGTCCATTATAAACATTTTCATCAAATTTTTTTTTTAATTATTATTTAAAAAATAATTTCATTCATTTGTGAATGAGTACTGATAGTTTCATTAAAATCCGACAATTATTTGATTTTTGCGAGAATTTCCAAATTAAATGTGTTTGTCACCGAAAAAAAGTGGGTGATGCAATCCTTACATTTTAAGTTTTCATTGTAAAACAGTCGTAACGTTTCTGTAGCCGCAAACTCAAATTAAAACTTTGACAAAATTTCAAAAATGTTAGAAGGGATTAAAACAGAAGTTTTGCAAAGATATTGTGACATTGTGGTTATAATTTTGCAAAGGTTTTGTTGAAAAATGTTTTACTGATTTACAGTTAGCCATTTATGATAAAAAGTCTTATTTTGTTTTGAACATTATTATTATTATTACAGGATTACTGCTACTGTTTTTGCACAATTACCTAGTGAGCGTGTCATATATGTAATGTCTTAACATTTTCCTTATTGGAACTGTTTAGAATTACCACTCCATACAACACAGGACTAGTGTGGGTTAAGTAGCGGCTCAATCTGAAAATCTCAAATGCAAAAATCAAAACAAAAGAGACTGACATATATCAGGCAAGATTAAGTAAAATTTTAAAATAAATTCAATCTCAATTTGTAGCGATTCAGAAGCTTAACTGTTTCTTTTTTGATACCCTAGAAAATCAGCAGGATTATAAACAATTTATTTCTACTAAACCCAAACTCTTGTATCAGAGACAAAAAAAAATTAGTAGAAATAGCAAAACATTTAAATTTTAAAACAAGACAACCACCATGTAAAATTTACCCCTCACCATCAACGGGACAGATCCATCTATTCTTCTCGTGAAGATGTTTATATATATATATGTCATTAATTATTTAATATATGTCTATGTTTCTTTCCCATGTGTGCCCATCACAGATGAAGCTGGGTAGACGATGAGATTAGAATTATGTCATTTGATCAGTATCTTCTAATCCCACGGCGTTGATTGCCGGCGGATCACTTTGGTGTTAGCTAGTTGCTGTTCCCTCTGGTCTGTTGAGAGTTTCTACCTTCCTTATATCTGAATAGTGAGGCTCCGAGGAGATTAAGAAATGGGTTTCTTATGTCGAGCCCTGATTGGTCAATAAATCATATTTTTGACCATGTGGTGTGCTTTCCACTACGTCCAAACTTTTGGGTGTGCCGTCCTTGTTTTTGACCCCATAGGGTATGGTAAGGAGTGAATTCCCACGCAATTGTATTTTTTTGAGATACACATGGTATGAATTAATTTTTATTGTGTGTGTATGTGTGTGGAAAATAAAATAAGAAACAGCACACCTACTTGCAAATTGCCACATGGGCATCTCTGGGATACAGTATTTTTTTTTTAAGTTCCCTTTTACACAGTTTATTCTTGAGAAAATTTCTCTGAAATACTTTCATTATTAGCTGTCCAACCATAGGAGAATTTTCACTAACATTGCTGTTACTCTCATTTCTCTGTGGTTGGCTAAAGAGAGTCAATAAATACAATACACCCCAACAATGTGAGGCCATTACTTTCCCTGCAGATGAAATCACCTTGACCATCTTTGGAACAGGTGAGAAAAAGTGTTTCCACTACATGAATGGTCTCTATTTCTAAAGAAAAGTGATGAATCCAAGATGTACCTATTTGATTTATTGTCAGTTGCTTGTAACCCATTACTATGTGGTGAATACAATCAATGTTTTCATCAGTGGTAGCGGTTACAAGATGTCCAGACCTTAGGTCAACTTCAAGACTCTCCCTACTCCTCAAAAATTCAGTTGCCCACTTTTACATTGTTGATAAAGCTGGAGCATCAACCCCTAATGTAGTTACTATATCAGCATGAATGTCCTTGGGGAACTAAACTCTTTTTCTATAGATATATGATGACATCACAAAGCCAAATCTTGTCCATTTTCAAGGGAAGTTAAAGTTTTCTTTGAGCAGTCAAATGTCAGTTTACCTGGAATTAAACAATACAGTTATTTATAAGAAGAGTTGAAATTAATGCATGTCAGATTTTACAACTCTAGCATCACTCCTTTGAAAAAACAATCTCAGCCAACATAGTAGAGAACACATGTTCATTTAAACAGAATAGTTAACCAAGTAAATTTAGTTTTTAGAACTCTTGAGCTTTTGAGTTAGTTGCAGTTTGAAAAACAAATTAAAAGTGAGTCAGCAAGTGACAAAGTCAGTAGTCAGTTGATCAACTTTTCTCAAAAGATCTATTTTGATATTGAGGTGACTTCTTGGAAACTTTGCTGACCTTTTACATCATGGTCATCAGATACAGAAGTCAGTGATACTAACCACTATTGGACTGTCTTTCTTCCTGTCCTTCTGAATGTATGTATAGGAACAAATCTCTTTCTCAGCAACTGATCCTCCCTCTCTCCCCCCTCTCTCTCTCTCTCTTGCATATACACACCTACAGAACCCTGTAATTGACATAAAGCCAAACTTAAAACTGTGAACTTTAAATGATATTCCTTCAGAACCTTTTTATATAGTTTTGTAAAGACCAATTTGTTTATGATTTATGATTTGATTGTTATTATATAAATATTTACTATTGCTATTTACTGTATCTACATCTTGGCATTGTCATTCATTATTTATATTGGAATTTCTGTTAGTAAACTCAAAGTTAATACTTTTGCAAACATCCATCTGTATATGATTAACATTGGATTATTGATATGTTATATACCATGTGTGGTTGAAAAAAAAACCCCCACAAGGTACTGCCAGTGAGACAGAAAGAAAAGAAGGCAAGATATGTTAAAACAAATTTCTCTGTATTGCTACTATAAAGGATCAAAGCAGAATGTCTCTTTGTGGGCAAGGGAAGTGACCTGGAGTATAGGGAAGTTGGCAGGACTTGGTATTGAAACTTGTCTCAGGTTAGTTTACCTGAGATCACAAGTGAACTTAGTGACTACCTAGAGTGTTGAAAATGGGTCTTCAAACAAATCAGCTACAACAACAACAAAAACAGTCAATGAATATTTCACAATGATAAAAGGTTTTATCAATCACATTTTTTTTTCTGCAGATCAACTATTTAAAGTCTTTTCTAACCTTTAGATTTTTCTGTGTATCAAATACCTGAAGACATTAACTCAAGTGAAGATTATTTTTACTCCTTTTATGTTTGTAAATACAAATTATTTATTTAATAGGCATACTCATGTTTTCTCTATATTTTCATCTTTTACTGCTTGGAATTTGGTTGTTAAATATTTCTGTTGGGCTTGGTAAGTTGCTGATTTGTGTTGTCTACAGGCATAACATTGCAAGGTCAGCATCAGTCCACACTTGTTTCAATTTCAGCAACAAGTTTTTGACATTTTGTATTTATCTTTGTACAAAAATTGCAGAAAGTTTGAAGAGAATATGATATGATCAAACTGCCATTGTTAATGTTAAACAAACACGCTGCATGCTTTGCTCAAGTATTGTGGTCCATTGTCACTGATTATTCTTGTCAGAATGATGTAATCTGAAAATGACTACTTTGTTACTGTTATGATTTATGTATCATGTATGGCACTTAACTGACTGATCTGGTACCCTAGTAGTTGTAGTAACATACATTGTAATCCTGGTGATGACTGGTCAGTTGTTTTTCTATAATCATAAACAGTGGGTGGTGGTTGGTGGTTAGTGGTTAGTAATTACTCTGAATGGGCATCTGTATAGATACGTATGGAATCTTTGAATGCCAAATGCCACTGCTCAGAGTTCTCTCTCTCTTCATGCATCATGCTTTTCTGCATCAGATAGTGTTTAACTACATAAGCAATTGGTTTGTCCTTCTGAAACAGTGCAGCTCCAAGTCCTTTCAAGCTTGCATCAGTTTGGAGGGTCAGTGTTTCACATGTATTAAAGTGGCAATTCATATCTTAGGATTTTAAAAGCATCTGTTGTGGTGCTCTTCCTATAGGAAAATTGCATCTTTCTTTAGAAGACCTTGTCAGTATGAATGGTGATAAATAGGCAAGAAACCATAGAAATTCCTGTAATTCATTCTTGAATGTTGGGGTTACCAACTTTTTAGAGGCGTTGATATTTCTGGGCTACTTGTGTTGTAGACAATGTCAAAAATGATATGCATTCTGCTTTTATTGTGGCTACCTGCATTAGTTTATCAAAGATTCTGTCATGTTTCTCATTTGATTTTGCACACACAGCAACATTATTGGTTATTCCTACTGCACTTTCAGTTTGTTCAAGGATTTGATCAATTTTCACTTGGAAGATACCTTGAGAAACATTCAATCCAAAAGGTAATCACTTTTTATTTGAACAGCCTAAATGTTTAAGCTCGGTTGGGTATCTTCCAATTCATTGTCAGTAAACTGATTCTAGCAGTGACCAATTCTTTTTGTCATTCATGGTCAGTTTTTGCAGTGAATGTTTTTTGTCTGTAACTTGTTATATTTTTCATTATTTATGACTTTAATGAAAATGAACTTCAATTTGTAGGATTTTTGAGAAATTTTCTGTTACAGCTCATTGTATCTGATTTTCAGAATCTCACATGGGTGTTTACATTTTGTGAGTTTGTTGTTATTTTCTTTTTAGTTTTCCTACATGTATTGGTTTCTTAGTATTCAGGCTGGTATTCTTTTATTATTTGCTGTTACCATATAATAAGAAGAAGCTATTGTATATTTCAATAGACTTTATTTTGAATGAAAGATGTGTGTAGTGTTGTGTCAAGGCTGTGTGCGTAGAGAGACCATTTTCTAAGCATATCACTGAGCTGAAAGTTTTTCTTTGTGTATTAGTGTGCATCCGAAATAGTTCATTGATATTACTATATTGCTTCCATAAAAGTATTGCCTGAAGCAATACCCCCTCACCACCACCTCTAGCTGTGCTACAACATATTTTACAAACATTATTTTCTTTTTTTTTATTCTACATTCTTCTTATGAAGACAGTGTAGGGATACAGAAGATGCTTATCTCCGTTTGGTGGAGATAAGGGTTACATGACAGCCATTTAGTGACATTACTCCATATAGTAACAAAAGCAGCAGCCAAATTTAGGTTGCTTACAGCAACCAAGCCGAAAAACTAAATCTGCTTTCCTAGCAGCTTACAAGTCCACAGTGCCATTTCCTTTGGGAAAACCCAAGACTTGCTGTTTCCCATTTGTGGAATATGTTCTCTCTGCAACATAGATGAATCTGGAGCCCTAAACATGTCTACTCCAGACACAGGAGTATCTCCATATCATGTGTAAGACCCTTCCATTTTTTTCTCTTTACACTCTGCTTTGCCAGGTAGATATATATGATATATTTTTCTCTGCATGTGGCACATGTATATATGTATGTATATTTTTTGTGTATGTCTTAATAAATAAAAGGCTCTCTGAGAACAAAGAATGTTTATCATTCCTTTTCCTTTCAGCCATTCCTTCTGTAAAGTATAGTAATGCTCATAATGGGGGAAATGCAAAAGAAGAGAATATATCTTTCTTCCATAGCTCTCTCCTGTTACAACAGTTTTCACACAACAGGAAACAAACACAGGAAATATCTTAATTTCTGTTTCTGACTGCTTCTCACACTCCATGCAAAAACTGTTGATCTAAATGAACATTTGATACATCATGCACAGATATAATAGTAGACACGAAATGCATGCAAATATTTAACAGAAAAATGCTCAGCTCCAAAATGTGTTACTTGATGAGTATAAAATTTCTAATAACTTTGTAAATTAATAATTGGATGTTTAAAGTGCTGAGTGAATTTTATCTTTACTAAAGGAAAAAGACAAAAGCAAATTTTGCAAGTCAGTGTGAATCATTTTCTAACCAATGAAAGAGGAGCAATTTACAAAACTGAGAGAAAATAAGCCAGTGTCAAAAAGTTGTTTGAAATAGAGAAAGGAAGTTTGAATCAATCAGATGAAAGCCGAGATCAGATAGGACATTGACATGATGTAAAAGAGAAATTTTAAATTGTTGATCAACACAACTGTCCCAGTGACACACATTCACATTCTTTCCTTCTCACATGCTATTTTTCATTATCTCTTCTTTGACTTTGCCCACTCACCATCAAGAAAAAGAAGAAGAAGACAACAACAACAATAAGACACTGTAGAGGAATGTTGGGTCAGCATTAAACATGGACAAATATACATTCAACATACATTCTTTTTATATTATGTTTTTAGGAAGTAATCAACAAAGGAAAACAGCATTGTTATAATAACAATAAAAATCGTATTAACAAAAATATACAATGTTGATGATTAAGATTAAACTTTTGCATTAGAAAGTTCAGATGTGTGAGTCCAGATAAAAAATGTACAAAGTAAAATAAGGAGTTGTCTCACTTAGACTGCAAGATTTCAGCTGAAAAGAAATTGCTTTAAAAAGATTATTTAAGTGTTTCAAGTTCATTTGAATTATTTTGTTAAGTGAATGTCTTAGATGATTAAAAGTTCGTAAGAAAATATTCTATGGGAGGACAGTTGTGTTAAGAAATGTTGAGTGTGTGTGTTTAAAGAATTAGTTATTTCAACTTGGCAGTTTCAAAGTATTCTAATTGGTGATGCTTAGACTATGGACTCTTGTGGTGTCTGAAAACTCGCTGTTTGAAGAGACGAAATTCAAAGTTTATATATGTATCAACTGGCTCAACTTTACTACATGGGAAAACTTTGTGTCTTATGCCAAAATTTCTATTGGATAAAATTGACTAATCAAAACATGAGCTTTTGTAAAAATCAAGGAAACTACTTGGAACCTCTTTTCTACTAAAAGTGCATGAAATTTGATTAGTGAAAATCAAGCGATTGGTAAATTGTCGCTTAAGCTGCAATTCTTAAATTGCCCTAGAAGAAACATAGTAGTATTTATTATCCAATGAAATCTAGAGTTTTTTGCAAAAGGTCTTAATGCAAGTTTCTATGTGAGGGATATTGCACAACACTTCAACTAACTCCTAAAATTAACATCAATAATTACAATGTTCTTTTATTGCTTTTTCTTCCTCTTTATTTCCTTGCCATCTGCAAAAAGAAGAAAGGAATAAAGATTTTACTACAACAAATGAACTCTGGATTCATTTTAGAACATTTTCACATAATAATTTCACTTCCTACTAATTGGTGTTATTCTGTTCTCTAAATAAATTTCCACTTATTAATACAAACGAAACAGTTTATATTCTTTCAACCTTCTGATCTGGAGTAAATTGTGGGGAATTCGGTTATGTTTGGCACAAGGTCAATTTAATAAACCTGATCAAGCTCCCTAATTTCTAACAAAAAGACTTTTTTTTATCAGAAAGTAACAGAATATATTCTGATTTTACTGTTTCCACTATAATTTGAATCTGTCTAATTTGTTTATTTCATTAGAGATCTTAATTAATTTCTACAGATTTAAAAAAAAAAATTCGCAAACATTACAAAAGTTTTCAGTGTAACCCTGATATAAGACAAGAGAGCTGTCGGGACCGGATAAAAGTTATCTTATATCCGGGTTTGGTCTATTTTATATACATTACCACAGGCTCTAATTTGGGACCAAAGAAAATCTCTCTTATATCAGAGTTTCTCTTATACCCGGGTTTATTTCTCTATTTTCTTTTATATTTATTTTCTTAGGTAATAAACCTCTTTTATCATTTTTAAAGATTGATTTAGATATGAAAATATTGATCGGTTAAAGTCAGCTTCGTTGAAATAATAAGGAAAACAAATTTAACGAGCTTATTTAAATTTTATTAAAGTTCAAGTTATAAACAATTAAAGAAAAGCAATGGAGAGGTATTATAGTTGGTTATCGAGAATTACCTCCCTTGTTACCTTGCTGAAACCTTACCAAATGAGTTTGTTGTGTTTTTGACAATAACAAAATTTTTTAAAAAATGAAGATTATTCCTGTGCGAGCATTCAGCTCAAATTGATGGCCGACACAAAACTGGGCCCAGTATTATAAATATATGGCTTTATTGGAATATCAAGATATAGCCGCCTTGAAAGCAGATATAGCAGATTGTTTTGTAAAAATTACCTACAGACAGGTAAAAAAAATTAATTTCCTCTTTCTTCCTAAAATAGTAAAAAACAAAAACAAAAACGTATCTTGATACATTTTTAAACGTAACCTTTTCAAAATAATTTTTAAAAGAACTTTTAATTAAAATAAGTAAAACAAAACAAAAAAACCTTTATCACTTTAATGATATTTTTTTAACGAAACGATAATTTTTCTTTTATTTAATTTTTTGATCTTGTTTTATTTTTATTTTCACTTGCAACGCTTTTTTTTTTAGTTTAAAAAATATTTGACTTCCTTCATTATTTTTAAATGCATTCGAAATATCACAAAAACTAAACATTAAATAAAAATACAGTTGAATTTTTATGTGAAAATATCAAATTTTAATAAAGTACACTCGGTCGTAAATCGTGGCAAAAAATTTAATTTAAAAAAACGATGGAAGAATCGTGAGTAATTCAAAGAAATTTGTTTTTTGTTATCGTACTGCACACCCATTATTGAATATTGATTCATTTGTTTTGCTTATGTACGAAAAGGTGACACGGTTTTTAAAAACATCCGATTTCAAATAAAAATAAGAAGATTCGTTAACTCTCAGAAAAATTCTACTAAATAAATACTATAAAAAATAAAAAAACTAATAAAAGATTTAATTTTAAATTTATGATACTACGTTTTATTTTGTAATAAATATTCGTCAATAGATTATTATTTCTTGATTAATTCTTGTCTTGAAATAAATGCCATTCATTTCGTATTATTTTCTACGAACGAAAAATAAATGTTTTACTTTTTGTAACATAGTTGGTAAAAATTAATTCAACAGCGAATTACGAAACCAGAAAGTTAAAAGTTTTAACTTAAAACAAGCAAATTGATTGGCATTTTGTACTTATTTTAATTTTTATTGAGACTTTTTTTTTTTTTTTACTCTTCTTTTAGTTTTATTTTTAGTTCCATTGAATTATCTTTTTGTTTTGTTGTGCATTGAATCGAGGAAACAATTCTTGGTAAAGTTAAAACTTTTATGTTGTCTTGGGTTGTGATTGTTGTATTTTAATGTATTTTTACTCAATGTTCGTTGATACAGTGAAGATTAAAGAATATACTCAAGTCAAAAGAAGTAAATTTTTCGTTTTTGTTAGTTATTATTTTCACACTCACAGTGAATGAATAAAAATAACTAAGTTTCTCAGAGACAAAGTGGTTTCAGTTCAATTTGTTTTTTTTTATTTTTTAATATTGTAGTTAAGTTAATAATTTGTTAAACGAAACCTCAAACTACAAAAGAAAACTCAAATTAAAGAAAAAATTGTACAATATTTACGGACCCCAATAAATCTTCACGAAAAAAAACTTACAAAAAGTTATTTTTAAAAATGATTTCTTTGTTCTTTTTTTTCCATGCTTATATTTTCAATAAGCAAAATACAAAAATAAGCAAAAGGATTGTTTAAAATTATTATCAGTAACTAAAAACTCTAGTCAAGGCTACTAAAATCGTCCCTATTGACAAATATGTCAACAAAAACGTAATTCTCTTTAAAAATTCTTTCAAAAATAAAATATACTTTTAGGCTAAAAGTTTTAGCGTTCTGAGTTGATTTAAATTGTAATTAATCTGTTTAGAAATAAATAAATGTTACTTTACTAAAAAGATTTTAGTTTAAAAAATAATTATTTAATATGGAGTTGGGTGTTTTTTGTTAACTCCTGATAAAATGTGTTTGAGGTTGTTGTTTTTGTTGTTTTTTTCGAAAAATGGATGAAAGTAACGTGAGTACCTTTTTTTAATATAATTTTTAAATTACTTTTTAATGTTAATTTGTTAAAACTAAGAAAATATTTTAAGCAATTTAATTAATATTTTGTTGAATTTTAGCTTCATGGTCTTACTTTTTAAAAAGCCGTTTGTTGACACTTTATTTCATAAACTAAATTTGGAGTTAACAGATGTAAAAAAAAAAAAGTTACTAAGATTTTCTAAAGCGAAGTAATCTCAAAATAATTTCATTCATTTGTGAATAAGTTCTGAAAGTTTCACTGCAGTGAAATCTGACAATTTCGATTATCTGATTTTTAAATGAATTTCCAAATCAGTGTGTTTTTTTTATAGTGCAAAAAAACGACACTAAAAATTTCTTATACTAGTAATAAAAATTTATTGTTATTTGCTGATGCAAGAAAAACAAAATTTTAGCCAAAATTTTTAAAAATTCTAAAAAAGATGAAAAAATATAATTTAATCAAAGAAACCTTTGGTCTTTCCTTTTAACACAAACATTTTGACAATAAAGCTTTGTTTTTTAAGTTGTAGGTCATTTTTTTTTTTTTTTTTTTTCATTATATACATTTTTAACAAATCTGTGGAGGAAGGTAAAAATGTATATGTACGTAAAATGGTGTGTGTTTGTGTGTGATACTTTTTTCACTGAGTGCACAGATACCAAACGCTGATCATCTATTTACTCTATCCTCTTGCTTGATGGTAAGATTTTTATTTAACACACAGTTGTTTTCATATGGCTTGTTTAAATACGTATACATATGGGTCAAGAACAGAAACTACTCAATCCCAGTGATCATTGTTACTGCGATGGGGAAGGTGCTTCTGTAAGGTTGAAATCCCAGGGATTAGTTTTCCCTTTTGGATCTCTATGAACTGGCCAAAAGCAGAAATATTACAGGGAGGAATCAGAAGCAGCCTTTGTAACTCTCCTCCACTCCTCTCCTTAAGTCCTCTCAATTAAGCAAACTTGTCTTGATGTCTGGAGCCCCCTGTTCAGACATTTACTACTGAAGAAGTTCTGCTGACTTGATTTTAGGAATCAAGTCAGCAGAACTTCTTCAGTAGTAAATATCATGTTTTCACTTTGGGTGGTATGCTTATAACCTCTTCTCAGTCCTGAATTGTTTATCTCTTCGTGATTAATACATTGCCATTTAGTGAACAGGATCTGGACCATGCAGTAGTTTCCAGTGGGGTCTCTTGATGCCATGAGAAAGTGCACAGTTACAAATTTGCATTCTGTCAATTAATCTAGATAAGTCTTTACATATATTAGTTGGAGTGTTACTACCTAGGCTTCTTATCTCTTATATCAAAATATAACCAATATTATCAAATACAGTAGAGTCCAACTCAGATCTCCCATACTACAAAAAGTCGACTCCAGATTCTCCTATAGTTAAATCATATATAAAAAAGTCTACAGTTTGTGGAATCAACCTTGCAAAGTTTTATTTAAAAAAGCAGATCTAACAATTTCTAGATCACGCTCATCATAAGTCTGGATAAAAAATTTACAATAGCAGAAAACTTACTTCTGAACGATAACTCATATTTGTTTAACACAGATGCTGAATTGAAAAGTGTAAAATTGGGAGTTTGCGTAAATCTTCGTTGATTGAATAATAATAGTAATATAACACACAATATAGAACATGTTTAGATCAATTTGCACCAAAAATTTCAACCTTCATTGTGATCCACCTGACTTGCTACCAAATTCTCATTGAGAATTCAAACATCAACCATGCATCACTGAAATCCACGCAACTACAGCTTGTTGAATTTTGCCAAGTTAAGTAATTCTTAACACACATACCAAAATTGCAACATACTCATTCACTCACACAGTATATTTACTCACACATATTAATTTTCTCAAAGGAACAATCATTCAACTTTTTCTACATATACCTTTGAACTTGCTTTTTAAGCAACCTTTTTCCTACAAACCGTTTTGTGTACATACTTTTTTTTATTGAACATAAAAGAGAGAGAGTTTATTCTTACATCAATTCATTGAATAATTAATTTTAAAGTCACAATTACTTTCTCTCCTCACTCTTTCAGCATATATTTTCAACTTCATATTTTTTACATATTATGAACATAAATATTATTTGTTTTGTTGTTACCAAAATCCAGAATTTTCTATGTTCATAATTTATCCATGTGTTTGTTGTTATTCACCTTGGCTATAAAATTTAAAACAAGTGGGATATTAGGTCATGCCCACTACAAGTTCAACTATCAAGACATCAAAACTGACTTCATATTCCTGTCTGAAACTGACCTCAACCAGTCTATTTCAGTTCATTAAGTTACAATTTACATTGCACAGCTTGGACCTGCCATGCCACTTATACTGAGTTGAGTCACTCTCATTCCTTTCATATTCCATTAGTAACGAGTTCAACTCTCAGCTTCTTCATCATAAATGTTGTATTGTAGAACAGTCTCCCAAGGAAATGTTTTTCTGATCATTACAATATTAACCTCATTAAGTCTAGGGTCAACCATTATCCTCATAGTATGCACCTCTTGCTCCCCCCTTTTTTACACTGATGACACCATCATTTAGTAATCTTCTACCTTGTGTGACTCTTAAGCCTTGTATTAAATAACCAGTAATATAAAAAAACAGATATTATGATTTGATCATAGTCAGAAAGCAGAGTAAAGAAAGTCTAAACTTCTATTCTGATCCTTAGCAGAAGTGCTGATCCGTTTATCCATTTTTGCTGGGTACTATGCTAATAGCTATAATTTTTTTTTTTTTGTCTGTTTCATTTAGAGCCTTCAGTTCTTGATGGTATTTTCCATCTTGTGGAAAGCAAGACAAAAAATAGCATAGCACTTAATAAGTTCCAGGCCTGACATATAGATGGCGCCACTAATAAAAAAATCCATATGATTTTTTATGAAGTACTAACCTTCAAATAGCACGTGACAAAATTCGAGCCTAATAGGATTATTAGTTTATAAATTACAGTTACCTAAGTGAAGCAACTGTTGCAAATTTTCAAAACAATGGAAAAATCTGAATTTCATGTGTTGTTAAAGCATTGCTTTCTGATGGGAAAAATACTGTTCAAGCAAAGCAATGGCTTGATAAGTGTTATTCGAACTCTGCCTCTTCAGAAACAATGGTTAAAAGGTGGTATGCTGACTTTAAATACAGTTGTACAGACACAAATGATGCTGAATGCTCAGATCACCTAAAATCAGCAGTTGTCCTGGAAAATACCAAAATTCTGCAAACTTGTTTTGGCAGATTGTAAATTGAAATTGAGCGAGATAGCAGAGGAGTTGAACATATCAGGAGGCAGTGTATTTACCATTTTGCATGAACATTTGTCAATGAGAAAGCTGTGTTCAAAGCATGTGCTGCATTTGCTCACAGTCGATCAAAAACAACAACACGTCGAGGATTCAGAGTGTTTTTTTGCAACTGTTTTAATGCAACAAGAAGTTTTTGCATACGTATGTGACAATGGATGAAACATGGATCCACCACTTCATTCTGGAGTCAAATCGGCAGTTAGCTGAGTGGACAGCAGCAGACCAAAGATGCAAACATCAGCAGGCAAGGTTTTGGCCACCATATTTTGGGATGTGCAAGATATTTTGTTCATCAATTACCTTGAGAAAGGAAAAACCATCAATATCAAATATTGTATAGCATTATTGATGTGTTTGAAGAAAGAAATTGCCAAAAAATAGCCATAAATGAAGAAGAAAAAAGTGATCATTCACCAAGACAACAAACTCTGTCACAGGTCAATACACAATTTGGCGATCATGTCTCTCTTGACTTATGACTGATGAGACAGAAGATTTTCCCACAGTAGGTTGTCATTTCTTTCTGCAGTAGACTGGTTGCCAACCAAGACTGTAGAACACAATTTGTTCTTCTGGAGGGAGAAGAGATGGATTAATACCTTTCCCAAAGGTATTTGTCTATAAGTGAATAAAACGAATTCTCTAATTTCTCATTCTGAACCAATATCCATTACACCACAATACACATCCCTAAACTTAGCAAGGCTATAATAGCCCCAAACCTGAAGAACGCAGCATAGATCAAACTCACTATAGTAATAATCATCTGTGATAACAATTAAAATTTTTTTTTTTTTTATTAAATAGCAAAAATTAATTTTATGCATTAAAAAATTTAAAAATAATATATTTAAGTTTGTTGACTCTCTTGTGGTGTATAGGGCCACAGAATCACCACATTGCTGTTTCTGTTTTGGTTTCCATAATAAGTATGTTTTTCCTGGATGGAATTGCTAGTTCCTTGCTCAACCAGTTTTGAATTCTATGTTGTTCTTCAAGACTGGTTGCCAACCAAAGCTAGAGAACCTAGTATGTTCTGCTATTAATTTGTAACTGTGGAGAAAAGAAATGAATTTATACTTTTTCAAAACTATTTGTAAGGAAGCAAATGTAATGGTCTCAGCTGGAATTTGAACTCCACATGCCAATCCCAATTTCTGTTCCACTAACCATTAAGCTGCAAGAATATCCAATATATTCGTTGTATAGCTTTTAAAAAAAATGAAAAATAAATCATTTTGTTCACTTTTATTTAGTGCCAGAATTTTTTTGTCCGTTTTGTTTTTGTTTTTTTTTTTGTTTTTGTTTTTTTGTTTTTTTTTTTTTAGCATATTTTATGAATCAACTCAGTTGGTGACTAAAAAAATAAAAGTTGAGTTCATATCCTGAACAGCTAGAAGCATCACTTTTGTACTAATATGTTCAGAGAGAGGAAAGAATGCAGCTTTCCTCCCTTCCCTGGGATCTGTCTTATCATCAATCATTTTGATTATAGTCCTATTTTGTAAATGGCTTATAATGCTAGCCTAAGAATAGCGAGATCAACAAATGCATTGTCTGCTTACAGGAAATAACAGTGGACATGTTATTAATGGAAGACAGACCAGCAAATATAGCATTGACCAATTGGTTGCCAATTGCTGATTGGACAATTCATCACAATGACATGAAAAAAAGAATAGATAAAAAATATGTACAATTTTTTAAAACTTTATTTTATTTAACCAAGAATATTTAAACTTAGGAAAAGTAAATTTTAATACGTTAGATATCAAAATATTAAAATTCAAGATTTTAAGTAAATGTTTTTGTTCAGAATTGTATTTTTCTATCACATTTATTATGTTTTGTTTCAGTTTTTTGGATTTTCTCTTTTGGATGGTTTCTTCACTCTGAATAAATTTGTTACAAAGAAGCATCATCAGGCATATTGTTGTATTCTTTAAGAGGTTACAAACAGACAAGGTGGTATTTGAGTGAAAGAAGAGCAGCACATGTGTAGATGAAAGAAGAGAGGTTTATTGTAAAGAGAATACACTACTGCAAGACAGGGAATCTGGTGGCAGGCTAATAATTGCTGAAGCAAGTCACAAGTATCTCCTGTGCTCACTATATATGGCTACACAATATAGTCAGTCCACATAGGTGATAGGAAGTATAGGCTATTTCATTATAACACCAACCCTTGAGCTAATTTTCTCATGAAATTTTGCTCAATACCTTTTTGTTTGCCTTTTTTCTTCTTCCTAGCACTTTTTTCATCTCACCAGTTTTTGTGCTGGTGAGATTTGAGGCATTAGCAATTTTTAGGAAGCTGACACTAAGTGGCACTAGTGGGGTTGGAGATACTTTCATCCGTACTGGAGATATGGGGACTGGTATTTCGAATGCGTCATATAATACCTCCATTGGTAATTCTTCACTAGGCATGATATCTTTTGTATGTCTTGGCCTGAACTGATTTAAATGTCTCTTACATTCAAATCTTCTTCCTTTGAGCATGTATATCACTCTGCTAAGTCTTTTGGCAATCATTCTATTTTCCCAGAAGCTTTTTTCTTCTTTATAATTTCTGAAGAAAACTCTGTCTTCTGGTTTGTAAAATTTGCTTGCAAAGTTTTCTTTTTCTATGGCTGAATTTTCATTAGTGGTAATTTGCTGCAAGTTGATAGCCTCTACACTATTTTACCATTTTTTTTTATCTCCTAGTTCATCCTAGGCCAATACATGTAGCTATACATTAATGATTGCATCTTGACATGCCCAGATGACCTACATGAAATTTCTTCAAAATGTTCTTTTGCAGTGTATATGGTGTTACCATTCTATCTGTATATAATAGCACTTGCTTGCAGATTGAGAAAGGTGATATTTTAGATCCTTTTTTTTTAATTTTTCTTTCAGTCATACCTGTTTCTTCACTTTTTTTAATGAATTCATCCTTCTCAGCTGCTTTTTTTTTTTATATCGTCTAAAGTCACAGGTAACTCCTGAATTGTATTGCATAGTAGTACTGATAATTTTTTTTCATCCTTTAAAGCAGCTATCACCTTGTCTTCAAACAGTTCTGCAAATTCTGGAATCAACTTAGACAAACCATTGACATGTCCTAGTTTTTCCAAGGGTAGGTATTCCATCTTAAAGTCATAGTTTAACAAAATTATTCCCCAGCACTGTAACCTGTTAGCAGTGTGTGTGGATATAACCTTTCTTGATCCAAAAATTGTTAACAAAAGTCTACATGATTTGTCAGTAGTGCAAACTTCCTTGCATGAATGAACCTGTGAAATTTTTTAACTGTGTAAATTCTGGCCAGACTTTCTGGCTATAACTTCTTTCTGCAAGAAGGGTTCTGGAAGCATGGGCTTTGTAGTCCCATCTTCAGACTTATGTAGAATTACTGCTCCAATCACATAGTTACTAGTGTCAGATGATACAATTATTTCTTTTCTAGGGTCAAAATGTGCTAATGATAAATCTGATACCAGAAAGCTGTTTTTTTTCTGGGAAGCATCTTCATATTCTTTATACCAAATCCATTTTGCATCTTTTTTACATACACTGTAGGCACAGCCTAATCTGAGTAGTCAACTGTAGAAATTACACCCATTTTCTCTAACCATTCCAGTTTTTGATTTATGGAGTCTAAAGCTGAAAATGGTACATGCCTTTTTGGTTTGAATACTGATCTTATGTTGTCTTTAAGTTCGAACCTGACCTTGGTTTTTGTGCATTGTCTGAGAGCTTCAGAAAAAAAACATGTATGGTAGTTCATTTTTCAGATCAGAAATAAATTTTTCAGTTTCTTCAGATTTTTCCTTTACTAACACGTCCACTTTGTCGCAAAATGAATTTACAGGTAATTCCCATAAATTGTAAAACATGATTCAATCTGTACCAAATAAATTCATCTTAGCTGGAAGGACTTTTGATTTGAAAGTCCCCTCCCTAAATGATACGTTGCAGCTAAATTTGCTACTGAAGTTTAGCTTTTTTCCAGACACTTCTCTAGCTACTTTTTTGTACTCGTCAATGATGTTTTAGATATTACATTTTCAAATTGGTTTTGTTGCTATAACAACTGTTGCTGTAATTGTTGTTGCTGTTATAACTGCAAACTAGCATGTAATGCTTTAGTAAATTCAGCCAGTTGTTGTATTTTTGTTAAGTAATTTCACTGAGTATTCTCAATGTAAGTTGATTAAATTTGTACTTACTACTGTTGTACGTTTTACAAACAGTGTCTTAAGGTCTTTCTCACTGTGAGTTGGAATCAAATCTCTCATCGCCATTGTTGTATCCTTTAAAGAGGTTACAAACAGACAAGGTAGTACCTAAGAGAAAGAACAGCAACACGTGTAGATAAAAGAAGAGAATTTATTGTAAAGAGAACATACTGCAGCAAGACAGAGAATCTGGTGCAGGCTAGTAATTGCCGAATCAATTCACTGATATCTCCTGTGCTCACTATATATGGCTACTAATATAGTCAGTTCACATAGGCAATAGGGAATGTGGAAAATTCCATTCTACATCAATGATCTCCCCGATGCCATAAGATCACAAGTAGGCATGTACGCCGATGATACCACAGTTTACTCTCGCCTCGATCAAAAATCTGGTGTTGGTGACAAGGCGAACCTCACTGCCGAGCTTGAAAAGGACCTCCAATTCGTGGTGGATTGGGGTAAGAAATGGCTCGTAAAATTCAATTCTTCCAAAACGAAGCTGCTGTCAATTAACCACCACAGACAACCGCACCTCCCTGCCATTAGCATGGAACAGGCTTGCCTCCCAGAGAGTAAAACACTACGCCTGCTTGGCCTGATACTCTCAGCGGACCTCAAGTGGAATGACTACGTCAAATCCATTGCTAAATCCGCTGCGATGAAAGTTGGCTTTCTGTGCAGGGCCCGGAAATTCTTTCCATCTGAATCTATCCTGCACTTATATAAATCTACCATCCGCCCGTGTATTGAGTACTGCTGCCACATCTGGTCGGGTGCTCCTGCTATTCTCCTTGGGGTTTTTGACAAAATACAGTGAAGAATCTGTAATATGATTGATACCGACTTGGCTGACCGCCTGCAGTCACTCTCTCACCGGCGTGACATGGCTTCCCTGTGCCTCTTCTATAAATACTTTCATGGCTTCTGTTCTGACGAACTTAAAATCACTGGTGCCCCCTAGATGTGAATTTGCACGAGATACTAGATTGGCAACTAGGTCCCACCCTTTTACAGTGAAACCGATGAAATGTAACTGCAATTTCTACTCCAACAGCTTCTTTCCTCGCACTTCCCGCCTGTGGAATTCCCTACCGCATACTTGCTTCCCCGACGGCTACAACCTCCAGGAGTTTAAATGTAGGGTCAATAGACACCTAACACCCTAACTCACACCCACTCTCTCCAACTCTCTCCCTATGTACATCCTAACTCGTCTATCACCCTCCTTCTGACATTTCCTATACCCAATCGCTCTATGTAACCCCCTTGCTTGGGGTGACACAATTTAAAAAACAACAAAAATATTAAAATTTTAGATGATGTACAACTACTTTTAAAAAATAACTTTTGTATTGTATTACTCTATTACATTTATTATATGGCATGTTATTTGTCTAGACTTCTGAGATGAGGTAGTATTTACATTGTTGAGACTTTTGTTTTCATCTTTATTTCCATATGCACAATGTTTTGACCATTGTACATGTTGCTCTTCTTCAGGGGTGTGGAATTTTGAACCAAACCCTTTATTTCAATCATTGGGGTTTATCATTCTTGTTCTATGTTCCACGTCACTTCCAGATGTCATGTAGTTATTTCCCTTTCACTCAGCTCTTTAAGTGTATCACTGCTGTAGCCAGGTATTGAACTCATAACTCTTTGGGTCAAATCACTAGATCTAACCAACACTTTTATCCACTGGGCCACATGTCCTTCCAAGCACCTGAAGCAGACTGGAGTGTATAATGGCTGAAACATTATGAATATGGCAATAAAGATGAAGACAACAGTCCAAACAATGTAAATAATGCAGTGTAATTTCTTCAGATTTTCTTTTTTGGATGGCTTTTTCTCCCTGAATAAATCTTTTACAAGTGACATCAATTCTTGTACTTCTGCTGTTATTGAAGCATTGATTATGTCATACAGTCTTTATGAGCTCTGTATAAATTTCATTTGTATGAAATCTTGAATACACCATTTCCACACCATATATTGTAGATCAATCAGCATTATATATATATATATATATATATATATATATATATGATAGAATAAAGAACAAAGTAAGAAATTTGTCTTAATCTAACATGTTTCATTTTTTTTTTTAATATTTAACTTCTTGTCTTTAAACAGATCTCTGAAGAAGCTTAATAAAAGTGAAACATGTTAGATTAAGATACATTTCCTAATTTGTTCTTTGTTTAATCTTTTACCTTGTTAGATTTCAATCAATATATTCAACTTGTGTGTGTGTGTTTTTTCTGTCTCAGAGTTAAGTTTGCAGGTAGACATATTGATCCAACAAGTATTGTTCCAACCAACATGTATAAATCAACTATAGCAGAAATTTGGAGAGAAATTGTTCTATGACAAATTGAATTAATGATGAACCAATGATAAATTGTCATAACACTGTGAATACAAACGACATTGGTAGCATTTATTTTATAATAAATTAACACAAACTGAGAATTTGTGAATAAAATGTAGATGATACTTTCTTTAATTCAATCCAAGTATGGAAGATGCTTACTTTATAAAATGATTGTTGAGCTACCATTTGTATCAGGAGTAGATAGACAGAATATTGGAGTAGATAGACTGAACTATCACCCGGTTCACACTCCACCCACGTCTATTGAACAGGTGTAGAGGCTCATCCCCTGTTCCCTGTTTAGGATGTGGTTTCTGGCTTTCTCTTTTCCAATTTTTTCACTCTTACGTAGCCCCCTGCACACCAGTGGCCTCACCGCCTTGCCCGGGGTGATATGATTAAAAAAAAAATATCCTTTTGGGGGATTAATAGTATTGGACTATGAGGAGGAAATTTGAACAGAATGATGTTTCAATGGAGGATTATATTGTTACTAAAAACGAGGCCAGGAGATCTTTGGTTCAAAGTTTAAAAATGTTTCTCATTCATTTTCTTTTTGTTAGGCCATTCAAGAAAGATATACCTGTGTTGATTGGTTATTTTTGTACTGTGATGTAATAGTAGTGAGCTACTGTTGAATGTACTATGTGCCATGTTCCTTCAGGACATGGATGATTATGGCTCTCTACATATTCCTTACTGCTGTTGTTTTCAGCAATACTTTCTCCTTAAAAAGTATTTTTTCCAATTTATGTAACTTTTTAAATGATCTTCCTTTGACCAGGCTAACAACAGATAGAGCAAAATATTTTTTTCCTACTCATACATGGACAGGTACAGTAATTATGGTTGAATGAATTGCACATATTCTCATTTTTTCTTAGTCTATCATTGTAGTATGTCACTTAGAAGTCTATTTGTTAAGATACCTGCCTTTCACAAATGTATTAGTGTGAAATGATTACAAGTAGTCTTAGACCATATCATGTTGAAACATTGGTTCCTGTAAGATCACTGAAGTTAAGCAATATCAAGCCTGATAAGTACCAAGATAGATGATTGCTTTGCTATGCTGGTGTTGTAATGAATAATAGCCTCAAATTGTTAATTGGAAAGCAGTTTCGATTCTCCTTAAGTTCATTATATTCACTTGTGCACAAATACCCTTAGGAAAAATATGTATTCACCGCTTCTTTCCCCCCAGTTATGGATTAAGACTTGTATCTCTAAAACCATTATTATGCAAAAAAAAAAAAATTGCAAAAATATATTTACATTTTGGCATTCAGTCAGTTAAGTGCCATACGTGATACACACTTGGGTGATCATGTCTCGAAAGAAACATGACTGACTGGGCATATGATTATCCCGCAGTAGGTTGCCATTGCTTTCTGTGGTAGATTGGTTGCCAGCCAAGGCTATAGAACCCAATCTGTTCTGTTATTTAACCCATAACTGGAAGGAAGAAACAGATTAGTACCTTTCCCAAGGGTATTTGCGCATAAATGAATGCAGGGAATTTAACTGAAATTCGAACTCGGCTCTCCGATTTGTCATTCCGAGCCGATATCCACTGCACCACAATGCACATCCATTTTGGCATTAAATAACCTAATGTTTCTCAAACTTTTTAAACTACAGCATAACTAGGAGCAAATGAAGATATCCCAGCTACACTTAACAAAATTTCTAGAAGGTATACATTTAAATGTTATAAAATAAAACCACAGATTTTTAAAAAATACACAGACAAATATAAACTTACTTTATTTCAATGTTTCTATTCAACTATTTGGGCAGCTTATTTAGTTGTGAAACCTGTGGCTGGTGTTTTTTGCAAATTCTTCAATGTTTGGTTGAATGTGCAATATGCAGACCCTCATTTCTTATTCAGTTGAGTGTAGTCTTTCTCACTTTTTATTTTTTTATGTTATTTAGGGTTGAGAAACCTAATTCATATAAATAATAAGAAAATTGCAATAAAACGGATAAAGCTTTTTAGCTAATATGGGATATTTTTTTTATATTGAGTATGTTGTGACAATATTTTATGGCACATTAGTGTGCCGCTGTATGGTTGTTAAAAAGCACTAAAAAATCCATTGATATGCTTCTAAACAAAACCAACCAACAAGTAGTTTCAACTGGAATTTTGAACTTCATTTACTTATTAAATAGTAAAGTAGAAAAAGTATCATTATTGTTAGGTAAGCAAACTTTTTGTTTGTCATTTGGATTGTCACCTTTGGCAGTTGATCTGCAATTGACATCTGAATTTTAAAGTCATGTTTTGTCTACAGAATTTAATTTCCAGTTTTGCGTCATTACACATTTCTATGAGTTTAGTCTGGCACAAAGTCATAGTGTGATGATCATAGTTACATGCAAACTTACGGCATGATAGAAGACAGTGTTTTTGCAGACAAAGAAACACTTCCAAAAAACATTCCGATGTTTGATCATTTGGTCAGATTTTGAGAAGTGGATTGGACCAAAAACATTTCAGCACCTCATAGTAATAATCTAGATTAAGTTACTAATCATTATCACACAACTATTTCTTAAATAGACTGGGATATGTCTGTGTAGTTAGTGAGTTATAAGGAACATCTATGTAAGGATCTAACACACTAGACAATAATAATGGCTGGCTGCTCATATGAGTATTCCTGTCTTCTGCTAATTCCTATTGCAGATGCCTGCTCAGGCACATTTGTGCTTGTTCAACATCTACAAAGCTCACCTATGGTTTGTACTGCAATTAGGCTGAACAGACCTTAGTGACAGTTTCTGGGAAGAGCACATTATCTGGCATGATCAACAAGGCAAGTATGCTCAAACTCTCAGTCCTGATGACTTGCGACTTCATGCTAGCTCAACCATTGATGGCTTCTAAATAGTTCTGTTTATCCAATTTCACCAGAAAGTTGGGTTTGCCTGTGGTATAATTTTCAGTCAATATCCAAAGATGTTGCTTGCTGGGATTGCCTCCACAAGCTGATAACATTAAAAAGTCATTTTCCTGATAAATCAACTATAGTGAGATTCGAACCCGGGTCTCATGGTCAGAAAATGAAAGATTTAACCACTCGGCCACTCACACATATTAGACAACAGTAATGATCTACTAGACTAGTTCTTTAACCATTACTCCATGATGAGGTATCTTTTAAATCCTAAACTTACCTCAATATGGCATAAGGCCATAAATGTGAAGCTTCCAGTAATGATCACTCATAAGATAATAGAGATGTCCTGCTGATGTAGGTTGTTTTCTTCCTCAGTCCAATATTCCTGAGGAGTTTTCATTGAATTTCTAAGTACATGTACGATGTTTATTTAACATCACTACTTTTTCTATCTTAGTCATTATTGAATTTGAATTCATATCTCTGCAACAGGCTTATATCTTGAAATTAAAATTAATTTTATATAGGCTTGTTTTGTAAATTTTAATTTGAGACAAGTGTAGTTGTCTTGATCTTAATTAAATGATTGGATGTCTTCAGTTTAAATCTTTCAAGAAGGAATTTCTGTGTCTGAAAATCCCATGTTGTATGTTACTCCCATAAGTGATATTTGCAATATTAAATCACATCAGAAGTCTTATAGATGATGATTTCACAATTTTGTTCAGTAATTTGAAAACCTCTGAATTTTTTGTTGTTGTTACACGTTATTCTTTTAAAGTTTTAATACTGGTTTTTATATTATCGAGAATGTTATTTATTTACCATATCTTAAATTTGCTTAAGGCTGCTGTAGTGAGGGTCCTCTTTGGCTCACCTAATACATGGATGAAATGGTCTATTGTATTTACTAAACTGAGCTTAGTATGGCACAAGGCCATAGTTGTGAGATTCTGAATGGTTTATATAGCAAATTGGTTGGAAAGTAGAGCTTCATAGATCAATGTACTATGTTAAGCTCAATACTTACCTACTATATATTCATATGTTGAGAAGCTATTTACTGAAATTACAAACCTGAATTGCTGTTTCTAGATAAATGTATTTTTTTAGTATCTTCAAATCAAGAATGGAAGATGGCATCTAGTTTTATACTTTAACTACTAAGTTACACACTCAAATTTCTATTTAAAGTTGAATATCTTATTAGATGTAGATTATATATTTTAAAAATGTGCATAAAATTACAGTAAAATAAAGCACTTTAAATAAAGGGTGAGTAATTGTTATCTTCCTTGACTACTCAGAAGCATTTTTTGTGAACATTGCTTTTGGGAAAGTATTCAGTTCTCGTTTTTTATAATGGAATATTAGAAATGTGTTTACAAAATTATAATTTTATATAGGCTTGCAAAAAAAAGCAAAAAGCTTTTTTTCTGTTATATCTGTTCTCTCTTAAATCTTTTTCCTTTTTTTTATACTGATAAAATTTCTAATGAATAAGCTTAAGTAAATACAAAGTAATGATTATTTTGGCACACACACACACACACACACACACACACACACACTGGTATATTAATAAAAGAAATGGCAAAGAAAACCTTTCATTACTTGGAGAACTTAAACATTGAGTAGACAGCCATGCATATATCTATAATCTTTTTCTATGTGCCATGTCTCTTCAGGACCTAGGCAATCATGGCCTTCCATGTCACCCTGTCCCTGGTAGTTCTTAGCATGCTTTCTCTTGTTACTCCATCCAAACTCTGCTCTGCCATCCACCTGCTCAGGCATGTCAAATATGCTGCTTTTCCCTGTCTTTCTTACCTTCTATTTGACCTGTGAGTATCAGATTCTCCAAGCCTTCCTTATCACATGTCCCAGAAACTTCAGCTGTCTTTTCCTGATGCTCAGTATTAATTTCCTTTTCATTTCCATCCTTTCCAAAACCTCATCATTGCTCACATGCTTGATCCATAATATCTGCAGCATCTTTCTATAGAACGACATTTCAGTTGTTTAAGTTTTTCCTTCATCTTTGATGATATTGTCCAGCATTTACTGCCATATTTAAGAACTAACATCACATAGCAATCCAGTACTCTTTTCTTTGTTTCTAGCGAAATTTTCCTATCTATTAATGCTCTACTCAGCTTCTGGAACACGTCCTTTGCTATGCCAATTCGCCTTTGGATCTCTGTGTTGCACTTTCTGTCTTCTGTTAGAACACTTCTCAAATATTTGAATTTTTGTACCTGCTTGATTTTAGTACCCCTCACCTATGTTTGGCGTTTTGGGCTGCTCTTTTTGCTGATGAGCATGCATTCAGTTTTTGTGCAGTTTATTTGTAGTCCTTTCTTCTTGCTCTCTTCAGCTACCTTCTGTAGAAGGTCTTGTAGTTTCCTTTCTGTATTTACTATTAGCACTGTATCATCTGCATATCTTATGTTGTTCAAATTGTGGCCTCCAATGATGAATCCTAGCATAACATTTATGGTCCTCAGAATAGTCTCTTTGTACAAGTTGAACAGATCTGGTGAAAAGACACATCCTTGTCTTCTGCCCCTTTCTAACTTTGTATATCTGCTGAATTTGTTACCAGTCCATATGCAGGTGGTTTGCTGCCAGTAGAGATTCTTGATTACTCTTGTGTCCTTCCCAAATATGTTGAGGCTGCTGAGCATCTCCATCAATTCCTTGTGGTGTATTTTGTTGAACGCCTTTGCATAATTGATAAAACATAGGTACAAGTCCTTTTTCATTTGTAAGAGAACCAAAACAGTTAACATGTTTCTGCTATTATAAGAGTAAACAACACTAGTCATCCTTTAAGGACAACTCAGTCTGTGCATGACTCATCAATAGGCCAGCAATTGCTTCATAGTCTGGATTGTGCCCACATTTTTTTTTTTAATCATATCACCCCAAGCAAGGCGGTAACGCCACTGATGTGCAGGGTGCTACGTAAGAGTGAAAAGTTGGAAAAGAGAAAGCTGGAAACCACATCCTAAACAGGAAACAAGGGATGAGCCTCTTCACCTGTTCAATAGACGTGGGTGGAGTGTGAACCGGACAATAGTTTAGTCTATCTACTCCAATTGAAAAAAAAAAGAGTGAGAAGATTGGAAAAGAGAAAGCCGGAAACCACATCCTAAACAGAAAACAAGGGATGAGCATCTTCACATACATATAGATAACTGTTTTACTGTTTTGAACAGAGCCTGCTTCACAAACCATCTGCATTTACTTGAAGCGATATACATAAAGTTACACCAACTGGGCCTGTGCAAACAGAAAGAGAACTTTATTCATTCTTTTTGTTTATTTGAAGGGTTTGTGAGTTTAAACTTTCCTTTTTATGCTCTGTTGAAGCTTTTATTAGTAAATTTTTTACTAATAACTTGTTTGAATCATGTTTGCATCTTTGCCCTTATTCATAGCTTTGTGAAAAGTTGATTGTTTCATTATAATTTTGCCAATGGTTCCATCTGAAGATGTGTTAGCTCGAAAGGATTCCTTAAGGTTGAGGTAAAAAACAATTATACCTTCTTGCCTGTCTAAATCCGTATTTATGCTCTGTGGTATCAAGTCTTTATTTATATTATATCCGGCACTGCCACTAATTTGCTGAAAAAACTGCATAGTATGAAGAAAAATACCTTAAACTTAATAAAAACAAGGTTTTTCCATCAAAATGTTTCTGTTATTATTAAGAGGAAACATTAAAGCATTTCTTAATTATTTTTAAAAAATCTTTAATCCTTTCTAACACATTCAAAATTTTTGTAAAAAATCTTGTTTTGTTTTTCCTCAGTGGGTAACCAAATCATAACCAGAGTTTACAGTGAATAATGCAATATTAGGCAACTCAGTTTTTTTCCAGTAAAAAACACATTCATGTAAAAATTCTGGCAAAAATCAAATTGTTGGATTTTAATAAAACTTACAGGATTTTTTTTTATAATCCTCTTACCCTAAGGAAGACAGTATTGCTTCTGGTGTCCAGGGTGTTACATAATAGAAGAGTGAAAAGAGAGGAGAACAGTAGGTATCAGAGAATGGGTAAGAGAAGGACGGGAACATTGGTGTAAAGAGAGCTGCGTGAGACTGTAGCTATCAGGAAAACAAGAATAAGGAAGGGAGTTCTACAGGTGAGAAATGTGAGAAAAGAAGCTGCTAGAGTAGAAATTGTGGTTACACTTGATTGTTTTCACAGTCAAAGGGTGGGACCTTGTTGCTAGTCTAGTAGCTTGAATAAATTAACACAGGTATGCATCAAGGAGCTAAGTTCATTGGAGTAGAATCTGTGAAAGTATTTGTAGAAAAGACAGAGGAAAGCCACATCTCGTTGGTGAGAGAGAGACTGGAGTCAAGCCGCCAGGTCAGAATTGACTACATTTGCAGATTCTTCTTTGGATTTTGTTCAGAACCCCAAGATGAACATCAGGGATGCCTGACCAGAGATTACAGCAGTATTCAATGCACAGGCGGATGGTAGATTTGTATATGTGCGTGATGAATTCAGAAGAGAAAGAATTCCTGGCCCGACACCGAGACCTGACCTTTTTAGCAGTATATTTAGCTATTAATTCAATGTAGTCATTTCACTTCAGGTCAGCTGAGAGAGTGAGGCTAAGGAGGCACAGTGTATTGCTTTTAGGGAGACTAGCATGATCCATGCTAATGGTAGGTAGGAAAAATTATCTATGATGGATAAAGAATAGCAGCTTTGTTTTGGAAGCATTAAAATTTATGATCCATTTCTTATCCCAGTTCACCACTGACTGAAGATCCTTTTTCAGAACAGCAGTATGGTTTGTTTTGTCAGCATCAGCAGATTTCTTAGCGAGGCGGAGTAAATGGTGGCATCGTCAATGTAGATGCCTACTTGGGATCTGATAATGTCTGGGAAATCGTTGATGAAAATCTGAACAAGTGTAGAACCTAGGATAGAGCCTTGAGGGACATCCATGTTTCTATGATAGGATCTGGAAGCATGCACATTCAACACAACCTTCAGTACATGATTCAATAGGATCAATTTGATTAAGTGAAACAAGTGTCAAAATATACCATAGCCCTGCAGCTTGCATTGAAGGTGAGCATGTCACACTATCCAATGCTTTGAAGATATTGAGGGCAACACCTCGAGTTTCGCCGTTCTTATCAAGAGCATGGTATATGTACTCAGTGATGGTTGTTAGCATGTCAGCGGTAGACTTGCAAGGCGGAACCCATTCTGTCTGTCAGAGAATAGGACAAAAAAGAGGCAAAAAAAACCCACCTATTATGGTCAGATGCTATAAATCTGGAAGTATTGATTCCTGTGGGCTATGGTGGCCGAACAGGCAAAGGAGAACCAGGTGGGGAACAAATGGATTTTAAGGTGGAACGTCCTGGCTGGGATGAAAACATCGATGCCAGCTTTTACCCAGGTAGAGACCTCGGAAGCAGAGTCTTCAATGGGGAGACTAAACACTTTCTTCCAAGGAACGTCACACAGAAAATGTTGAAGTGCCTCCTAGTCAACCCTTTGATAGCAGTAAGAGATTCTGCTGGTTTGAGGTTCCTGGGGGGAAGGGGAGTAGAGAGAGACATTAACAGATCAACATGACCAGAGTTGCCCAGAGGAGTCAGGAATAGAAGTGAAGCAGAGATCTAGCAAAGAAGCTTGTCTTTCAGGCATACTGGGTAAATATGTGGGTTCATAAATGAATTAAATTATTTTTGAAATTATTATTTTTAGAAAATCTTGACAAAAATATTTTTTGTACATCGGTTACTCCCCCACCTCCACATAAATTCATGAAATTTTAAATTAAATTTTGTTTCAAAAATTTTTTTTATTAGTTAAATGCTGGACTCCTTGGGAAATGTAAATCATTTTTTTTTTACAAACAGTTTGGCATTTTTCCAAAAATCTGCTTTGAATAGTAAAATAAAATTGCAACAAAGCAATGGCATTATTTTATATGATAAGGTTTTAATTGCTTATTATATATATATATATATGTCTTAAGGACATTATACTCTAAAAAAATTTTTTTTTGATAAATATTTTTACAAGAATTGTTTTCATTTTTTTTTTTATTATAGTAATTTATAAAATTTCAGAATATTTATAAAATTCTACAAAACCTTGTTGTGGTTCAGTTATTAAGTGAAGACTATATTAATTGAAAAGTTTAATACCAATAGATTTTCAAAATAATTTTTAATCTTTTTTTTTTTTTTTGTGTATAGAAAGTTTGGTATTTTCTATGTCATATTAAAAGGTCACATGTTTCATGGTTTCTTCCCTTTACTGGAAAAAAAAAAATTTAGACAATTCTGTCAATTCTGGTCAACTATACGTAGCTGTCATCAGTCACTTCACACACCATCTGGCTGTCATCATTCATTTCAAACATCAAAGAAAGCTATGATTAAGAAATACTTTTATTCTAAATTTCATGCTATAGACAAATAATACTTGTGTAAATAAGATTAATTTAACTTTAAATTTGCTAATTTTACAAAAATAGTGTGTCAGTGGAACCCATGGAATTTCCATGGAAGGATAATTATGATATCCTGGAAAAATTTACTTTGTCATAATTGATTGCAAGTAAACTTTTTAGTTAATTTTTGATGATTATGTTGCCTATCTAAAATTGAAAAGTTTAATAAAAATCATTTTATTATTAATCAAAAAATTTTTTTTTCTTCAGAGTATAATGTTATTATTTATTCCAGCAATTCAAAGCTTATCAAATTAAATTATATCAGTTTTATTACATTTTTTATTTTACTCTTTGGAGAAGATTTTCAGATAATGATTGCAAACTTAAAATTAAAAAAAGAAACAGATGATTTACATTCCCCAATGAGTCCTGTGTTGAACAAATGAAACCAAAGTTAGCCATCAATATAAAATTTATTAAGATTTCATGGATTTACATGGAGAGAGGGGGTAACAGAGGTAAAAAAATATATTTTTATCAAGATTTTTAAAAAGTAATAGTTTCAAAAATAATTTCATTCGTTTGTGAATAAGTACTGATAGTTTCATTAAAATCCAACAATTATTTGATTTTTGCGAGAATTTCAAAATTAATGTGTTTGTCACCGAAAAAAAGTAGGTGATGCAATCATTACGTTTCCATTGTAAAACAGTCGTAACTTTTTTTTAACCGCTAACTCAAATCAAAACAAAACTTTCTGACAAAATTTTGAAAATGTTAGAAGGGATTAAAAAATTTTAAAAAATAATTAAAGTTACTTTAAAGGCTCCTGTGTCCATTATAAACAGAAAAGACCAACTGAGTAATGGCCAAGGGTGTAAAAGAGGCCAGAAATTTTGTTATTAGGTTGCAAGATACGACAACAAATCTACCTATTTTTGCTATACTGTACAGTACACATGCATATACACACAGCTTAAGCTGCTGCTGCAATGGTAAAGACGTTCTTCTCCTACTCTCTCACTCTTTACTACCCTTCCATTTGGCAAAGGTGAGAGAAAGGCTGTGGAGAGTAGCGTTTAAAAAGATAGAGGGGAAGGAAAAGCTCACCTAGAGAGTAAGTCGCATAATGGACGGACAAACTAAGTAACTAAGGAAGGAACAAGCACAATTATAATATGATAATAGATATTCATTGGCCTATTTTTATATTGAGCACTGTTTTAAATTAATGTTTTGAATGTTGCAATTATTTTCTTCATTCCTATTTATTTGTGTATGTATATATATGTGTGTGTGTATGTACACATCAATATATAAATATTAATCAGGTGTAGATGGTACAGTGCTCAATGTTATATAAGAGCAAACATATTTATAAATAAATATACATATTATCTTATGTTTTACTCATGACTGAGTTTCATGCATTACAGCAATTTTCAGGTGATTAGCATATTATACAGTCTTCTTTACGATTTGAATGATACTTGAATAATTCAAATTGTAAATAAGCCAATATGATATTTATATCATTTGAAGACTGAAGATTGCAGTGATGCATGAAACTGAGTCATGAGTAAAACATAAGATATGTATATTCATTTATATATATATATATATATATATATATAACATATTACTATTTTCAGCTAAGGGAAATATTACAGCTAAGAATATAATACATTACTTAATAAATCCCAGGTTTAACTAATAAAACAACAACTTTTAGGCAAAATTCGACTTTAATCATCAACATAGTCTCTTTCTAAGGTGATATACTGATTCCGATGCTTCTCTAACAATTCATTGCCATTTTTGTAGAACAATTTGTTGTTGGCCTCAGAATACGCCTCATTTTCAGATATCACTTCTTCAGTGGAGCCAAATCTCTTTCCCTGGAGTATTCTTTTGAGATCTGCAAACAGCCAGTAACTGCTAGGGGGCCAGATCTGGAGAAAAGGATGGATGCAAAAGCAAATCAAAGTGCAGTTTATATAGTCTTGCCATTGTTACAATTGACTTGTGACACAGTGCATTTTCTTGGTGAAAGATCACTTTTTCTTCTTCATTTGTGGCCGTATTTTTTTGTGATTTCTTCTGTCAATCACACCAATAATGCAATATAATATTTGCTCTTGATGATTCTTCCTTTCTCAAGGTAATCAATGAACAATATACCTTGCACATTCCAAAAATATGGAGGCCAAAACCTTGCCTGCTGATGTTTGCATCTTTGGTCGTTTTGGACAGCTTTCATCTGCTGCTGTCCACTCAGCTGACTGCTAGTTTGACTCAGGAGTGAAGTGGTGGATCCATGTTACATCCACTGTCACATATTTATACAAAAACTCCTTCTTGTTGCGTTGAAACAGTTTCAAATAACACTCTGAATCATCAACTTGTTGTTTTTGATCAACTGTGAGCAAACGTGGCACCCACTTTGAACACAGCTTTCTCACTGACAAATGTTCATGCAAAATGGTGAATACACTGCCTTCTGATATGTTCAACTCTTTGCTATCTCATGCAACTTCAATTTACGATTGACCAAAATTAGTTTGTGGATTTTTTTTGGTGTTTTCCGGGTCAATTGCTAATTTTAGGCTACCTGAGCATTCAACATCCGCTGTGACTTTATGACTGCATTTAAAGTCAGCATACCACCTCTTAACCATTGTTTCTAACGGCGTAGAGTTCGAATAACACTTATTGCTTTGCTTGAACAGTATTTTTTTCCCATCAGAAAGCAATGCTTTATCAACACATGAAATTCAGATTTTTTCATTGTTTTGAAAATTTGCAACAGTAGCTTCACTTAAATAACTGTAATTTGTAAACTAATAATCCAATTCAGCCCAAATTTTGTCACATGCCATTTGAAGGTTAGTACTTAAAAAAATAAATAAAATAAAATAAAATCATATGGATTTTTTATTAGTGGCACCATCTATATGTCAGGTTGGAGACTTATTGTGTCTCTCACACACACACACACACACACACACATATACATATATATATAGTCTACAATCGCAAGTTTAAAAGAAATGACTGAAGCTTGAACCTATTTAATTGTTTTTGTTCTGTGTTAATTTCTTTATCTGTGTCATATCAATGAACCATTGAACTCTTTCATTTAACACTTTATACATAAATGATAATTCCTATCTGTAAAACTGTCAGCTTCATGAAATAGGTTTTTGCCCTTTGTATAGTTGACTTTTTATACACTCAACATATAAAGAAATACTATCAAAAGTAAGTTAAGGAATTCTAAATTTGTTTCTTTTTTTTTTTTAGTTCCTTGCTTTCTTTCTTTCACTGTTTTAATCTCTGTCTTTTATAGTGTTTCTTGCTTACCATTTTAATAGTGTCATGAAAATGTTACATGTACTGCTCCTAAAACTGATATGACCTTACAGAAAGTTTTAGTGTGGAAAAACTCTTGCTTTTCTTTTAATATTTTTATAGTGACAATTATTGTTTGTAACCATTTAGTGTAGAGTTCTAATTTTTCTTTTATTATTAATGTTCTGACAAAAAAAATGCTTGTCAATGCTAAGCTTGAAAAATATTCACTCCTTACTATCAGTGAATGATGAGGACATAGGTATTAATTAGAAATGTAAAGTGTCTTCATCTTCAGTGGATTGAATTTAAGACTTAAAATCGGCTAATGATATCATTTCAGGTTTATGTCAAAGCTAAGTTTATTCACATTGAAATTTTTTGACATAATTTTTTTTATTTCATTCGTAAGAGGAAAACAGCAACAGTTGTTGTTATTGAAGAAGGTAAAACATATTAAATTTAATTTTTAAAATATTTTCAATTTTTAGTGATTTTAATTTTCATTGATAAGCTTTTTTTGATTATAACATGAATAGCTTTTAAATGTTCATACTAAAAAATGTACCATAGAAAAATGGAATGTTAAATTTTATTTACATGGTTTTAATATTATTTGAAAAAAAGAAATTTATCTAATCTACCTATAAAAATAATTTCAAATGTTATATTAAAACTCAGTATAGTAAATATAATTTTACCAAAATATTTCAGTGGCAATATGCTAGTGTAATTGTATGACATTTAGTACTTGTGGTCAGATTTCAATCAAGTCATGGTTCACTTAATTTTGTATATCCATTTGCTTTTACATGACAAAACCCAATGATATTGGCTTTAATAAGATATTATCACACTCTCTTTCTTTCTCTCTCTCTCTCTCTCTCTCTATATATATATATATATATATATATATATAGAGAGAGAGAGAGAAAGAGTGTGATAATATTATAATTCCCATAATTTCTCATTATTGTTCATCCTAATATACCATCAGCTGTTACCAGAGCAGATCTACATCAACCTCAGTCATATGTATGGTACATTGTTAAACTGTTAAAAACTGGGATTGACTGATATTTAGCTTATAAATACAATCAAGAGGAGACCTTTATGAGATTGATTAGCATAAAACTTGTGTGGGGTAGAGCCTCTTTGTAAGCCTTAGAATTATTCAGAAACTCCCATAATATGCAAGGTTATACAGTACATTTAGCTGATTTAGCTTTCTTTAGAATGTTTCTCTATTATAGCATTAGTATTACTATTCTTTTCCACAGTGTAAAGTCATGAAGGTTTTTGAGAATTTTAGTGTTAAAATTTTTTTATTTTAATTTTCAGTTGTTGAAATGCCAGTTACAAAAATAAATTCTGCCAAAATATGAAAACTACTCCATTTTGGGCCTGATTTAGCTCTTGTAAAGGCTGAGAATAGTAGGAGTCAGATATTTACTGGAGCATTACAGGGAGCCGACCATTTTACCTGCAACCTTAGCAATGGGTTATATGTATAAGTTCCACCTGAGTTTGGGTGTGAGCTTGAGGCCCAGTAGTCTTTTAAGGCATGGTGCCTCCCCCAAGAGGACATCCATTCATCCTGATTGGTGTTAGTTCAGATTCAGATTGACAATGATGGAATGTAACTAGCTTGATTTTCAAGGGATTGACCAGCCAAGTTTTACCCTATTGGATAGTTTGTACAAGATCAAAATAAAAATCAGTCTCTAAATCTGACCATCAAGAATTTTAGAGGTGCACTCCTATATGTAGTCGTATCATCGGCATAGATGTTTACAAATGATCTGAGTATATTTTTAGGCAGATCATTTATGTAAATCTAGAAGAGGGTTGGTTCAAAGAGTGACCCCCTAGGAGATGCCTCTGTTGACCTCTTTGGCTCTTGAGGACTGGCCATTAATAAATATTTTCAGGGACCTACCTGAAGATTTTATGAGTGAGAAGATCCTTCCAGTGATTTCATAACTGGAGAGCTTGTGTAGCGAACCTTTGTGCCACACCTTGTCAAAGTCCTTTGAGATATCTAATACTATGTTTCCTGGGGTGTGTTTGTTATCAAGGGCCTCACTGCTTCTGTGAGTCATGGTAGGATGTTGGGAGTGGATTGGGGCAATTGAAACCCATGCTACTCCTCGCTGAAGAGGTTATTTTTTTTTTTTTTTTAGGCACTTGATGTCTTTATTTTTTATGGTCTCAAAAAGCTTACTGAGGAGACTGATGCATTTGTATTGGGAGTGGGAAGATCGCAAGTCTATGTTCTTGAAAACTAAGCATACACTTAATACCTTCCACAGACTTGGGAATGGTTTCTTCTTCATACAGCATTTGAATAACTTTGCTAGGATTGGAGATAATTTTGGGTTTATTCTTAAGGACAACCACTGGAATTTTGTCTGGGCCAGTGGCTTTCTTAGGGTCAATGTCTTTGATAAGTAAAGAGATTTCTCATGCTGTAATGGTAATATTGCTGAGATTGTGTTCAGTGAAATGTCGGAACTTGGGGAGGGGATAGTCTTTGTTGTCTTATGCTGAATTAGAAGCAAAGAGGTTTGCCTTGACTTTGAAGGAAGATATGACTTTGGGCTCATTTATAATTTTTTTTACCTTTGTTCATGATTTGGCTGGGGATCTTCCAGAATTTACAGAATCAAATTTGTTTCTTTTCAACCTTGGTCTGGACTGCTCATGTGTAGCTGTACTTGACATTTTCCAGAACATTTTTGCAGTGATTGCAGGCAGTTATGAATGCAGCAAGAGCCAAAATATATTGTTCCTTGAAGTAGATATTGAAGTAAGTGGTTTCAGTGAGTTATGGCTGCAGCACATTCCATGGTGAAACAGGGCTGACTGTTTGGTTCTTGTTGAGATTTTTTTTTTGTATAAAACTCTATTCCAGAAAGGATCCAATCAGTGACAGTGGCTGCAGTTTTGGAGGCAGCATGCTTGAAGGAGGTTGGGAGGGGAGCTTCCATCATGTATGATCGAAAGCTGTCCCAGTCTACCTTTGCATAGCAAAAAATCATTCTATTGAATGGTACATCAGGTAATGCCTTAGGTTTAGCATCAATCTGGGCACTGAATAGGGAATGATCTGATGTATCTAGTGGGGAGCAACAGTTTTGCTAAGTATTTATCAGGGCAGGAGGTTAGAAAGATGTTGAGTGGTTTGTTTGATGTCCTATCACATCTGAAACAAAAGTAGGTTATTTTAATGATCTGGGATACTTCATAGGTGACAGAAGTCTCTGCAATATCTGCTTTCATCATTGGTTTCATTGGAGTGCACTAACTATTCTTTATCATAGATAATGAAGTCACCACAGATATGAAAGCTATCCAAGGGAAATTGACCGAGGACATTATCAATCTTCTCAGAAATTCGATTGATTACTGTCCCTTCATACTGAGGGTGATAGAAAGCAAAGGCAAATGTAGTACTATGGATAAGTATTGCATGGAAGCACATATACAGAAGATTAGGGTCCTCATTTTTTGCATTCCTGCCACAGAAAAACCCGTCCTTGATGTAAGCAGAGAGTCTGTGGCAGACATGATTTAGGTGGTCATGTTTTGCTATAAGAGGTGAGTAGCCTGGGACTGTGAGCTCCCCTTATATACATGAGGTGTTGATACCAGTATCAGAACATAACAAGAGGTCTGGTTTAAAGTGAAGACAATGTTGTTCTACTTCTAGAAAGTTGGAATGTAGAATCCTCATGTTAGTGTAGAAGATAATATGTGTGGAGTCTACTTTACTTTTTTAGAGGTTGGGTTTGCTAGTTTTGTTCATTTTGATTTTGATTGGTTTCATGTGCATATTGGTTGGTGAAAGACAGTGAGACAACACACCCACAGGATTTGCATGTATAAATAATCTAGAGAGAATCATCCAGAAATAATACTTTAGCAGTATCCTTCATTATGTTTTTAAGAGGCCCCACTGGAGACTGCTGCATTGTTCAGAAACTATTCACAAAAGGGCAGTACAATAGCCCAGATATTATACACCTGCTGATAGGATAGCTTCTTTCGAAGCTACTTAAAGGTTTGGGTCCTTGACTATCAGATGGATAATGCCAAAGCCTAGAAAATGTCTATCTCCAGCACTCTTTATGAAGGAACAATCAACCCAGAAAAGAAGATACATGCATGATGCTCCAAGTTGACATGTTGCGTCTGCCCAAAAGTCAAGGCAACAGACCTATTCCTTGAGTCATGAACATTGTTCTGGTCTGAGATGTACCAAGACAAGCTCACTCATATATGTAAAGACTAAAAGACCCATTAGGAGAATGGGAGGGGGGTAAGGAAGGTTGCTTGTGAATGTATGTGCATCTTAATATTCCCATTTAAATTAGTACATGTTTACAAGAGTTGGGAGGGCATGCAATAGGCAAGTTATCTATTTAGGGAAAAAAAAGAAAATAATTTAGTCTTACAAAGGAGGAGCATTATGGATCGGGGTGGGGAGCTGTGGACAGGGAGTCTGAAACAGCTATAAACTTTTAATTTAGTATGAGTCCCAATATCAACTTTTTTACCCTGCTGAAAAAAAACGTCCACTAAATGTAAGGGCCTTGAGAATTAACAATGAATTAATGTGCAAGTAAGTTATGCAGGTGTGTTAGCATATATATATATATATATATATATGCATCCGCACATATTGTGGCAAATATTAAAAGAAAATTTAAAACAAAGAAAGAAAAAATAAAAAATAAAATAAATACATATTGTAAGGTGAAAGAAAAAAAACAAAGTTTAGAAAAGGGATCAAAATTATCAAAATATATTAAGAGGGGCAAATTTTTCTGTTGGGTTTTTGAGTAAATACTAAATCAAGAGTGATTTTGGTGTCACTGACTTTAGTAGAGTGAGAGGCTAGAGTTAAATCTCTCTGTAGAGATAGACAATAATTATTGCATCATAATAATTGGGTCATTTCAGAGTTAACCTTTTTAAAGTGTTGGACTTTGATGGTAGTACTTCACATTAATTTGATATTTCTTTGTTTCAGAATTTTGCTCTTCCATATTTTAAACCATGGCTTCAGACCCACATTGGATGTGGATTCCTGTAATCTTTGGACTGGCTACAGCTTGGCTATACCATTTGTCTGTGACTGCCCCTACTCTTGAAAGTCCATCTGCAAGGTAAGTGCATACTCTGCTTAAGATTCTTCATAATTTATTTTTTTTAAATTATACATTTTTTGGCCTAACCTCATGTATTATTTATATACCTTGTATTTAGTTGGGGCTTCCAAAATATGCAACAATAAATAAACTACATTTCCAAATTCACAATTTATTTCAATAGACTATTTACACACTTTCATTAACCTGTCCAAAAATACGTTATCTCTTTCACTTAATGGCTACCATTGTTGTTATTAAATTGTATTCAAATTGTTAGATGTTTTATTTCTCATTTTGCAACAAAAAACAAAGTTTTGTTTTCTTTCCCTTTTCTTTCCTTTGTTTGAATTTTACTGCAACACCACCTTTGCTTTACTCTAAAGTGGATTAGTAATAAACACCTTCATTATCAAAACAAGGCTAGCAATAATCAGCAATAGTCACCAAAACACCAATTTAAATCTCTATTCCTATGAAATTCTGCTTATACAAATTTATCTATCCTTATAGCCAGATTCAGAAATGTTTACAACTGTTTCAACCAAATCTCTCTCACTCACACACACACCCACACACATATCCATAACATACCCATTGATAATACAACGATAATATCATCATCCACATGTTAAAAAAAAAAAAGGCTAAAAATAATAGGAGCATTATTAATGAAAAAGCCAACATAATCAACATATTAACTGTGAACATGGCCACAATGTGTTTGTGTGTTTGGGACAGTACAATTCTATTCTTCTTCTATGTGCCATGTCCCTTCAGGATGTAGGTGATCATGGCCTTCCTTCCACATCTCCCTATCCCTGGTGGCTCTTAGCACACTTTCTCCTGTTACCCAATCCAAACCCCACTCTGCCATCCACCTGTTCAAGCTCATCAAGTATGTTCTCTACTGCTTTCCCCTGTATCTCTTTCCCTCTATCTGAGCTTTGAGTATCAGATTCTCCAAGCCTTCCTTTTTTATCACATCCCAGAAATTTTAGCTATCTCTTCCTGATGCTCAGTATTAATTTTCTTTTTTGTTTTCATCCTTTCTAAAACCTCATCATTGCTCACATGTTCAATCGATGATATCTGCAGCATCCTTCTGTAAAACCATATTTCAGTTGCTTCAAGTTTTTCTTCATCTTTGAGGATATTGTTAAGCATTCACTGCTATATTGAAGAACAGACATCACATAGCAATCCAATACTTTCTTCTTTGTTTCTAGAGAGATTTTCCTGTCTTTTAATACTCTGCTCAGCTTATGGAATGTATTCTTTGCCATGCCAATTCACCTTCGTATCTGAGTGTCACACTTTCCGTCTTCCATTAGAACACTTCCCAAGTACTTTGTACCTGCTGGATTTTAGTATCCCAACCTGTAACTGGCATTTTGGGTTCCTCTGTTTGCTGATGACCATACATTCTGTTTTCTTGTAGTTTATTTATAGTCCTTTCTCTCAATTTTCTTAATTTATCTTTTTTAGAAGGTTTTGTAGTTTTCTTTCCGTGTCAGCTATCAGCACTTTATCATCTGTGTATCTTATGTTGTTCAGATTGTGACCACCAATAATGAATTCTGGCATATCTTCTAGGGTCCTCAGAATAGTCTCACTATACAAGTTGAATAGGTTCGGTAAAAAGACACTTTCTTATTTTACACTCTTTTCTATCTTTGTATATCACTGAATTCATTTCCTGTCTGTATACAGGCAGTTTGCTGCAAATAGTGGTTCTTTATTACTCTGTCTTTCCCAAATATGTCAAGGTTGCTGAGCATTTCTATCAATTCTACAGTATGTGGCATACTTTGTCAAACACCTTGGCATAGTCTACAAAACATAGGTAGACGCCTTTTTTCATTGTATCGCCTTTTCTGATAGTATCCTAAGCATAAATATCACTTTGCTTGTTCCAGTGTCTTTGACAAAACTGCACTGTTCTTGTCCTATCTCCAGTCTGATTCTGCTTCACTCTCTATTCATCAGGATTTAGACGATGAGTTTCATTATGTGGCTCATCAAACTGTTTGTTCAGTGGAGTTTGTATTCGTTTGCACCTGGCTTCTTAGGCAGAGCTATGAAAATTGATCTGCTTAGGTCATCTGGTATTACTCCACTGTTGTAGATTTAATTTATTATTTCCGTAATTTTCTCTATGCCAAAATCTTCCAAGGATGTCAGCATTTCTATTACAATGCCATTTGGTTCAGCTGCTTTGTTCCTATTCAGTTTGGCCATTGCAGCTTTCACTTCAAATTTGAGTATTTCTGGTTTGTCAGCATCTTTCTTTTTACTATTGGTTGCTCTCTCTTGTCATAGAAGAGATCTTTTACATATTCTTCCCATCACTGGAGTATTTCCTCTCTACATAAATACACAAAACAATTTATACATTCAGTTAAAAGGAAAATAAAAGAAATAAAACATTTAGACAATTTTTATATAATTCATGCCCCGAAAAGAAAAAAAATTACAAGATCACATGAAAATTATATAAAAAACTTAACCATAGCAACTTGTCTATCATCTCTAATGAAACTTGCATAAAAGAGAGATTGCTGCCTCATCGTCATCATTTTGCTACCTTGGCCAAGATTCAAAATCTTGTCAGTAGCTGAATACTTGATGCTTTGCAAGAGCTACCAAGGGTGTTTTTATCGTGACACCATCACTAGATGGGTTGCCCACCACGGCTTAAGAGAGGCCCATTCACCCTCATTAAGAGAAGGATATCCTGTGCCAGTTTCCCAACCTGGTGTTTTTTTACAACCTCGTGGTAAAAAAAAGATATTATACATAAACTACTGCTTGTAGAAAACAGTAATTTTTTAATGTTGTTTTTTTTTTTCTTGTTATAACGTCGGTAGCAACGCCTGTTTCTCTTTGGTCATTAAAGATATTATACATAAACTTCTGCTTGTAGAAAACAGTAATTTTCGAAAGGATTTTTTTTTCTTGTTATAACGTCGCCTAAACACATACTCATTCTCATTTTTTTTTATTATAATAGGAAGGTGTCAGTCTTAATTTCTATCCTTTTTTTTTGTTCTCTCTCCTTAATAATGTTTTTTTTATATTCATTTATACTTGGGAACCCCTTGTGTCTTAGTGGCTTTATTGCCTTTCTTGGAATGAAATGATTATACATATAAAGTGTGTAGCCAGTTGATTAGATCATTTGTTTTCTGGTCACTAGACTAGTATTTGAATCTCATCATAGTTGATTTGTCAGGAAGATGACTTCTTCACATTAACTGTCTGAGGTGGCAATTTCAGCATGTGGAACTTTTGGAAAGTTCCTGACAAACCATACTACAGATTAGCCCAAATTTTGTAAATAAATTGAGTAAACAGAACAGTTTGGAAGCCATCATTAGTTGTGTTAGCATAAAGTTACAAGTCATTGTGACTGAGGGTTTGAGTGTACTGGTATTATTCAAACTGCTGATCATGACAGAATATGTGCTCTACAAAAACTGTAACTAAGGTCTGCTCAGCATTGTTTCAGTATACAAAGACATAACATCATGTAGTAACATAAAATCAAAATAGATTTTGTGTTCCTGATGAATTTCCAGCAAATAAATTCTATGAACATTAGAAAAAAATATTTTATGGAAAATTGTTCTGTAAAAATTACTTATCTAAAGTACACAAATATTTTCCTTATCCAGACACAAATAAGGGAAATTATAATTTTTTTCTTTAGTCAATTCACCCCAAGTCAGGCAATAATGCCATTAAAATGCAAGGGTCTACTGAGAGTGAAAGAGAATGAAAAGACTTTAGAAGAAACTAGAAACCTAATTTTAAGCCAAGAACAATGGATAAACAATGGATAGTAAGAGTATGAACCAGACAATAAGAAAACATATTGTTGTGATGTGTAAATCTCTTTGGAAGCTACATGATTTCACCTTCCCTTGGTGCCTGAGGTTCACTCTATTTATGCATGTATCTCATTTGCATAACACAATACACCTCCCTAAACCCTTAGTTGCTCTATTGCTTCTTCTTTATTGTTTTTCTTGTGTTCTCTTTAATGGAGATTTTGGTCTAGATTCATCTTCCTCTTCTAGATATGTTAACTCATTTCCATTTTCCTCTCTGTTCTGTTCTGTTTCGGTTTCTTCGTCCTCTGTCTCCTCTTGTTCCTCATTTCGCATTTCTACAGCTTAGGGTCGAACTTGGGTTTAAATTGATCAGTGTGAGCTAATATTGGTTGCCTATTCTTTTCTAGTACAGCCATGTTCTGTGCTTTTTGTAAGATAAACTTTGCTCTTTTTGGCTCTGCCTCTTGGTTGTTTTTGTACTAGACTCTCTTCTGTGGCAAATGGTATGGTTATTGAGGCTTTAATTTGCCTGCCCATTAAAGTTGCTAGGCTTTGCTTTCTATCTCCATGGGAACCATTAGATAGATTAAAAGTCACTTAGGGAGATATGCCTTAATACTCACATTAAAAGGTGAAAATGCCTTTAGTTCCATATTTACTGTTTGGACCATCCTTTCTGCTATGCCATTCAATTGTGGGTGATACAATGGCATTTTATATGGTGTACATCCTATTTTTTTAACCAAGACACTAAATTTTCATCATTGCAGAATTCCAGTACATTGTTGTCTTTTTTTACACATTTTCATAAATGGTTCAATGAGTTCGCTTTATAGAAATTAATTAATCCTAAGAAAGATTTTAATTCTTTCTTGTTGGTAGGCTTTGCTACTTTTGCAATTTTGTTTGTTCAGCAGATATACAAATATAGAAAGAAGTGTAAAATAAGGATATGTCTTTTCACCAAATCTATTCAACTTGTACAACGAGACTATTCTGAGGACTCTAGAAGTTATGTCAGGATTCATCACTGACGGTCACAATCTGAACAACATAAGATACGCAGATGATAGTGCTGATAGCAAACACAGAAAGAAAACTATAAGACCACCTAAAAAAGGTAGATTAAGAAAGTCAAAAGAAAGGACTACAAATAAACTACAAGAAAACTGAATGTATGATCATCAGCAAACAGAGGAGCCCAAAATATCAGTTACAGGTTGGGGATACTAAAAATCAAGCAAGTATAAAAATTTAAGTACTTGGGAATTGTTCTAATGGAAGACAGTGTGACACTGAGATCCGAAGGGAAATTGGTATGGCGAAGAATGTGTTCCATAAGCTGAGCAGAGTATTAAGAGACAGGAAAATTTTGCTATAAACAAAGAAGAGAGTACTGGATTGCTATGGGATGTCTGTTTTTCAATATGGCAGTAAATGCTGGACAATATCATCAAAGGCATGTTTTACAGAAAGCTGGGCATTTTTTTTTCTTACATGCTGTTTGTCACAGTACTTGCATTGAACTTATATTTTTTTGTGCTTTACATCTCTCTCTTGTCCTGCTATTGGTTGAACTGCTTTATCAATTCCAGCTGCTGCATGAATTCTATGAGTTTTTATAAGATTTTGTATACAGTTATTTTATTAATTATTGTTGTAGGAATGTCAGAATCATTGTTTGAAATATGTTTTGTTTGTTTTTTTTTAAATGTCCCCAATTTTCATTTTTATATCCTCATTTGACCATATTAGCAGTTAAAAAAATGTTTATATTTTTATCATATATTTTTCCATATCTGTAGACCATATGATGAAAGTTTTTTGTTGTGCTTCAGCATTCATACTGTAAACCTGATTTTTCCACATTTTCATTTTATATTTAAGATATCATGCTGAAATTTGTTAACTTAATATAAATAAGCAAATTTGGGTTTCCTTTACTTTTAGTCTATGTGGTTTGGAAGTTTATAGGTCCTTTAAAATGGCAACAAATCGTTATGCAGCATCACATTCATAAATACTAAATGATGAAGCAATTAGATATTTCATGTTTCATGCAAGAATTTTGGGTAAAACATTTCCTTAGTCTGTCAGCTTACTTAGTTTCGATTTGTCTCCCTGTTACTTCTGACTTTTCCCAAAGCTAAAATCACTATGCTATGAATAAGATTAAGGAGAATTCAATTGGGCAGCTAATGGTAATCCCAAAAGAGAGCTTTGAAAACTGCTTTGAAAAGTGGAAGGGATTATATGATGTAGTAAATTTCAGTCATGAAAAATATTTGTTCTGAAGATTAGTTACTATGTTCAAATGAGAAGAATAGTAATATAAATATTTTTATAGTTTCAGCTTTCCTCTGGATTAATGAGTAAATGAAGCTTTATGCAATGCACTCATTTAGAGAAATATGGACATGTCATTAAATAGTTACTTATAATAATATGATTAAAATTGTTATTTTAAGAGAAAACACAGGATGGTGCTTAAAAATTGATGGCTTTCTAAAGCTATAAATTGTCTTTACTTGATCTGGTTTAGTGATGGGATTTATGGTTTTGACATTTTTTTTTTTAATCTGTAAGTTATTATAAGATGTAAGATTCAATCATGTTTAATGTCACATGTACAACTCCAAATTCTTAAGAATTCAATATTTTTATTTTAAAATTAAAAATTATAACTCAAGTGAAGTATTGCAAAATAATTAATATGTATAAATAATTGACATTATTTGAAAAAGCCCCAAAATATAAAATCCTAAACTGTATATAACTCTGTTATCTCCCTTTGTTTCATTTTACTTAAGTAGCAGAAGAAAAACATTTTTGTCTTAACCTTTTGTTTTACATTTAAAGTTTTAAAATTTCTGTTTTATTTTTCAGTCCCTTGAAATTTCCGTCCAATCTGGAAGACTTAAGCACTCTTGTCAACACTCTCACTCTATACAAATCTGACCATATAAGCTACATTGTCATCCTTTTCTGTAGCGCCTACCTCTATAAACAAACTTTTGCAATTCCTGGATCTGTGTTTTTGGTAAGTCATACCTTTAATCAGTTTCTTTTTCATCATCAGTATGCCAACATTTCCTGTGTGTCCTGATCAAGAAAAACTTTGGAAACAGAAATTTTTAAATAATGTCTTAGCAAAGAAATCATTAAACAAATCAGAAATGACCCTAAACCAGTTAAATCCCAACCACCTAAACCCATTAACCTTTCCTTCTCTAATATCCGGGGCATTCATACTAACTTTCCTAGTGTAGAAGCATTCCTGCATGAAAAGTCCTCTGACATCCTTGCGCTCTGCGAAACTAACCTCAACTCAGCTATTCCCTCCTCCTGACCTCTTCATCCCTGGTTATCTTCTCCTTTTAAGGAAGGATTCCACTGTCCACATGCATGGGCTGGGTGTCTATGTCAGCGAACACCTCCCCATAGCTAGGGTGACTTCACTCGAATCTACTGACCACCAATACATATGTCTCCGCCTGTCTCTCCTCAGTTCGGTTAGCTACCTATTCTTTCTTTACTGTTCTCCCTCCTCTCCTGACTGCTCCCTACTAGATAGCATTGCTGACGACATAGATAAGGCTATTTCCTATCACCCATTCGCCCACATATTTGTATTTGGAGACCTCAATGCCCATCACTCTGAGTGGCTTGAAAACGCTGTTACTGATCCAGTGGGTATTCATGCCATGAACTTCGCTATTTCCCAATCCCTTACGCAAGTGGTGGACTTCCCCACGCGCTTCTCAAGCACTCCCTCGGGTCATTCCTCACTACTAGATATATGTTTCACCTCTGTGCCCGACGCCTGTCAAGTCTTGCAGCTTTGCCCTCTTGGCAACTCCGACCACACTGTAGTCTCTCTCAGTATTTCTTTCCAATCTCACTCCCCCCAGGAGCCCCCTACCGATAGGACCTCCTACCTCTACCAAAAAGCTGACTGGGATGCCTTTCGCGATTTCCTCTGCGACGTCCCTTGGGGAAAAGTGTTCGACCTATCAGTTGATGACTGTGCCTCTGAGGTCTCGTCATGGGTGAAAGCTGGCATTGATGCCTTCATACCCACCAGGAAGTATTGCTTAAAACCTCATTCCTCTCCGTGGTTCTCTCCGGCCTGCTCAGCCGCCATTGCCCACAGGAACCATTACTTCCATCTATTCCGGAGACAGTCAACTGATCACAATAGGCGCCTGTTCACATCTGCTCGCAATGAGTGCAAGAGAACCCTAAATGACGCCAAACAGTTGTTTGCTGAGAAAATGCGACAGCACATAGCTGACCGCAAGTTCGGCTCCAAGGACTATTGGAGAATTTGTAAACAAGTGCTCAACAATAGGAAATCCTCAATACCTCCTTTAATCAATGGATTTGAGGTTCTCACATCATCTGCGGACAAAGCTGAGTGCTTTGCCCACAGATTCTCATCCAACTCCACATTCGACTCGTCCGGAGTACACCCACCCGACTTCCCTATTAGAACTGAGGCCAAACTGCACGGCGTATATATTACCCCGACAGTAGTATCCAGAGTAATTTCAAAACTCGACCCCCATAAGGCGTGTGGAGACGATGGAATCCCGGTGATAGTCCTTAAGAGGTGTGCTCCTGAACTTTCCCCCGTCCTCTCTAAACTATTTAACTACTGCCTTTCTGCTTCCTGCTTTCCTGCATGCTGGAAGTTCTCTTCAGTCGTTCCTGTATTTAAGAATTGTGTTGACCTCTCGGACCCATACAACTATCGCCCTATCAGTCTTCTACCGATATTCAGGAAAGTATTCGAGGCTATAATCAATGCTGAAATAGTTCATCATCTCACCACCCACAAATTGTTCTCTGACAGGTAATATGGATTCCGCTTTGCCAGGTCCACGGCCGACCTGCTAACAACCGTAACGGAGTACATGCTACAGGCCCTTGATGGGTCTGACGAGGCTCGTGCGGTTGCTCTGGAGATCTCCAAGGCTTTCGACAGGGTTTGGCACTCTGGCCTCCTATGCAAACTACGCGGTTATGGTATTACCGGTCGCCTGCTTGACCTAATCCAATCTTTCTTAAATAACCGCAAAATGAAGGTAGTTCTGAATGGGTGTGCCTCTTCGTCCTACAGCACGAATGCTGGTGTCCCACAGAGCTCTATCCTGGGCCCGACGCTCTTCCTTATTTTCATCAACGACCTCCCAGATGAGATCAAGTCCCAAGTAGGCATCTACGCAGATGACACTACAATATACTCCCGCACCAGTAAGAAACCTGTCGTGACGGACAGACATAATCTCGCTGCTGACCTTGAACAGGATCTACACTCTGTGGTGAACTGGGGCAAGAAGTGGCTTGTCAACTTCAATTCATCTAAGACCAAGCTGTTGTCTGTCAACCATTACAGGCAACCTCTCCTGCCTCCCATAAGCATGGACCAAGCGATTCTCCCGGAGAGTAATACACTACGCCTCCTCAGACTTACCCTGTCCTCAGACCTCAAATGGAACCACTATATTGAATCCATAGCAAAATCTACTGCTAAGAAGGTTGGGTCACTATGTCGATCCAGGATGTTTTTTCCACCTGAATCCATCCTGTATATATACAAGTCAACCATCTGTCCGTGCATGGAGTACTGCTGCCATTTATGGTCAGGTGCCCCTGTCGTTCTCCTCAGTGTTCTTGACAGGCTCCAAAGGAGAGTCTGTAATGTGATAGGTACTGATCTGTCGGCTCGACTGCAGCCACTTCCCCATTGTCGAAATGTGGCATCCTTTTGTCTGTTCTATAAATACTTTCATGGCTTCTGCTAAGACGAACTTAAGTCACTGATGCCTCCTCAACAGGTGTTTACTCGTGCAACCAGACTGGCAACTGGGTCCCACCCATTCACAGTCAGGTTAGCCAAATGCAGACGACAATTCTACTCCAGCAGCTTCTTCTCTCGCACTTCCCGCCTGTGGAACTCGCTCCTGTATTCTTGCTTTCCTGACGGCTACAACCTCCAGAAATTTAAATGCAAAGTCAATACTCATCTACTTACCACTGGACTCTAGCTCTCTCCCCACCCCCGTATAACCTTCCCTTTCTCTCCACCTATGTATCTGTCATCGCACCTGCTTTCTCAGCTTTCTATTGTTCCTTTCTAACTAGTTTGTACTCCTCACTCTTTTCTAATTAATCTTTTTACATTTATGTAGCACCCTGCACATCAATGGTGTTTCCGCCTTGCTCGGGGTGAAATGATTAAAAAAAAAAAAAAAATTGAAAAGTAACCCCATCTTTAAAATATAGAATTGGCTGAATTATACACATTGTTATCATGTTTATCATACTGGGTTGATCCAAATTGTATATTTTCTACCATTTTCTCTTTTATAGCATTGGTTGGTACTATGGAAAATAACAATTTAGCATTTACAATATAGTTTGCTGCTATGAATATTGCTGTCACATTTGATTTGTTGCTTCTATTATGTGTTAGTGATTTTTGATAAAATATAAAGAAGAATCTTCAATACTATTGGTCTTGATCTGGCATCTCAGCTTCAGTCACTTTCCAATCACCATAATGTAGCTTTTCTGTGCATTTTCTATAAATATTTTTATGGTAATTGTTCTAATAAGTTTTCTTCTTTGGTACATATGAATTACATTATGAATGTACTAGATTAGTGGCAAGGTCTAATTTTACAGTTTAAATGGCTAGATGTAACCATCTATGCTAACAGTATCTTCTCTCGCACTTCTCGCTTGTGGAACTTTCTTCTGGCTTCTTGTTTTCCAGTCAACTTTGATGTTCAAAAATTCAAATGTCAATCATTATCTTCTGTCTTCTCAGTTCTTGTTCTTTTGTTCTCTCTCCTTAATAATGTTTTCTTTTTCTCATATTCTCTCACACAGTAACCCCCTTGCGTCATAGTGATTTTATTGCCTTCCTTGGGGTGTTAAAAAAAAAAAAAGAGCAAACCGCGGTAAAGAAAAAAAATGCCGATCTGGCCTACAGCTGAAAGACTTGCAAAAAGGAAAAACTTCAGGGGTAATAACTCATTTCGTGTATTTTTAACGGGCATTAACTCTATTGGGAGTGATTTCCCTTGAGCCTTAAAAATTATCATTATGATATAGTGTTGATATTTAAACACTCGAAATTCGGTTTGTAACTTCCAACTTGTTTTGCCGTAAGTTTTTGTAATTGCGGGTATTGCAATAAAATAACGTTGCAGTAATTGCATTTATATTAATAGAATAAAAAAAGAGTTGTAGTAGGGAACAAATCATGTAGTGGGAAAATGTATTATTACTGTAGTTAGGAATATAAAACAGTTTTCAATTTACTGATTTTAAACTTTGCCCTTTTAAAATGCTATTATGCATACAAGGTAGTATCCAAATTTTCGTTGACTTAAGGTGCAAACATTTTTTTCTTTTTTGTTTTAAAGAAATTGTTAGAAAAGTGGAGTTTTTTTTCTTTTCTTTTGGTATGATTTTAAGAGATATGCAAAATTACCTATGAGACAGACAAATTGATAGATTTGATAATGATCAACTTAAGTTTACTGATTTTTGGATAACATCTTATATATTAGCCCTATTTGTTTTCACAAGGATTTGTATTCATTCTCAATCCCTGACTATCACTTTGTTCTTAATTTTCAAGGAAAATATATGAAGTTAGTATGAAATCTTCCCAAAAGAAATTTTAGTTTGTAAAATTTGGTGCTTTGTTTTTCTCTAAACACAAATTGTGTTTATCTTTTTAGTACAAAAAATAACTAATGCAGGGAACAGCTGTAAATTGAGTGAGCAATTATAAGAACAGCTACAACTGATATCAAATTCAAAAGCAATCATTATTAATATACATTTATGATTTTCATTTTCTACTCTGTACTCTTAAAACTGTTTTTTTTTCTGTATATAAATAACCATTAGCTTGAATGACAGTTTTGAAATATTTATTCAATAAATTCTACCCATGATATCAAGAGTTAGCTAAAATGTGATTATTCAAATGTTACTGGTTCTAAACATACAAATAGGAAACCAATAGGAAGTGAACACATGATATACATTCAATGAAACCATCATTAAAATAAAAAGTGATCACTGATGGTACCTAGCAGCTCACTAAATAAAATAAATTTATTTGTAAAAAATATATCAGCAGTAGAGATGCTTCAGCATCTTGAAAATAATTCATTTGACACAAATATTATAAAATTAAAGTTGTAGGTGGTTTAATATTGGCTGTGTCATTCATATTATTTCCTTTTCATACAGAACCTTATTTATAATCATTGAAGGAAAAAAAAAACTTTTATCATCCCAATAAAATGAAAGGCAGGAAAGAATTGTTTAGGGGTTGTAGTAAGATCTATGCTGTTTAATATTTTTCTAAAGAGAATATTTTATTAATTATTAAATGTATATTTTATACAAACAGTTAACAGATACACTCTTTTTCTAACAATAAATAGAGCAGACTGGGCTCTTCAGACTGGCAACTAGTCTAAAAGAAAAACAACTCTTGAGTTTAAAACTGGTTATGCATAGGAATACAACTCTCTCATAAAACCTTCTTGTTCTGTAAACCACATCAGCATCTTCATACTCAAAATATTTCTGATGCCTGTTTTTTTTTGTTTTGTTTATTTTTCTTTTTAAACCAAATTATTTCATTCTTCTTTAAAAACAAACTTATTTTCCAAGTGGCTCTCATGAAGTTTTTTTTTTTGTTTTTTTTTTTAATCATCTCACCCCAAGCAAGGCATTCCACTGCCACTATTGCGCATGGGGCTACATAGGGGAAGGTAAAGAGAAGGAATGTCAGGAGGAAGGTGACAGATGAGTAAGGATACCGAGGATGAGGGTTGGGCAGATAGGAAGAGTGTTTGATAGAATGGGAGCAGGTTAGTGTGTTAGGTGTCTATTGACCTTACATTTAAACTCCTGGAGATTGTAGCCGTCGGGGAAGCAATCGTTTGGAAGAGAATTCCACAGTCGGGAAGTGCGAGAAAAGAAACTGTTGGAGTAGAAGTTACGGCTGCATTTTATCGGTTTCACTGTAAAAGGGTGGGATCTAGTTGCTAATCTAGTATCTCGTTCAAATACGTATTTAGGAGGCACTAGTGATCTAAGTTCATCGGAGCAGAAGCTGTGAAAGTATTTATAGAAAAGTTGTGACATTTTTTTCAAACAGAGTTTTTGGGTTTTAAATACATTGTTATTTCTTAAATATTTTTTTTCCAAAAGCCAAAGTTAATTTTCTCTCACTTTATAATTGAATCTTTTCTGTAATTCAAGAGAATAACTTCAGAAATTCATTTAGTTGAACAACAGAAATATCTTGGCATTTATTGAATTTTACATCAGACTTTTTCATACTAAGCAATTATTTTCTTTTTTCCAGAACCTGCTGGCAGGGGCTCTCTTTGGTGCTGGAGCTGGCTTCATAGTTACCAGTATTTTGACTGCATGTGGGGCTACCAATTGTTATCTCCTTTCCAAAAATTTTGGTAAACCCATCATTATCCGAAAATTCAAGGATAGATTAGCATTCCTACAAGAAAAGGTAAGTTAAATTTATTTTTCACCTGCAGTCAAATGACATCATCTGAAAAATTTATTTCACATGAACAAAATCTTCATTAGGAATACATAAACCAATTCACATTAATCAGCAGAACATTCTCTCTCTTGTTCTCTCTCTATGTGGCTGACTCTCCAGTTTTTTTATGTATGCGTGTCAAGCAGATTAGTTCCTAGAACCAACAGCCAGACAACCTGCACATATTGATTATAGCGGCGAAGGCTTATACAGAACTGACCACACTTTTTGCAAAAGTCTCCCCAAAGTGATCTTCCTCAGATTTTTAATTCAGTTTTTCCTTCTCCTAAACCAGTTGTCACTCATGATGATAGAATCCAGTTTTTCTTGCTATTTATCCATAGCAGAGTGGGAGAAGAGATGGATTCATACCTTTCTCAAGGGTATTTGCATGTAAGTGAATGTAATGAACTCATCTAGAATTTGAACTCAGCTCTCAGATTCCTCAATCCAAGCTGCTCTCTATTACACCACCCTGCCTCCATATATATATTTATAGAAATAATGGATTTATTTTTAATCCAACATTTTTATTATTTCAAATATCATTTTTAGTGAATACCTATTTTTTAAACAGTTTATATTACATCTACCGGCCTATACACTTGAGAAAATTTGATAAAGAAAATGTGCACTTCAGCAGGAATTTAACCTACATCTCTCTTTGTAAGAGAAGCTGCCATCTGACTCAGTATGCTTTAGGCTGCTTGGCCAAAGAAAGTAACACTTCCCAGCAAGTTTCTATTTACTCTTTTAAAGAATGTACATCACCTCCTTCAGATTTTCTCAAATCTCCATACCTGCATGATTTTCTATCAGAAACATAAACCAAGCAATTTATAAAGAATTTATAATGAATTTATTTTTATTACTTCACACATTTATTTTAGTAAAATTTTAGTAAAAATCTGACATTCATTCAAACACAGGTATACACTAAAAATGTTTGAATTATTTTATTATATAAAATCAGTATGGAAGGAATTGTTTGTTTTAATTCTGATATTTGTCTAGGTTTTGGGAAGTGGTTTGTGCTAAGAAATTCACCACCACCTCATAATCATTATAGGATAATAAACATCATGCAACTGTTTATATGCAAAATAATTAAAATCCTGGAGAATCACTTGTGTAATATGATTTTTCTAATTAAATGAGCTGGAATTTAATAAGACATGTCAGCTCAAAACACTTGAGAGTGACACTCCAATCTGATCATTCCCAACCCAGATATTTCAGTCTTAGACAGATGTGCTGGAAGTTGTGATTTATGACTTTTTTTATTTAAGCTCCATAAAAGAGGAACCATTTTGGCAGCTAGAAGCATTCCTCATAGGCCAATACTCAAAGGAGGGAATGCTATTTGATACTCTTCACTTGCTCCATTTTCCAAAATCTAGTAGCAGATGAATAAACCAGAATGGTTTTTCATCATCCATAGTTTTTTTGACAATCCTGCTGCTTTTTCCACTTCTAGCTACAGTAATCATGCAAGAAGTGGCATCTAAAAACCTACCCGGTGCAAGTCCAAGGTGCAATGCTACACTTGCTTTTCTGAATTTGAGGAATAAAAATTAGAAATGTACAGATGAACATCAGATACAGACTTTTCTAGCATGATGTTTTAGTCAAATCAGTGCCTCTCACCTGTCAAACAACTTAATCAGTGGGTTTGCTTTCTCAGTGACAAACCATAAACTTTATTAAATTCATTAGATCTACCAGATGTACTCATCTATTTTTAGTTGCTTTAAAATTATCCAGTTTTAAACAACTTAGGTAATGTTTTCAAAATCTTTACAATGTGTGGAAGCAATATTACAAGTCTGAGTGAATTACTTTTTGTGAGATGAAATGAGGAAATCTCCCAGTTGTAAACCTGCATCAGTTTGCATTGGCCTAAGTGCTATAAAACCCTCTCATTTAATAATTGTTAGAAGGTACCAAGAAAACAAGTTCTGGATTTTTCTTTTTTGAGAAGTCATATTAAAATTTTCTTTGATCCTGCAGATTTCCAAACACCTTTATGCTCAGAATTGCTACCTACAAATTGTGTTATCCATTAATAAAGATTAATTAGAAGCTGTAGCCAATAAAATAATGGAAGAGGTATCAGAAATTATCACACCCATTTTAGAGCTAGTATTGATTGGTCTGCTTTAACCAATAAGATATGACCTGAATAGATAAAATTCATTAAATCAAAATCTGACCATAGGACAGTAACTATTCCAAGACTAAAGTTCTATAACAAAAAAGAAAATTGGGATATAATTTCATTCAAAATGTTTCCTTTGATAAAGTTGCCCCAAATGTGGAATATAAATTATGCTTTTTATTTATTTTTTTACTTTATGCACATTCACATAATCGATCATAAATCTATAATATGAGCTGATATTGAAATATTCACAGACAATAATTTCCATAATAGATTCGGATTACTTGCAAGAACTAATGGATTGCTAAGTGCTGGTTCACATAAATGAGAAGATAAAGTTTTTACACATTTTCTGGTATTTTGCTAATGAGTGGTTGCTCTAAATGTTCATCACTTAAAAACCCATTTTTTAACTAAAGAATTTTCATAAAAGGCCTGATGAAGTATTTTGAGGGCCTTGGTAGTAAATTTGTCAAGATTCTGTCAAAATTTTATACAGGCATGTTTCTTGAATTTGTCAGTCATAAAGATCACAGGTGTTCCTATTCAACATTGCAAAATTTTGTATAATAATTGAACATAAATAGATAACTTTGAGCCTATTGACAGACTGACTCAGTAGTTTAGATATTAATGAGCATTATCAATGCCCATATTTCCAATAAATAGTACAATCATATTAAATGTAGCCTGGGACTTTTCTGATATCAACTTGTGTGTGTATATATATATATATATATATATATATATATATATATATTGTAATATCACTACACAAAAAAATTTTGTTATATCACTACACAAAAAAATTCATGTTTCAGAACATTAATTATTGTTCTTTTTCAGGTGATATTTTAAAACAAATGGTGAAAATGATTTATTTTACAAAATACAAAATGAATTCATGGTTAAGTTAATGATGAGTAGGAATATAAACAATATGATTATGGCTGTCTGTATTACTCAATCAAAAGTGAGAATTAGGTTGAACTATAAAGTTTTGTTTTTTTTTATATTTTTGAATGTGGTTATCAGCCTTAAATTTTATATTAATAACAATGCCTGGAAAAAATCATGGATTATATGGACAAATGCGTGCATGAAAAGTAATATTCTTAAGATTATATTAAACCTGGAAAAGAACAAGTTATTAAACCTGGAAAAGTAGTGAACAAGATATTCTAGTGAAATAAAAACAAGAAATTTCTTACTTAAATTCAGTCAGTTGAGTGCCATACGTGATACACACTTGGGTGATCATGTTTCGAAAGAGACATGACTGACTGGGCAGAAGATTATCCCGCAGTAGGTTGCCATTGCTTTTTGCAGTAGACTGGTTGCCGACCAAGGCCATAGAACCCAATCTGTCCTGTTATTTAACCCATAACTGGAAGGAATAGATGGATTAATAGCTTTCCCAAGGGTATTTGTGCATAAGTGAATGCAATGAATTCAGCTGGAATTTGAACTTGGCTCTCCGATTTCTCGTTCCAAGCTGATTGCAGCTAAAAATAAAATTTGATTGCAATATTTTAAGTAAGAAATTTCTTATTTTTTCCTTCACTAGAATATCTTGTCCTTTACCTTTTCAGGTTTAATAACTTGTTCTTTTCCAGGTTTAATATAATCTTAAGAATATTACTTTTCATGTGCACATTTTTTCATGTAACAATATATGTTATTAGTATGTATCTTCCCCAGACAGATAAAATGTCATTTTATCATGACATAATGAAACAATTCACCTTCCTACAACCTAAATGTTCAACTTTATAGTTCAACCTAATTCTCATTTTTGATTGAGTAATACAGACACACCCATAGTCATATTAACTTCCTCCAACCACCCATCCTTAACTGTCTAAATAACCATGAATTCATTTTATATTCTATAAAATCATTTTCACCAGTTTTTTTAGAACATTACCTAAAGAACAACAATAATGTTCTGAAACAATTTTTTCTGTATTGATATAATGCTTTTATAAACCATTGTAATAACAAAATTACAGTATTAAGATCTACTCTGTATTGAGCACATTTTATAAAAGTAATTGCTATGAACAGTAAGTTTTTAATCTATTTGTTCTTTTACTTCCTTTTAATATATATTTTTAAAATGATTTGTAATGAAAAACATTCATATAATGTAGTTTGTGTTCCTTGATCAAATTCCTCAAACTTATGGTCAGCACTTTTAGTGACACATTATAGCTGTAAGAAAGATAAAATGAAGCAATAGTTGCAGTTGTACTCATTATTGTTCCAACAATTAAACAGCTTTTATGGTTGATTTTTTAAAAAATTCATTCTTCAATTCTTGTCAAGTACTTTTTAAGAAAAAAATGCCTGAAATAGAGTGGATGGCAAAAAGGTCATTAATATATAAACTGTGGACACTTTACAGTTCTGTCATCAAGGCATAATTGATTTTGGGAAGGGACTTAGGTACACTGCGAAGTTGCACAATGGTATCAAGTAAAAAAAATAATTTTTAAAAAAACTAATTTTTTTAAAGAAATAATTTGCTCGAAAATAGACATGTTTTTATGCTTGATCTAAAATTGCGTTTTTTTTTGTAATATCTTTATTTAAAAAATATTGTCTAAATTGTCAATTTTTGTTTCCAATAGATAGTTAGATAAAAAGGTTGACTTAAAAGAATATTATATAAAAAAAAAGCAATTTTGTAAGATGAAACAATATTTAAATTAAAATTATATGTAAAAATTTTGATATTTTATATTTAGTATTTTTTTTGCCATTTAAATTTGTTTACTATAGGGCATCAACATGTTTTAGCATTAGATTTTAAAATTGGTAGAATTTCACTGGTACTGCTAATCTGACACTTAAACAAAATAAATCATTATTAAAAAGTATTAAATCATACACTTACTGTACAATGTATCCAAATAATGAAAAGATTAAAACAGAACACATAATTTAAAAGTAGAAGATTTATTTATTTATTTATACAATAAAGTCAACATAATATATACATATCTTACAAATTATATACATTGCCTCTAAGGTATGCAGTTGGACTTCCTTGATCGAATGTTCTCACTATACCAAGAATTCTTGCAACAGTTGTAAAATGGCAAGCACGAAACAGCGACTGCAAATCATACCTTCATGCTGAGCTAATCCATTTTAGCAGTATGGGGTACACAAAATACAATATATATATATATATATATATATATTTTAATCATTTCACCCCTAATTAAAGCAAGACTGCCACCAGTGTGCAGGGGGTTACAGTGAGAGAAAAGACTGGGTACAGGCACTATTGAAGGAAGGGTAAAAGATGAACAGGATTCAAGAAGATAGAAGATGGCAATTGACATTGCATTTTATATTTTTGGAGATTGTAGCTATGAGGGAAGTAAGTAAATGGAAGAGGGTTCCACAGGCAGTAAGTGCAAGAAAAGAATAGTAGAAGTGGCAGGTTACATTTAACTATTTTAATGGTAAAAGGGTGGGACCTAGATGCTAATCTAGTAGCATGTTTAAATTCATGTAGAAAAAAGCTCATCAGCCCAATTTCCAGGAAAATAGTTGTAGAAAAGACAAGAGGGAAGCCACATCTGGTGAATAAGAAAGTGACTGAAGTTGAGATGCCAAGTCAGAACCAATTACATTGCAGATCCATCTTTGGATTTTATCAATAACCTCAAGATGAATTGCAGGGTCACCCAACCAGATATGGCAACAATATTTAATGTACGGACAAATTGTAGATTTATAAATGTGCAAAATAGATTCTGATAAGAACAATTTTTACACAGCAATGCAACCTTCCTAGCAGTAAATGCAGCTTTCGATCTGATATATTTGTTCTACTTCAGGTCGGTTGAAAAAGTGAGGCCAAGGAGGCGCATTGTGTTGTTCTCAAGGAGACATGTATCAACCATGTTGATGGCTGGCAGGAAAGTTTCTCTATGGTGGTTAAAGAAGAGCAGTTTTGTTTTAGAGGAATTAAAATTGACATACCAATTCCTGCCCTAGTTAACCACTGTTTGGAGGTCAGTTTCAAGATCGGTTTTACTTTATCAGCCTTAGCAGATTTCCTATTGAGACAGGAGTAAATGATGGTGTCATCTGCATAGATGCCTACTTGAGAACTGATGCCATCAGGAAGATCATTGATGAAGAACCCTAGATAGAGCCTTGAGAGACATCTGAGTTCATGTGAAAGGATTTGGAAGCTTGCTTGTTCAAAATGACCTTCATCTCATGATTCAATAGAAACAATTGTATTAAATCAAGCAATTGTCTAGAAATGCTGTAGCCCTGGAGCATGTGCCAAAGGCCAGCATGTGAAACCCTGTCAAATGCTTTGGAGATATTTAGAACAGATTATATTTGTTTTCTAAAGAAATGGGTACTTGGTGTACCTATTGCTTTAAAAGTAGATTTGTCTCATTTAATTTTTTTTTTTTTTTTTTTAATAATCATTTTGCCTCAAGCAAGGTATTTTTGCCACTGGTGCTCAGAGGGTTACATAAGAGGAGAGTGAATAAAAAGAGGAACAGAATGGGCAGGAAAAGGATAGAAACACTGGTGTGAAGAGAGCTGCATGAGAGTAGAGCAGAAAGGGAGAAGAACAAGATACAAAGGGTGTTGGGGAAAGGATGGGAGTCAAGGAGATAAGAGATGGCAGTTGACATTCCATTTAAACTTTTGGAGATTGTAACTATGAGGGAAGCAAGTATATGGAAGGAAGTTTCACAGGCAGGAAGTGTAAGAAAAGAAGCCTCTTTTTCACTGTAAAAGGGTGGGATCTAGTTGCCAATGTAGTAGCTCAAATAATTTGTGCAGAGGGGACACGAGGGAGCTGAGCTTTTTGGGCAGAAGCCATGCAAATATTTGTAGAAGAGACAGAAGGAAACCACATCTCGTCATTGAGAAAGTGACTGGAGTCGAGCTGCCATTACATTGCAGATTCTCCTTTGGATTTTGGCAAGAACATATTAATGTTCCCCCATCTTACCCTCTTAAAATAAAATTGAAGAAGGAATAGCAAATAGAAGAATGGATTTTACAGATTGATCTATTAATGAATTTCATAGTATTTTAGTATCAACTTCATTTAAACTCAGTATATTTAATCCAAATTCTCAACTTTTATTACTACTAATTTTACTAATTCTCTAAATTTTTTATTGTATAGCTCTAGTAATTTTTTGCACTAACAAGCTAAATATTTAAAATAGATTTTTAAATCTAGGATTGATTATGTATTTTTTATCAACTGTATTCATCTGTAAGAACTTTTGTATAACTTTAGTTTACTTACTCTTTTTGTACAGCTAATGAATATTATATTACCTTTTCTTTATAATTATTGCATTTTTCATCTTGTTTTTACAGGTTGAGGCTAATATGGACTGTCTTTTCTACTTCCTTCTATTCTTGCGTCTTTTCCCAATGTCACCAAATTGGTTCCTGAATATTGCATCTCCTATCCTCAACATTCCAATTCATTATTTTTTCTTCTCGGTTTTGATTGGTAAGTCAGTCAATATTTCAAAATGTCTTTTCTGACTCACTTGCTAAATCCATTTTCTTAACTTACTTTTGTAATTAACATGTTAGTATAATTCTTGAAAAAGCCATTTGCATCCTAAAACATTTATTGTTGATAAACTTTGTGGATGTGTATTCATGTATCAGGTGCTTGTTATGCACCACGCAAATCCAGCATTGGTTTATTGGTAGAACCAACTTTTTTTCACTCTAGTACATCCTATGATCCAAAGTAAACTACTTAATTTTTTTTTGTCATTACTCCCATACCTTAAAACCATATAGCTCTCATGTAGTACAGTCATATAGCTTGTCATTGCTCTAATGTCTTATTGTCATATAGCTTGTCATTACCCTCCATGTCTTCATATAGCTTGTCATTACCCTCCATGTCTTCATATGGCTTGTCATTACCCTCCATGTCTTCATATAGCTTGTTATTATCCCCCATGTCTTCATATGGCTTGTTATTATCCCCCATGTCTTCATATGGCTTGTTATTATCCCCCATGTCTTCATATGGCTTGTTATTATCCCCCATGTCTTCATATGGCTTGTTATTATCCCCCATGTCTTCATATGGCTTGTCATTATCCCCCATGTCTTCATATGGCTTGTCATTACCCTCCCATGTCTTCATATGGCTTGTCATTACCCTCCCATGTCTTCATATGGCTTGTCATTACCCTCCCATGTCTTCATATGGCTTGTCATTACCCTCCCATGTCTTCATATGGCTTGTCATTACCTCCCATGTCTTCATATGGCTTGTCATTACCCTCCCATGTCTTCATATGGCTTGTCATTACCCTCCCATGTCTTCATATGGCTTGTCATTACCCTCCCATGTCTTCATATGGCTTCTGTCATTACCCTCCCATGTCTTCATATGGCTTGTCATTACCCTCCCATGTCTTCATATGGCTTGTCATTACCCTCCCATGTCTTCATATGGCTTGTCATTACCCTCCCACATGTCTTCATATGGCTTGTCATTACCCTCCCATGTCTTCATGGCTTGTCATTACCCTCCCATGTCTTCATATGGCTTGTCATTACCCTCCCATGTCTTCATATGGTTTGTCATTACCCTCCCATGTCTTCATATGGCTTGTCATTATTCTCCCATGTCTTCATATGGCTTGTCATTACCCTCCCATGTCTTCATATGGCTTGTCATTACCCTCCCATGTCTTCATATGGCTTGTCATTACCCTCCCATGTCCTCATATGGTTTGTCATTACCCTCCCCATGTCTTCTGCTATTTCTTGTCATTACCCTCCCATGTCTTCATATGGCTTGTCATTACCCTCCCATGTCTTCATATGGCTCTTCATTACCCTCCCATGTCTTCATATGGCTCGTCATTACCTCCATGTCTTCATATGGCTCGTCATTACCCTCCCATGTCTTCATATGGCTCGTCATTACCCTCCCATGTCTTCATGGCCCTTCGTCATTACCCTCCCATGTCTTCATATGGCTCGTCATTACCCTCCCATGTCTTCATATGGCTCGTCATTACCCTCCCATGTCTTCATGGCTCGTCATTACCCTCCCATGTCTTCATATGGCTCGTCATTACCCTCCATGTCTTCATATAGCTTGTCATTACCCTCCATGTCTTCATATAGCTTGTCATTACCCTCCATGTCTTCATATGGCTTATTATTATCCCCCATGTCTTCATATGGCTTGTTATTATCCCCCATGTCTTCATATGGCTTGTTATTATCCCCCATGTCTTCATATGGCTTGTTATTATCCCCCATGTCTTCATATGGCTTGTCATTACCCTCCCATGTCTTCATATGGCTCTTCATTACCCTCCCATGTCTTCATATGGCTCTTCATTACCCTCCCATGTCTTCATATGGCTCTTCATTACCCTCCCATGTCTTCATATGGTTCTTCTTCATTACCCTCCCATGCTTTCATATGGCTCTTCATTACCCTCCCATGTCTTCATATGGCTCTTCATTACCCCTCCCATGTCTTCATATGGCTCTTCATTACCCTCCCATGTCTTCATATGGCTCTTCATTACCCTCCCATGTCTTCATATGGCTCTTCATTACCCTCCCATGTCTTCATATGGCTCTTCATTACCCTCCCATGTCTTCATATGGCTCTTCATTACCCTCCATGTCTTCATATGGCTCTTCATTACCCTCCCATGTCTTCATATGGCTCTTCATTACCCTCCCATGTCTCCATATGGCTCTTCATTACCTCCCATGTCTTCATATGGCTCTTCATTACCCTCCCATGTCTTCATATGGCTCTTCATTACCCTCCCATGTCTTCATATGGCTCTTCATTACTCCTCCCATGTCTTCATATGGCTCTTCATTACCCTCCATGTCTTCATATGGCTCTTCATTACCCTCCCATGTCTTCATATGGCCCTTCATTACCCTCCCATGTCTTCATATGGCTCTTCATTACCCTCCCATGTCTTCATATGGCTCTTCATTACCCTCCCATATCTTATTGTCATATAGCTCACTATTCCCACCCCCATCTCTTATAGGCATATTTAAACTTAATATTTGTAATATATTAACCAAGTTTAGAGTTGTCAGTCATAATGCCATAAGAATAAAGCATCAAGTGAGATTTAAATTCAAAATATTGGTAATAGTAAGCAAGACTAACATGCACATTTCAAAGCAATATCTTATTGACATAATTTGCTCCTTTCTTTAATTATGTTTAGGAATTTTTCACATATGCTTTTGTTTTTTGACTTAATGCAACAACAAATTTTAAATTCTGTTTATACTAAGTGAACATTTCAGTTTGGAAATGATTTCATTATTTAATTTTACTTAACATTAAAACTCACCTAATCTTGTTTCTTTTGTGTTTTTGTTTTTAATTCTCTGTAATGTTATTCCTACCTTATCCCCCTTAATTGATATGTGTATGCTTCTTATCTTCTTTCAACTATCCAGTACTCTGATCTCTGCTCCTAACCAACACCACTAGCACCTCCTTGTCCCCAACATTCTTTTAAGTGGATTGCAGCTGCTGAACTGTCAATTCAGTCAGCCACTAAGGCTTGTAATTAATCTTTCATTGTTTCTCATCTCCACTATTATTCCCTTCCCCACAACATGCCTCACTGCCCTGAGTTAGAAAATTGATGGCAGAAATTATTAGATAAAGATTAATTAATATATTGGGGCAACCAAGGATAATGCAAGCACTAGACTGGCCACTTCATAGAAGTGCTATCTCTCTCAATTTGAAACCAACTCTTCTTTTATTATCATAGATTTATAAAGTATTCTAGACTGACTGCTTGGCAGAAGGGCCATCTGATCCATTTAAAATTAGTTTTATTTTTTTACTGATAAATCCTCTCCATGTACAGAAATTTATAGTTTTTAGATTAAAAAGTCTTTTGACTTGAACCTTTTCTAAGGAAAATTGGTAGCAACATGTCTCAAAAGACTAAAAGATAAAGATTTAATTATATATTACTGTTCACTTCCCAGCCACTTGTTTAGCAAGATCTACCATCCATCAGCCACCTCTGGCACACAAATTGGGGTGGCAGTGCTATGGATTGAAAAACTGAGATATGAAAATAATTTATATTTTTTAAAGCTGAAAATCCTTTTAAATTGTTTGGCATATATTTATTTCCTTTATTATATGAATTAATCTATTTTGACTAATAGCCTATAGTCACAGCACTTCAGTTGTTGTACAATCAGAATTTCTTCAAATGTCTGTCATGTTAGGAAACTTTGTAGAAATTTACAACCAAAACTTTTATTCATTGAAATGATTTTAACTTCCTACCACCAGTTCATTATATACATTTAACTAAGACTGAGCAATACAGTAGTTGAAACACAGTAACTATAACAACCAAAATTAAAATATTAATCTGAATTGATCAAGGTACAATAATAATAATTCCTCATGTCAGAAATTAAGTTGGTAATTTTTCATTTCTATTTAACACCTGAAACGACACTGAAAAATGTTCTTATATTGATGAGTTATTATAGACAGGCAATTCTAAAAGATCCCTGTTTTTATCCACAGCTTCCTGTCTTTATCCACAGCTTCCTGTCTTTTGTTGCTTTCAGCAGTACATAATCCCCCACCTGTCTTTAGAATATTTGTTCCATTCCAAGAGTTAATTTACATATAAAAACTGTTTTTTAAATTAGCAGCAGAAAGGAAGCCTCCTATTGTGATCATTTTGGGACTGTCTTTTAGATTTGAATAACTGACTGAAAATGTAATTAATGGATATAAAAATTATAGCAATTTATAGTCATTTTTATAACCAACTTTACACTATAAGAAATTGTGACTTTAAGTTATAACCTACAATTCATTTTCAATAAAGTGTTTGGCAATGAAAGCTGTCCTGAAAAGCTGCTCTTTTAGATTTTTCTGTACTAAGAAGGATCTAGAGCTCTATCCTTGTTTCTACTTTGTTTTTAGTTTTCATTGATAACCTTCCTGATGCCATCTGCTTTCAGCTTGGTATCTAGGTTGATGGTATTTTACTCCTTTACTCCTGTCTTGATACTAAGTCTGATCAGTTTGATAAAGTCAAATTGGCAACTCATCTGAAAAACAACCTACAGTCTGTTGGGACAAAGAATGACTTGTTAATCTTAATGCCTCTAAAACAAAACTACTCTCTGTTAATCATATGAGAGATCCATTTCTGCTTTCATCAGCATGGCTGATGCTAACCTCCAAATGAGTGACTTCTTAGCTGACATGAAGTGAAAAGACTGTTGAATCCATTGCTAGGTCAGTTGCTAAGAAAGTTGGTTCATTGTGTTGTGCTAGACAGTTTTTCTCTCTAGAATCTATCTTGTATATCTATAAGTTTGCTATACACCCATGCTCAGAATATTGCTGCCACATATGGTCTGGTTCTTCTGCTATATATTTAGATTCTTGATAAAATCTAAAGATGAACCAGCAGTATTATTGGTCCTGACCTGGCATTTCAGCTTCAGTCACTTTCCTACTACCATAAAATTGCTTCCTTCTGCCTTTTCTATAAAGACTTTCATGGTAAATGTTTGGATGAGCTCATCACTACAGTATTGAGACTTTATGAATTTAAGTGCAGTACCAAATTGGCAACAACGGCTCATCAATTTACAGTTGAATTGGCTAGATGTAACCATGAGTCCTATGATAAGTTTCTTCTCTTGTACTTCTCATTTGTGGAACTCTCTTTCAGCTCTATGCTTTCTGGACAACTTTGAACTTCAAAAATTTAAATGCAATATCAATTGTTATCTATTATCTTCTTGATTACTCTGCTATTGTTCTTGCCCCTTAGTAATGTTTCTGTTTTTAATTCTTTCACAATCCCTTGTGTCTTAGTAGCTTTACATGGAGTAAATTCGATTTAAAAAAAAAAAAAAAGTAAAAGAAAAAAAAGACTGATTTTCATAATATAATCTGTGATAATAATGAATGGCTCCATCTGTATTTGTAGTTAAGACCTGGCTGCTATTGTTACTTGCTAAATATAGTGAAAAACCCATGAGAATTGAGCCCACTAGATTAGTGATTCAGTTTACAGTACCATCATTAATCATGGTAGGCATTCAAGACATGTATGAAAACTTTGTTCATTAACTTTTAATCTCTCTCTCTCTCTCTCTCTCTCTCTCTCTCAAAAGAAGAAAAAAGTAAACAATTACCAATCAAGGTTGAATCACACCCACTTTAGAGATAAACTCTTATGTTGTATGAATGGTGATGTGAACTTGTACTAATTACTTTTCTATTAATGAATACCTTTCACCAATATGTCTGACATGAATTAATGCCTAATCTGTACAAGTGGGCATCCATACAAGAAAAAAGAAAAAAATCTGGAAGAAAGAAATAAGCAAAAAATTAAAAAAGAGAAAGAAAGCATGAAGCTTTTTTTTTCTTTTAATAACATTTTATACAAAACAGTTCTTTGGGTTCACTCCAAAAACTACTCACCTTTTACTTGGGTGGAGCATAAATTATGGTGGTTCAAGCAGGAGTTGGGGTTACCTTTGCCAATCACACAAAAGTATACCAAAAAATAAACAAAGTTGGTAACTGATAATTTAAATGTCTTTGTGCTAATTCAAATTCAAAATAGCAAAAAGAAGCAGTCAGATTTTCCTCAACACTGATCAGTTCTAAAAGATAAACTATGGTGTCTCTCTCTCTCTCTCTCTCTCTCTCTATATATATATATATATATATATATATATATAGTAATATTTGATTAACTCACAGAATAGTTGAGTTGACTTTTTGTTAATTATTCTAATGTTTTTGTTTATATCTGAAGAAAACAATAATGGATAGAATAAAACTTTTCTTAGATGTGACAATTTTTATAACTCAGATAAAAGTAATTACAAGAGAAAGTTACTTCAATCATTTCTTCTCTTTTTTTTAAATTTATGATGATTGACTTTATCCAGAAATTTCAAGAATTATATTAGTTTAATCTAAAGCAATGGCAACCTACTGCAAGATAATCTTCTGCCCAGTCAGTCATGTCTCTTTCAAGACATGATCGCCCAAGCATATATCATGTATGGCACTTAAATGACTGACTGAATCTAAAGATGTTTAAAAAATAGTTTTGATAAAAACTTATGTACTAGTTCAGATGCTCTTATTTTTGGTGTTAAATGTTTTCCTCTTTCTGTGTGCATGTGTGTCAAATATTTTGATTTTGATTTATCTATTTTTATTATATTCTTTTTAGTTTATTTTATATTCATAATGTATCCCCAAAAAACTATGAAAGGATTTTAAAATTTATTCATGCTTTTGTAACTTAAAATTCTTTCTCTAAATTAACTATGCATAATAAAGATAAAAATTAATACTTCATACGTTTGCTATTGGCACAAGACTTGTCTGAAGATTGTGTGTCAGCAAGTTTCCACAAATGTCCAGTACCTTCCCCAGTATTCTTCCAGACAACATCACCATTGTCTCAACTTTTTTCTTATATTTCTAATTCATTTTAGTGTTTGGGGTGATGTATCAGGTACACCAACTATTATGCTTAAAATATTAATCTTCATATTTCTTAGTTTTCTCAATTTTTTCAATTCCCATGAGATGTTTTGGTATTTTCTAATTATTCACTTTTTATCTTCAGCCTATGGTTTGGCAAGTTTTCTTCTCCTTGACTTTCAAATCCATGCATTTTTAATAATAAAAATATCACTGCCAAAGATAAATTCTAATTATTTTTGGCATTAACCCCTGGAGAGATATACAAAAATATAATAATTATTATTGTTTGGGCATTTTAATCAATAAAATTACAACTATGTAAACGCATAAATTACTTTGTTTAATAAATTGGAACCATGATTTTTTTTTCGTTCTTGTAATTTTTTGTATGAAAAAAAAAATTATGCATATACACACACATATTTCTTCACAGATCTTTCTTATTAACAACTTGGTTGTGTAAAACTGCAAAGGACATGTCAATCAATTTCTCTTCCCACCAACAACTAAAATTTACTGGCCTATAAATGAGTTAAAAAAAAAATTGTATTTTTGATGAAGATTAAATTCTCCGCCCACTACTAATCACTCCCACACCCAACATCAATAATTTGCTCCAAACAATTTCCTGAAAAATCAAATCCAATTTCAAAAATTCTAAATTAGATATGAGTGATTTGTTTGTCCAGATTATTAATGTTTTCATATTTCAGTTCTGTTATTGGTTTAAAAAAACATTTTTTTATATATTTTTTGAGAGGGTAGGGGTACTATTACTTTTTTTTCTAGTTTTGAGAAAGTAATAAAATATGAACATTCTTTGGTCTGTTTTTCTTCATTATTGATTTAGAGATGGAAGTTTATATAAATTGAAATGATTCTATCATAAGTCTTGTTGCTTAGGGACAAAAACTTAAAAAAGGAGTTGGATTAATACTAGATCAAAACATAAAGAAATGCATTTTGGGATAATGTCAGCTATCTAAATGAATTATTGTAGTTAAACTGAATGGTAAGTCTTTCAACATATCTAGTATAACTGTATATATACCAACAGCACAAAACATGGAAGAAGAAAATTGAGACTTTTTACACTGTGCCAGCCAACATCAAGGCTAAGTGTAAATCACAAGAAATTATAATTATCATGGGAGACATGAATACCAAAGTAGGCAAGGAGAGGGATTATGAAATAACTGACAACACAATCTAAGAATACTCAAGACAATTATGGAGACAGAGAAGCCTAGGAGAAGAAACCAAAAACCAAATCAACTACATGACCATCAACAGGAGATTCAGGAATGCAGTTGTACACAGTAAAACCCATCCAGGTGCCAACTGTGGAGCTGATCACCTCCCTGTTATATGTAAACTAAGAATGAAACTACAGAAACTGAAGAAGTTTAACACAGCACCCAAATTGCAATGCAACAGATTCCTGATTGATCAGAACACAAAGGAAAAATATGTGGACAGTGTGAAAAAATATTAGGGACAAAAATGTTAATTCAAAGTAGGTCACACTAAGAGAAGCTTTAATGGCATCAGCAAATGTGATCATCTCAAAGAAAACTAGCCAAAGACATGAAAATGAATGGATGACAAATAAGATTCTTGACATGTTGCAAAGCAGGCAGAAAACAGTGCCAAGATACTGAACAGAATACAGAAAAAAATAAGGAATGATTGCAGACAGGCTAAAGAAGAATGGCTCAATGAAAAATGTACAGTAATAAAAAGAATGAGTATCACTGATACGCATAAAAAAAAAAAGAACAGGACAAATATATGTTCACAAACAAGATGCATAAAATCCAACAACAGAACACTGATATCAGAGAAAGAAAATATACTTCAGAGATGAAATAAATATGTTAGTAAACTCTTCAACAACAAAAGAGAACGACCACCAATACACAGAAATATCAACAGACCAGAAATATTTAAAACTGAAGTTGAAGCTGTACTGGTTACATTGAACAGAAACAAAGCAGCAGGGCCAGACAGAATTGTAATTGAGACACTAATAGCCCAAAATGATTTTGGCATAGACAACATCACAGAAATAATAAATGAAATCTTCAACAGTAGTCACATACTGTTAGACATAAGCAGATCAATTTTTTATAGCATTGCCTAAGAAACCAGATGCAAATGACTGCGAACTCCACTGTACAATCAGCCTAATGAGTCGTATAACAAAACTCATTGTCCAAATTCTGATGAACAGAATGCACGGCAGAATTAGGCCTGATAAAGAACAAGAACAGTGTGGGTTCATCAAAGAAACCAGAACAAGGAGTGCAGCATTTATGCTCAGAATGCTATCAGAAAGAGCAATACAAATGAAGTAGGTTGTGTTCATGTATTCTAAAGATTACACAATGGCATTTGACAAAGGTCTGTTAGAGCTGCTCAATAACCTTGACACATTCAAGAAAGACATTAGAAAAATCAAGAATCTATACTGGCAGCAAACTACAGGCAGAAAATGAGTTCAGCAGATATGCAAAAGTAGAAAGGGGTGTAAGACAAGGTTGTGTCTTTTCACCAGCTTTATTCAATCTATACAATGGGGTGATTCTGAGAGAAATGGAAGTCATACCAAGATTCATTATTGGCAGCCATAATCTTAACAATATAAGATATAGATGACAAAGTGCTGATAGAGGACACAGAAAGGAAGGAAAGTGAGAAGAAATTGTTAAGCATAAACTACAATAAGACAAAATGCATGGTTATCAGTAGAAGGATGAGCCCAAAATGCAAATTTCAGGTTGGGGATACCAAAATCAAGCAGGTACAGAAATTTAAACATCTGCTGGGAAGTGTTCTAACAGAGGACAGAAAGTGTATCACTAATGGAGTCATATTAAGATGGCCAAAGATGCATTCCAAAAGCTAAGCAGAGTATGAAAAGACAGAAAAACTTCCTTAAAAACAAGGAAAAGAGTACAGAACTGTTACATGATATCTATCCTCCTGTATGGCAGCAAATTATTTTTTTTTTGTTTTAATCGTTTCACCCCAAGCAAGGTGGTACTGCCACTGATGTGCAGGGGGCTACATAAGAGAGTAAAAATTTAAGCAGAAGCAAATAGAAAGATGAACCAATTACAGGGAGTGTTCGAGAAAAGGCAAGAGAAGGATGTGAATACTGGTGAGATGACAGTTGTGAAGGTAGAATGAGAAAGGAAAAGAACAAGATACACAGGGTGATGTAGAAAGGACGAGGGAAGGACTGGAGTCAAGTGAATAAGAGATGGATATTGACATTGCATTTAAATTCCTGGAGGTTGTAGCTGTCAGGAAACCAAGTATACAGAAGGGAGTTCCCCAGGCGGGAAGTGCGAAAAAAGAAGCTGCTGGAGTAGACTTAACATCAAGAAGAGACAGTTGAGATTTCTGGAGTATGTAATGAAGGAGGGCTTGCAAAACCTGATACTCACAGGACAGATTGGAAAGAGGGACAGAGGAAAGCACTGTGTAACATACTTGATAGGCTTGAGCAAATGGATGGCAGAACAGCGTTTGGAAGAAACAACAAAAAAGGCAAAACTTATTAAGAGCTACAAGGGACAGGAAGATAAAGTGACCCAGCACGTAAAAGAATATTGGAATGAAGGCAATGTTTTCAAATTTTAAACTTACTAGTTTACAAAAAATTGAATCAACTTCAATATTTTGTTTCATTGTAATTGTTTCTAATGTCTTATTGCTCATGTACTAAAAAGTTTGCATATCAACTACCAAAAACATTGAAGACTAAAAATGAAAATATGTCAGTAAGATAAAAATATTTCTACTCTCAATTATAAGCAAAAGTGGATCAGCTGTAGCCTTTTAGCTATGCCCTGGCATTCAAACTTAAAAGATTACCTTGATAAAAAACAAATTATCAATTTATGATTCAAGAAAATTAATTCTTACACATACAGTGAATAGATTATAACGTTAGGGTACTATCTTATTAAATTAAGATTTTACGACGGAATACCAAATGTCCAAAAAATTAGGATGTGCGGATAAGCTGTTTGAGAACATTGTTGTTGCAGCATTATAAAGTGAAATAGAAATTAAAAATATATTATGCAATGTAATACTTGAATTACCAGTTACCCTGGAAGAAAAACAGAACAAACATGTTTATTGTAGAAATAAAAAAAAATAAAAAAAACAACTAAAAATATTTATTAATAAAAAGAAATCTTAAAAGGGGGTATACTGTGGAGTAAATTATACACCGCTGGTGACGAAATGAACTAGTCTAAATGCTTAATAAAGAACTCCAAGTAGTCTAGAAAATTCCATTGTAGTCATTTATCAGAGTATTTCTTGCAAACATCATGGTAATTGCTTAAATAAGACTAATATTATAACTGATAGAAGTTGTTATAATAATCAGTAACTTTGATAAACTAAAGTTTTTGTTGTTTATGTGACTGGTGGGAACTTCTATCATTTGCAGTCGAGCCATAGCACTACAGTGACTGATATTACCAGATAAATGCATTACGTCTAAATTCTAGACATCAAGATAAATGTAATCCAGACTTATACCAAGAGATACAATTTTTGAGAGAGTAGTTATGTGGCACTTAAATCCTGCTTTCTAGGTCAATTCATTAAAATAAAGGTGAAAAGAAGTTTGTTCAAATTTCTATGTCTAGAAGTAATCATATCTCATCTCTCATTTTTTAATAGTTTAAGTCAGTTTACTTACATTAATAACAGAAGTAAATATCATGTCCGCTGACCATAATTTTCAATCCTTATTCTTATATCAGCATCTTGGAATCATATTTTACAGATCACTAATTTATCTCCGTATTTTCAGATATTTTTTTTTAAGGTTAAATAAAATTTGAATTTGTGTTTCATTAGCTGGAACTTTAACTAATTTATCATAGATTCATCTTTAGATATAATACTTTAAGATTAGTTTAATTACAGTTTAAATGAATACAAAATGACTAAAAATTGTAAAGATCAGCTATGTTAGACTACACACACACTTTGAAAAGTTCTTGGATTGACCAAAAAACTCTTCCAAAAGTTTTAATATTTACTCACTTGGTTTGATATTGGGAAGTAGGTTGAAACAAAATCTTCTCAGATGCCCATGGTTGTGTGTGTGTGTGTGTGTGTATATATATAGAGAGAGAGAGAGAAAGAGATAGATATATATAAATATATATATAAAGAGAGAGTGTATTTTTTTTTCCAATAAAACTTTGAAAATCACTTGTCGTATGATCATTTCTTCGAAGTAAACTCGCTTCATCAGTGATTGTTTATTATGGAAAAGAAATTCATACACTGGAAGTTCACTTAAAAAGAAGGAAAAGGAAAGAAATAAGAAAGAACAGTGGGAGGGGGAGATAAGAGAGAAAGTAGATTATGTTAGAAGATATTCGTCTAGATGGAGAGGGTAGGGAAGAGGGAGGCAAAATAGAGAGATGGCAAAACGGATTCAAACTCACATATATATATATATATATGAGTTTGAATCTATATATATATATAGTGTATTTAGTGCAGCGGATAATTATCTAAACATATATTGTTAAATATAACAGACAATGAATATCTATTATGTTTAATCATGAGCTGATCTAAATATTATATTTTCGCTTTAATTTCTGGTGAAAATAAAGACAAAAATTGTCCAACATTTGGATATTTTTTATTACGCTAGTTTTAAGCTTTCGGTTCACATGAGCCATCTTCAGAGTGGTTGCAGGGAAAAAGATGATTATTCTCATGTGTTGACATAAAACATTGCTGTGTGACGATAATAGTTACCAAATAGCAGACACAGGTCATAAATTAGTAATATGTAAATTATAGATATTATATATACTGTTGAGATTTGCATCACCATAATTACCCTCTATCATATATATATATATATATATATATATATATATATATGTGTGTGTGTGTGTTTGCTCAAAGTTACAAGCAATTTTGACAGTGTTTGAACATGCTGTTTATCATGCTATATGCACACTCTCTTTAAGGTCTACTCAGCATAGTTGCAGTATAAACCACAAGTTGGCTCTTTAGTTGTTGACAAAGCACACATATATCTGAGTGGCCATCTACAACAGGGATTAACTAGCCACCTTAGCAGATATGTGTTGCAAAATGAACAGCTATTATTGTGTGTGTGTGCGTATGTGTGTTTATTGAATAAGGCTAAATCTAGCACAAACAATGTTCCTGATATGAGAATCAAGTTCTTTTTCTGTCTCTTTCCCTCTGTGATTGGTGAGACCAGCATTGTACCAGCATGAGTGATATTCACTCTGATATTATAACAATGCTTGCATAATGTTTTCATAGATTGATGCATTATGTTATATAAAATACATCTCAGCTGATCATCTAACAATTTCTTTACCCCAGGCACAATTTAGACTCTTTCAATCCCTGGCTGTTCCAGTTGGGTGCATTCACACACACACACACACACACACACACAGTTGCATGTTTACTCCCTCTTTTCCTTGCTTCTCTCACTCACTACACAAAGTATTAGTGAGTGCATTTTCTCTTTGTAGATGCTGTCTTTGCTCTGAATTAATTTAACTATGCCTCAGCATAAAAGATAAGAAAAAAATCTGCTTTATTTTTTCTTTCATAAACTTTAGAAATGTAATTCAAAATAACATTTTGCCAGATGTGGGATTAATTTTGAAAACACTTCATATTTTCTTTTTTTTTATATATCATTTCATAGTGTCATTATTCAATTATCAAAGTATTTTCTTTGGCTTTTAATGGTCTTATACCATCTTTCCAATAAACTGCTCATTTTATCATGTTAGGCTGATGCAAACATTTCCCACATTTTATTTGACAGTTTTATACTTATATAAATTCATGGCCTTTTTATTTAGTCATCAAAGTATTTTCCTTGACTTTCTTTCAGGTAAGTTATGCATTCCTAAGAACCATTCTAATCTTGATTTGGTGAATTCCTTGAGGAATTTTTCAGTATCTTGCACTTGTTGGAATTAATGACTAAACAAGAAATGATACAAGTGAAATGTCTGTAAAATATGCTGAATGCAGAAAAAACTTCCATCTTAGTTTTATTATCATTTGATGTTATCATTTAGTAAAATCACTTACTGACATTATTTATGCTTTTCTCTTTTAATGTGTTGAACTGCTTGTTCAATAAGTTTATTTAGGGTCAAAAAATTTCTAATAAACATACCTTTAGAATCTCACCAAAAACACAGAACTTCCTCCCTACTCATAGGTTGAATCTAACCAAGATTTTATTTGTTTTGAATTCTCACAATAAATATATTAATAGTGACAATATCTTCTAGAAAAAAAAACAAAAAAAAAAACAAGATTTCTAATTCCTGCAAGAGAAAATGGCATGTGTTTAAATTGCTGACCAATATTAGTTTCTCTAAGTTTATGTATAAATGCCTACCTTCATAAGAGCTAGATCAGGCCAAAAATGGAATACTGTATTTGGGTGGGAGCTGCCCAGACTTCACTTTCCAATCTTAATAAAGTTTAAAAGCATTTTCAAATCAGTGTTAGAGATAAATTGTTCTCCAACCTCTCTGATAGAGGTAGAATGTAACAAGTCTCTCACAGCTCTATTGCTACTACCATGGAAAGTGCTTGAATAAACTATATTTCTTCGTTCCACCAGGTCTGACCTTCACAGCTAGGACCCACCATGCTACTTATATAGCAGCAAACCACCCACATTTCTTCTGTACTCCATCTGTAAGTTTAACTCAGACAACTTCTTCCCATGAACCACTTCTCTATGGAACAAACTCCCAAAAGATGTTTTCCCAATCACTACACTTTTAACCTGTTCAAGTCTAGAGTCAACCATTATCTTCCTATCCTTTTCATATAAACTATCTCTTAACATAGCCCTCTCCCTCGAATGACCCCCAGGCCCTGTACAGAGTGAACCTTACTTTAAAAAAAAAAAAAAAAGGCATTTTCCTAGCTTGTAAATTTTTCTCAAGGTTTATAAATGATGTACAGTTGACTGATTGAAAAGACAATAAAAGCCAGTTTTAAAGACACTTCTAAGATTTTCCCAATACTTTGCAAATACTTTTGCTTCAACTTCATAGTTCAAATTAGTGTTCAGTTGTGATATGTGTTAAGAATCAGAAATAGTTTGTGAAATAGTGTATAAGTTTTTTTGTTCATCTAACCTGCAGAAATCTGTTTCTTTGTAAATTTACAACCTGATTTGGAAGTATAGACTTTGTGTAACAGGTTACAAGTACAAAAAATGGAATTGGGGAACTGAGTTCATATCTTTGTTTAGGCTGTATATATTTACTTAATGACCTTTGAAAAAACATGAATCATCTACCTGCTCTCTCCCAACACCAGATATTGTGGCAAAATGTCTTCTAATTGGTAGGCTATTATAATTGATTAAGAAGAGTGTGAGTAATTGGACAAAACACTCTGCCATAACTATCCCACCTGTTTAAACAATTGAAAGCAGTTACTCCCATTGTCAAGTTTGGCAGGGACCATTTGCACATGCACACTCGTTTCCAAGTATACCTATCTGCTAGGGTCTCAGGCTGATCACTGTTGCAGACATCGTTAGGCATATTTGTGTTTCTTCAAAAATCCATAGTCAATTTGTTGTTTATATGCTATCTGTGCTGAGTAGACCATAGAGTTTTGGAGAGAGAATGCATTATCTGGCATGATCAGTTGTTGAACAAGGCCAGTAAACTCAAACCTTCAATCATCATGACTTGTGACTGTGTTAGCACAACCATTGATGGCTTCTGAAAAATTTTCTCTACCCAATTTCACTTACAAGGCTTGGCTCAATCTATAGTGGGATTTTTATGCACTTCTTAGCATTGCTGCACACTGGGATTATCTTCCTACTTCAATATTATCAAAACTTTTATCCCTTTCAACCATGATGAGATTTAAACCTGGTCTCATGGTTTAAATTCTAGCATTCTAACCTTTCATACATAAATCTAAATTTATTTATAAATGGAACTTTGTGTGTGTATGTGTGTCAGTTGCCTATAGACTCCGAAACGGCTGAACCAATTTTCTTGAAAATTTACACAGTTGTACTATAAGCGTCTGCGAGTGTTCTTAGCTATGTTTTGTGTCGAGGTACCCCCGATAAATATCGAAAATTGATAATCAAAAAAATCGGGTTATAGAAGGAGTGGTCCGATTTTAATCAAATTTGGTACGCTCATAGATAAAGACATAAGAAACGATATTCAGAAGTTTCAAGGTTGCAGTTCGTACAATAGTGCAGAAAATTGATTATATATATATATATATATATATATATATAAAAGGCAAGATGTTTGTGTGTGTGTTTGTTTATCTGTCTGTATGTCCGTTATACAAATCCACAATTTTTATCCGATTCTCACCAAACTTCAAAATTTGACTTGCATTCATTCATTTTTTTTTTTTTCAGTCTACGGTTTTACTTTAACTGGAAACAACTATTGCTTTTTAGTCTTGTGTGTCAACGTCCAAAGAGTCTAAGCTCCAAGACCATGGATTAGTTTTAAAGCTTTCTTTACACCCGAGCAACGCCGGGCTATACTGCTAGTATATACATATAAGAGACATTCCAAAAATAATGTATCCTTTTTATTTTCATCATAACTAAAACAGAAATGTCTATTGGCTTTGTATTTCTGCAAGCAGTGATGTTGAACCTGTAGGTTGTTCTCATAAGAATCTACACTGCCAGAGGCAATCTACCACCTATGCTTGTATTCACTTTTTGGTTTTCTAAGTTTTCAACAGACAATAATGAATGTCAAAAAGGGCAATTTTCCCTGCATGGAGTAATTCAATGTCACATTTCTGTTTTCTCCACATGCTAGAAACTATTTAGCCAGACTGCTTGCTAACCATCTACTTTCTAGTAACAAGGCAAAAAAATGTTATGGATTATTGATAGGAAGGTTCATTCTGTGTTGCCATGTTGCTGACACCTATTTCTGTCAACATTGTAACAGTAATAATGATGATAATGATATATAATGTAGCGGTACAGAAAAGTTTTCAATCTGACTCACTTTCCAAAATCTGACCAAGTGACAGCTTTTTTGTGGAAAGGGTTCTTTCTTGGTCAGTCTGAAAACTTTTCAGCACTTCTTCATATGGCTTTTCTGTTTATATATATTTGATATATTAGTAATCTCCCAAAAAAGTTGGGGAATTTTTCCACTAGCTAGTATAACAGGATAATTTATGTGTGAGTTGGCATTTCTGCCTATGATCGGACTATCTGTACATTTTGCAGAATTTCAAAGTGTCACATTAAGTTAATATCTGTGTGCTCTGTCAATTGTTTCACACACACACACGTATATGTATATATAAAATAAAAATCTTTTGATCATCTTTTTTATATAATAAAAGAAACATACATGGATATTTAAATATATACATATTGATAGATATTAATCTGAGTCAAACAGAAAAAGATAAAAAACAAATAGGAAACCTTTATCAATCTAACATTTCAGTTTAATAAAAGTCAATCATATCTTAGTCTTTGATAAAGCTTTAATACAAATGAAACTTGTTAGATTGATTAATGCTTCCTATTTGTTTTTTATCTTATATGAAGTGTGGACACTAATATCAGTACAGTTTTGACAGTCTATTTCATGTAGGTACCTCCGCAAAATCACTGAAAAAACAGCATACTATGAAGGAAAAAAGCCCCAAACTAAATAAAAATAAAGTTTTATTGACAAAATGTTTATATTATCATTAAGAGGATAGATCAAAGAATTTTTTAATTATTTTTTAAATTTTTTAATTATTTCTAATACGTTCAAAGTTTTTGTAGAAATTATTTTTTTTTTTCTTACGTCAGTGCAAGACGTAAATTGCCGCAACGTTTATTAAGTAAAAATAAACGTAATATTGCACAATGCACTTTTTTGACCGTGAAAGACACATTAATTTGGAAATTCTTGCAAAAATCAAATAATGGTCAGATTTTGATGAAAATTTTAGGACTTATTCCTAATTGACCGAAATCAATTTTGAAATAATTATTTTGTATAAAATATTTGTAAAAGTATTTTTTTTTTTTTTTACATATGTTACCCCCCACTAATTAATTTCCAGAACTGCTTAAAAATTCTACTTTGGGCAACAACAAGCCTAATATAATTAAATTCAGGAGTCATTGGGGAATGCTAATCAACAGTTATTTTTTTCTCCAATAGAGCCCCTTTTCTAAAAAATAGGTCCAAATTGTGAAAAATGCAATAACTATGCTAATTTTTATGTGGATAAACTTCTGATTGCTTTTATGAACAATATAAATTAAGCATATCATAGTCTGAAAAGAAAAAAAAATTCAATGAATAATTAATTTTTACAAGAATTATTTTCATTTTTAAAATTTTTTTAATTATATATAAAAATTATATATAAAAAGTTTCAAAATTGTTAAATTTCTTCCTCAATGGGTTCGGCTAGGGTATGTAATTAATGCATGTAGACTAGAATTACTAATTACTACAATCAAAATTACTACTAATCGAAAATTTAAAAGCTTAATACAAATGATTGAGCCAATGGATTTTTAAAATAATTAAAACATTTTAATTGTGTGCATTTTGATTGCCCGTATTTTTATTTGTACGGGTCGCCGTACGTGATATTTATCATTAAAAGGTCATGTGATTCAAGGGTTGTCTTCCCTTACATAAAAAATTACATTCGTATATTTTTGTCGCCTTCGGTCTCCCTACTTTAGCCTTGTTAACAGCTTCCGGTTGTCATTATGTCTATCAACATTTGAGATAAGCAGTCATTCTCAGATTACTGTAACTGATAAAAACTTATAGCGAATATTTCAGAGAGTAAGCAAGTACATTTGTTTGAAATCAGATAAAGGTAAGTTTTAATTTAAAAAATTGACTTCAATAACATGTCAGCGATGTATATTTTATTTTTGCCAGATTTTTAAAACAGGAATGTGGCTACTGTTTAAAAATGTGTATTTTGTTTACTGGAATTACTAAATTTAATCTCTTGACTTTCATTTAAAGCTAATTTTAAAGCTAAAATATAACTTACTTATTTTAAAACTTTCATTTTAAAATCAGGTATTGAAAATTTATACTGAAAAGTGGATGTACCTAAATGCTTAGACACAATCTTCAGGATAGGAGTGTTAGATTACAGCTCAATTATATATATATATATATATATATATATATATATATATATATATATATATATATATATATATATATTAGTCATTAGAATATTATAGGTAGCAAGATCAGATATTTCTGGTTTGTTGTTTTACTCTAAAAGCTATTGAATTGTTAGAAAGGATTAAATTATTCTGGTGGCTATTGAATAAACTAATTATGGGCCAGAAAGCAATTCTTTTATAGTTATTATATGGGATTGTTTATTATCTTTTCAATTTTAAATCTCTTTTATTCATTTTTAATTAATTTAGTGTATTTGTGTATTCATTCATAGCAAATAATTATTGGATATATACAAAATACATTGAAGTAATTAATAATAAATAAATGGTTGCATTCAAACATAAAACACTGTTGCTACTTAATGCTGACATTAGTGCCCACACTTTTTACATTTACACATGCTCTAGCCCAGGTATTGAACACTTTTACCCTGCAAATATACCATATCTTAAAACTGCTATGGTTTTTCATATTAAATCACAAAATTAAAGTTATCTTGAATGGCCTACCCCTTATCAATCTTTTTGTATTAATGTGGGTATCTCCAAAACCACTATCCTTGTATCTACTTTGTTTTTAATTTTTATAACTTGATCTTTTCAATGTCATCATTTCTTGACTTGGTATCTATGATGATGATGACACAACTATTTACTTCTGTCTTAATAGTCAGTCTGACAGGTTTGATACAGTCAAATTGGCAACTGACCTAAAAATTACCTTCAGTCTGTTAGCTGGGGCAAGAAATGGCTTGTTAATTTGAACACCTCCACCTCTTTCTTTTAATCAGGTTAGTATAGAATGTTTTTCTTTCTTTTCATTAGCATGACTGATGGAGAGTGATGATTGTGCATTCTCGAGCTAACATGTTACACTAACATAAAGTGGAATAATTATATTAAATCAATCGCTAGGTCTGCTGCTTGGAAAATTGGTTCAGTGTTGTGCTAGGAATTAATTTTACACCTTTATAAGGTTAACATTCATCCATGCATTGAATACTGCTGATACATCTGTTCTTGTGCTTCTGCTATGTATTTAGAGAATTTTGATAAAAGAAAGATCTGCAATAGTCTTGACCTGGCATATTGGCCTCAATTTCTTTTCCACCACCATATTTAACTTTTCTGTGCCTTTTCTATAAATATATTCATGATAATTATTTTGATGAGGTTTCTTCTTTTGTACGTTGACTTTACCAATTTAAGCATAATACTGTCAACTTTTGGAAATAATTCTTAACATTATGGAAAGCCTTTTAACATATCCATCATAATTGTGTATGCACCAATAGTACAAAGTACAGAAGAAAAAATTGAAAAGTTCTACTCTGTTAGACAATTTGCTCTTTGCAAATTGCAAGAAATTATAATTATCATGGGAGACCTGAATGCCAAAGTAGGCAGTAAGAGGGATGAGAAAATAGTTGGAAATTCAATCTACAAACTTGTAATAAATGTACAGAAAATTGGGTTCAATGGTGTGCATCAAATGACCAGATAGTAACCAACACCTGGTTTCAAGAATACACAAGATGAAGATGAACATGTAGAAGCCCAGGAGGAGCAACAAAAAACTGAATTGATGACTATTATAATGGAACATCCTATCATCCCCTAGAGTTGTCTTGCCGAAGGGATTAGAAGTAAGGAAGTACGAGACGATTTGACTTCTGCTCCCATTTCATCTTGACTTAACATTTTATTGAACTTTCTGTTAATTGTTCTTTTCTGTACAATAAACTCTGTCATTTGTTTGCCCTTTATATGTTGTGTAAATCTTTCCACTTGGAATTTACATTGTTGTTTATATTGTTTTCACGATATAACAACTGTGTAACTATCAACAAGAGGTGCAGGAATACAGTTTTACATTGCAAAATATATCCAAGTGCTGACTGTGGGAGCAATCACCTCTCAGTGATATGTTAACTTAGTGAAACTACAGAAACTGAAGAGTACTAGAGTAGCACCAAAATTGCACTATGATAGTCTTGAACGACCTGAATCTGAAGGAGAAACATATGGACAGTGTGAAAAGTAGATATGAGGGACAAAAGAAATAAGATGAAGAGAAAAAAATGATTGAATAACAGACAAAATTCTCAAAATGATAAAAAAGAGGCAAAAAAAACATGCTAATACATGGAACAGAATATAGAACCCCGCACAAAAAAAATAAGGCACAAATACAGGCAGGCTAAAGAGGAATGGCTCAACAAAAAATGTACAGAAATAGAAAGAATGAGTATCACAAATAAAGCAGATATGCATAAAAAAAATAAGAGAACAGAACAAAAGACATGATCGTCAACAGATGCATAAAATCTAAAGACAGTCTGCTGATATTAGAAAAAGAAAAATGGTTCAGAGATGGAATGAATATATCAGAACTCTTCCACAATGAAAGTGAACAACTGGCAATACACAGAAATATTGACAGACTGGAAATATTAAAAATCTGAAGTTGAATCTGAATTAACAAAATTGAACCAAAACAAAGTGGCAGGTTCGGATGAAATTGTAACAGAGATGCTGACAGCCTTAGATGAATTCAGCATAAACAAGATTACTGAAATAATAAATTAAATTTACAACAGTGGTGATATACCAGAAGATTTAAGCAGATCTATTTTTGTAGCATTGCTTAAGAAGCCAGGTGCAAATGAATGTGAACTCCATTGAAAAACCAGCCTAATCAACCATATAACAAAACTGATCATCTGAATTCTGATGAATAGAGCACACAGCAGAATCCGACTGGAAATAAAACAGGAACAGGGTGGGTTTGTCAAAGATGCTGGAACAAGGAATATTTATGCTCAGAATGTTATCAGAAAGAATAATAGCAATGCAGCAAGACTATTTTATACATTACTAGCAGTATAGCCCAGCGTTGCTCGAGTGTAATGAAAGCTTTAAAACTAATCCATGATCCTGGAGCTCAGACTCAGCCTAAAGAATATTTGTGTGAAGTTTGGTGAGAATCAGATAAAAATTGTGGATTTGTATAAAGGACATACAAACAGATAAACAGACACACACACACACACACACAAATATCTTGCCTTTTATATATATATATATATATATATATATTATCGATTTTCTGCACTATTTATTGTAAGAACTGCAACCTTGAAACTTCTGAATATCATTTCTTATGTCTTTGTCTATGAGTGTATCAAATTTGATTAAAATCGGACCACTCCTTCTATAACCCGATTTTTTTCGATTATCAATTTTCGATATTTATCAGGGGTACCTCGACACAAAACCTAGCTAAGAGCACTTGCAGATGCTTATAGTATAACTGTAAATTTTCAAGAAAATCAGTTCAACCGTTTTGGAGTCTATAGGTAGCAGGGACACACACACACAGACAAAGTTCCATTTATAAATAAGTTTAGATGCATAACGATGAAGTACTCCACAAAGCTCTATTTGAACTTCTCAGCAACTTTGATATATTTGGGAATGTATGTTAAATTAACCAAAAACCTATTCTGGTAATGAACTGCCTGCATATGGAGAGAAAATGGGTTCAGCAGATATACAAAAATAGAAAGGGATGTAAGACAAAGATGTGTTTTCGCACTAGACTTGTTCAACCTACCAACAAGGTGATTCTGAAAGAATTAGAAAACCTACCACAATCTTAACAGCATAAGATATGCAGATGACACTGTTGTTAGCAGACATAGTAAGAAAACAAAATCTTCTACAGAAAGTAGTAAAAGAAAATGAGAAGAAAGGATTAAACTGCAAGAAGATGGAATACATGGTTGTTAGCTAAAGGATGAGCCCAAAGTGGGAATTGCAAATCAAAGATTCCAAAAGTAAAAAAAAATTGAAATATCTTGGAAGTGTTTTAACAGAGGACAAAGTGTGACAATGAAATCTGGAGGTATATTGTATGTATTAAACCACTTTCAAATTCATATCTACCTCAGTATTAAAACCAAGGTTTTTGAAGAGTTTATATAGCTGTTTCCTTATTTTATTGTTCACTCTTCTTTGATCTGGAACCACCATAAATCTGTCATTTCTGTATAGGCCATGGTCATTTATATCTACTCTTTTATTCATTTTACTTAATATATAGAGACCTATCAATTTGGATATTTCTGCACCATCAAACAAACCTTGTAGGGATTAAAATGCATGTTTATCTTTATTTTGTTTTTTTTAACCATATTGTGAAAAAGAATTTTCCATAATGTAGATTAATTTCTATTTGCTCAAGTGTTATATCAATGAACTTCTTAGTGAAGTTTAATGCTACATGCAGCCCCTGCTCAGATATGGAGGGATAGAAATCTTTTATATTGTATTAAATAAACACATGCTTTTTTAAAAAAACTTATTTCTCAGAACCAAGATATACACTCTCCTGTTCTTTTCCACTGGTTAGCCTGCATTGTTATCCATAGTAAATCACACATTTATTGTAGGATTTTATGGCTTATTTTTCCCAATTTGGTCTTTGTTGGATTAATTAGGCAAAATAATTGATTGTTTGGAAAATTTTCCTTATGGTCCTTTAAGGTTAGAAAGGTTTGCTATCTACTTAGGTGATCCTGTTGCCTATATTCGTTTGGTCCATAATATATTTTGACTCCTCATTTATTTATTCAATATATTGATTTGATGCTTTTTTTATAAAATTTGTTGACAGCTTTACTCATCTTTTTTCCTATACACCTGCAGGCTCATCATGTAGATATTTCCAGTTTTATTGCCACTAATTAAATTTTTCGAAGTCTTCTTTATTTTCTTCACCTTATTATCCAGGCGTTTCTAAAAGACACTATTTACTTTTTTTGAACTTGATTTTATCAATTATACCAAGCATATCTTTTTTAAAACCAGTCAACTCATCAATCCAAGGTGGGGAGTTGTTTTTAAATTTGAATTTTTCAATTTCATCTTTGCTGCTCACATATTTATGCAGAAAAAACAATGCCAAGGAATTGTTCAATTTTGTGCAATAATATTAGCATGTATTCATGCTTGCCAGGTACAGGGATGTTCTTTAAGGATATGTTAATTTAAACTCTTGAATTGTGTTTTCTTCTATTATTTATTCAGCCATTGTTGTGTATATATTATGTTCATGCCTCGATACGCATACATATAATTAATTTTAATGCAGGTCTATAAATAAGCAATATTATGCACAAAGATTATGTGAACACGTAATGTGTTATTAAAATACACCATTATAAAGTTCTCCACAGAAAACTAGATCAAAGATTGTAATAAAACTGTTTTTACAGACAAGGTTTATTTTTTCCAGGAAATGGTTATATGCTCAATTTATAATTCAGAAAATTTTGAAGTGTATCTAAAATATATAAAATGAAAAAAATCGCTAATATATATTGGAGTATTTTGAAAAAAGCCAAGCCATATAGTTTTGGAAATATTATGTGCAGGTTGTTTGAGGAAGAAAATCTGGTAATTATGTCATATCCAGAGCAAGGCAACTTGTTAAATGAGAAATCCAAAATAATGACAGTGTGTAAACATGCAAAAAATTATTCACTGGAGCAATGTAAACCAGGATGAGAGTACCCCCAATTTTTTTCCCTCTTTTTTTCCTCCCCTTCCCCCTTCAGTAGTGGAAGCTACTGGAGTGGAAAAGATTAGTGTTTGTAATATTTTACACACACATACACACACACATATAACATTTCCTTTGTATTTTATAAATGAAATGTTGAAATTTTCTCAACCTAACTCTCTTCTCAAAATCTGATCACACATCAGAATATTTTGTGGGGAAGGGGTTTTCAATCAAGAGAACTATTCAGCACCTCCCTCCCCCACTTATGTTGATATTTGTATAATTTGTCTTTACCTAAATCAATCCATCGTTTTTGACAATAGATATGCTAGTTTGTGAGTAAACTTTTGGTGTAGAACAGGAATTTGTTGTAATTTTAAGTTAATTTATTGATAGTTTAAAAAAAACAAATTTTAATCACATGACTGTTTTGTAATAAAAAATACTAATAGATAATACACATTTTTTTTAATTGCGTTTAATGCATCAATATTATTTGCACAAGAAAAGAAATATAAGTGACTCATTCAAAAGAGGAAACTAAAAACTATTCAAACAGCAGAACACTGTCATATTAGATGTTACCTGCCTGCTTTGGATTTTCAAGTTGTATTGTTCAAATATTAGAATGGTGGATATGTTACTTTCTTACTTACCTCCAGGTTAGATGTTTGAACTGGGGCAGGACTTGTTAATTTTACATATGTTTTCTGTTATCGTGCCAGACATTATGAATAAATGGAAAGAAAGGAACAAACAGAAAAAATAATTTCATTTACTATAGATAGATTTTTCAGACAAGTATCTTTATCTTTGTTGTTTTAAGCCAAGTATTTCAACCAGTATGCTCTTCAGCTTTTCTCCCTTGGTTTTTGTTAATTCTTGATTGCCACTCTCTCTGTTTCTGAGAGAATATTCTATATGATCATGAATCTGAGTCTGCTTGTAGTTACTTTGCTTTAATGTCCTTGGAAGAGACATGAATTCATGTCTATCTTATTACTAGATATCTTAAAATGTCTTATCACTGATATGTGACATTGACAGAAGAGTGAGTGAACAAATAAATATACTTCTTTATTATAACTCTTTTACCTTCCCAGGTAGTAACAGCAAAATTTTGTTAGCTGTTTAGTCAACCTAAACTATTTTCCAAATTTTTGTCAAGTTTTCTTACATTGCTTATTCACAAGTACTAATTCATTTATTTACCTTATATTGCACTTAACACTTTCACTGCTTCATTGTTATAGCATTGTTGCTTGGCTATACTGGCCAGTTTTAGGAAAATAGGAAATTGTTACTTACAGGCAATAAATGGCTATAGATAATTATAATATATAGAAAAAAAAAGATAATTTATATGTCTATAAATTACTGATGCTGATGATGATGATTTCTCATGGACAAGGGCATCTTGATTTTGATCAGATACTCTTCACTAAGGATGCAAAACTTCTTGTAACACTAAAGATGAACTGAAGGCAAGGATTATGGCAACATTTACGAACATAAACAAGAAGACTTTCTGGAAAAGTGGTAGCTGATTCTGAAGTCATCCGGTTGAACTGAATGGTGATTTTATTGAATAAATTTTCTCTTTAGTATTTCAAGAGATTTTTGTGTGGTTTTGGTAAATATATCTGTTAAAATGAGATGTCAGCATTATTTTAATTTTTGTAACTTAGGCAACAATTTATCTATGGCACCCTGTGTGTGTGTGTGTGTGTGTAAAAATGGATATGTCTGTCTGTATTCTATCAAACCCTATTTCTCCAAAACCCTTTGTCAGATTTCAACCAAAATTGGGTCACTTGTAGACCATGACATGAACTTTTGATGCACGCAAAATTTTTTTCGATCTATTTACAGGGTATGGTAGAAATCACCGAAATGTTTAGAATTTATGCACTCTTCTCCAAGATGCCTTATGAAAATTCAACAAAAATCGGATAACTTCTAGATTAAAGACTGAACTTTTGATGTACACAAAATTATTTTTAATCACTGTACAGACTTCATCAAAAATCAATGACAAATAAAATTTTGGGTGGTCTATTATGCATTTCTCCAAGACGCTTCACTCAAACTCAACCAAAATTGAGTTACTGGTAGATCAAGGTCTGATGCCTTGATATGTAAACAAAAATTTCAATTAACACACAGGGGGTTGCAAAAATTAATAGAAAATGTTGCTTTTTGCGATCATTTTTTTCTCTGAAAAGCTTAGTTGTATTCCAACAAAAATCAGGAGTTTTTTGTAACTTCTACCTTATAATATGCTATAACAAATTCACATTTTCTACAAGGTGCCAAAGTTGCAGGGACAATGCATCCACTTCTGCATCACAGTCATTGCATCACATTACAGGCTGCTGTAGTGCTGACCTCTGTACTTCCAATTGTACATATGTCATTCTCATTTATTGGCAAAATTGACCAAGTATGAATCCTGTTTTACAAATACAACAAAAACCAATACTTACTTGGCATTTTTAACTTGTTCATTACAGCAACCTCATACTGGAGCTTTTTGAATAAGCACTTGATTTTACCATTTTAACATAACCACTAAAAACCCTGAGCTATATATATATATATATATATATATATATATATATATACACACACACACCCTTACCAAATGACCAAACATAATTTTTTTTCCTTTCTGAATATCTGTAAGAAAATTAATGTCCTCATTTTTGATGTCATCACAATGTTTCAACCTTTGTATCCTTCTGCCTTTATCAGATGTATCTCCCACAGGGCAATAGCCTAGTGGATTAAAGCATTAGTTTGTGAATTTGGTGACAAAGTAATTGTGAGTTCAATCCTTGAGCCAGGCAGTCTGTACATGGACTCAGTTGAAAAATAGCAAACAATTAACTGAGCAGTTACTCTAAAAAAATGATTAGACAAGATTTAACTTAGTCATGAGCAGTGGAGTGAGAACAATCCACTCCAGTAGATTAATAATAATTAGTTCAGAATTTCCTGTAGATTACTTGGATTGATATACACCTGATCCTGATGAAGGTCAGTGGACATAACTGCCAATACCTGATAACAACAACAAATATGAAAATAATAGTTCACTTGTGAATAGTGTAAATAATTTTTCTTTTCTGGAATGCTTTCTTCATTGGGCTGAAGACTTTCATCCCTTGAATATACATGTGTGAGTGAGTGCTACAGAAAAGTTTGTAGAATTTGATGACAAAAACAAAATTACTTATATTCTTACCCTAATCGTTACACTGTCACCATTGAATTAGTTCTTGTGAACCAGCTCACTGACACATTAAAATCTCTGCTCACAGAGGAAGTAGCAAAGTCTTTACTGAGTTTAAGATGGAAAATTCTCGTCTTGACCAATTCCTAAAATCTGGCCGAAGGGCCAAAATTCATTTTTGAATCTCTGCTTGATTGAACTAAGAAAAGTTTCAGCATGACTTGTGTGTGTGAGAGAGAGAGAGATGTATAGATGAAAGAAATTAATTACTGTACATATGAAAATTCAAAAGATGTTGACAATTGTATCATGCCTCTAGTTTTCTGTCATCATTCGCCTGTATCTTTTCATTCCCTCCCTTATCCTATTATTGTCTTCATTGCCTGCACATTTTTTTAATCTACATCTTATGCAAATCTTGATTACCTACATGTGTAAAAAAGGAACAGAGAATTAACATATATTTTCTACTACATCCTCTGTTTAACCTTTCTTTTGCTCTATCTTTCCATTAAAAAACAACTTTAAAATGTCACAATTTTTATGTTTTTTCACACTTACCTGCCTTTTGAGAGCACAAACATCAGTGATATTAGCAATCATAACCAGAATCAGTTTTCAACTATTTCTATCAGCTTTTGTATTTGTAGCTATACTTTACAAATTAGCTTGGTTATTGCAAATATTATTATTGGATTTCACATATATTTTAAAATCATTGGCTATTTGGGTTATAATTTTTCATGATTACTATTAATGCTTTTGTTAGCCTCCTACCACCTTCATTGTCACAACCTAATGTGTTTTTTTAAAAATCATTTCTCTAAATTCCACATATTTTTAATTTAATTTTATCTTTTATATTTTCAGACTTAAATTGCAGTAAACTGGAACAAAGATGTAACTTCAGATAAGACCCACTTTCTATTCCACAGGAACTTGCTATATCATAAAGCAACATTTATATAAAATTCCCTCTAATCTTACTCCTGATTCTTTCACACTTAATTAATGGTAATTTTTCTTGACTATTAGTAGAAGAGTCAAATCTGAAGTTGGATTTTTATTCCAAATTCCTACAATTGGAAAATGGAAAATATATCATCTGAAAGTATTAAATCAAACAAAAGATTTTTTTTCTATTAGTATGTTTTTTGTCTTTATTTCAGCTGTTATTAATACTATTATTATTTGTGAAAAAAAAAAACAAAAAAAAACCCAAAACAGATGAAGTTAAAAAGTATGGAATGATGAAAATAAATTTAAAACCTTGGATAACTTAAAGAACTCTTCTTGCTTAATGTTTGATCTTTTATACACTGATATGCCAAAATGTTATGACCAGCAACAATTGACAAAACTGACAGCTACTTTCTCTTAAACAGCTACACATATCAGGGTCAGGTATATTTAAGTAGGTAAATCAACCATGAATATTTCATTTTGATATGTTCAATACTATGGTTATTAGCAAAAAGCATATGAATACATTTAAAAAAGGCCAATTTATTTTATTGTCTGAAGACGAGGTCAGAGCATTTACAAAATGATACTGTTTGTGAGGCCGTCATATTCAGTTGTGGTATGGGCAGAGTTTCAAAGTGGGAAAGTGCTGACAAGACATAGGAAGTCTAAGACTACTGAGTATGAGCCAATATGTGCGCTACAGTGACAAAAGTTACAGTGTTGATCAAGATGAATAGAGGGATGCATCGCGACACATATTAGGTTAACCATTGTTGCAAATTGGACATTGTAGCTGCAAGCTAGTTAGAGTACATATGCTGACCAATGTACATTTCTGAAAGCATCTGAATTGGACTTTGTATTAATGGCAGAAAATTGTCTGATCTGATGAGTTTCTCTTTCCTTGAATATAGTGGACAGCAGAATATGAGGATATCAATTATTCTTGGGAAATGATGGCAAATGATTGGGAAAACAACAAGCTGATAGAAACAGTGTGATGGTCTGGGCTACATTCTGAGGGAAAACACAGTTTTATTGCTCATGTGAAAAGGACTTTGTCATGTACCACTTCAGTATGATTGAAAACAAAGATTTCCTTAAGTATGGTTTCTGTGCAGCATGGCAGAGTGCACAAACTCTCTTCACACTAGTGTTCTTACCCTTCTCTTACCCCTCCCCTGTAACCCGTCCCTCTTTCTCTTCACTCTCCTCTTATGTAGCCCCATGCTCACCAGTGGCAGTACTGCTTTGCTTGGGGGTGAAACAATTAAAAAAAAAACAAGCTGTTTCGGAATGGTTTATAGGCAGAAGATATCACTGTGCTGTCATGACTACCAAACTCAAAGGATTTCAGTTCTATTGAAAAATTATGGGATACTTTGCAAAAACTCCACCACAAAACTAATAGCAGTTTAAGAACTTGCTGACATCTTCACATCATTATCCTAGAGAAAATCTTTAGTTCTTGTACAGTCCATACCTTGTCAGGTAACCACTGTTCTGCAAACACATGGAGAACCAATACCTTATTAGGGAGATGCTGATAATGTTTTGGTTTGTCAGTGTAAGTCTATTGTAAAATCAGTGTGTTTAGAACAGTTTCTATTTTCTTATTACAGGTTTGATGCCATACAACTTCATCTGTGTTCAAACAGGCTGTGTATTGTCTTCCATTAAATCTGTAAATGATATCTTCACTTTCTGGATCCTTTTCAAACTCCTGGCAGTTGCACTTGTTGCTCTGCTGCCAGGTATGGTCATCAAATGGTGGAAAGGCAAAACCATCAAAGTGGAATAATCTATAAATAACCTTCCTATACTATTTCTGTAACCACCTGGAAATTAGATCTAACCACCTTTCAGTTAGTAAGTTCTTTTCTTTGTTTACTGTTATTTTTGCCTTATATGTTTTGATCAGATACTCTCTGACCATCATCAGATGACTTGTTTTAACAAGCAAATCATTTTATTTTTAATAGACTCTTTGTAGAAGTGAGTGTTGATCATATTTAATAATTTGCTAGCTTAGATAAATCTTTATTCAATAAAAACATGTTGGAGCACATTTCACCCCACATACTTTCTTTTTCTTTTCTTTTTTTTCAAAGTCCAGGTCATTTTATAATTCTGTGAATGTTTTTTTTTAAATTTTGTACAGTTTCTTTTCTTTTTAAATCACTTTCAAACACAAATAAGAAAATAAAACTTTTTTAATATTTACTCTGATTCCTGAACTTATCCAACTTATTTAACTGATGCCTTATTCTAGATTAGGTCGGATGAAATCGAGAGAAAGTAATTCCTTCTGTTTTAGAATATGTAGCTACTAATGGGGTACAATGGATTGATCATGGTAAATTATATGACATACCACAAATTAAGTTTTTCTATGGAATTTTTTTCTTTTTTAATGTATAACAAATTGAGAACAATGGGTTATATTTTCAAATATGAATGAGTTTCCTTTTTGAATGGCATCAATGTTCAATTTAAAAAGTCATTCTCTACTTGTGCGTATCTAAAGAGTGGATGAGATTTTAAAGTATACTTTATACATAAAGAAGAATTTTTAATGCTTTGTAGATTTGTAGTGAGACAAGTCACTTGCACTGTGTCACCTGATGATGATCAAATGATATACTAATCAAAATATGGTGTTGCAAAAAACTAAAATCATTCTGATAATAAAGCATTGTAATAAAAACATTCTTTTTTACAAAAATGAATATAATTTGCCTACTGTTACTTCTGATTCATTAATACAGACTATCCAATCAACAAAAACCAATCCCTACAAAACCTAAATAATGAATTTTGTAATTATAATTGTGCCTTGTCTAAGAAAATGTTTCCCCACTCCTAAGAATAGCAAACATGATCTCCCAAGTGGCTATTTTATTTTCTTAAGAAACTATTTCATGAAAACTTCTCAAAGCATTTGAATAGTATTTTTGTTACTGTTTGCTTGCCTTCTCAGCATAAATGTTATATGTGTGTGTGTGTCTGTTTGTGCGCTATATGTTTAGTTTTCCTAATCCTAGTGTCAAAATGTATGTTTAAATAAAGGTAATGATGTATGTTGACAGTAACATAAATCATCTCATTGAGAGACAAGGAGAGTGTGGACAGAGAAATCAACTCTGCATGATGACTGTCAATTTCACTGTTGATTTCTCTGCTTACACTGTCTATATCAACAAATGTTCTTTCTCCAATATTGATTACTCTTCCTTAATAAATATAGCCAATTTTAATCCACCTGTAAAAATGATTTTACCATGAAATATTGAGGTATATCAAAAGTATTTTAAAAGATCAAAAGTTCCTGTATTTTTAAACCTTTTGATTGGCAACCAAACAACTGTATAAAGAAACGGCAAGAAATCTTCTGCCTCGTCAGTCATGAATTGAAAGAGACTTGATCATCCAAGTGTGTATTGCATATGGCACTTAACTGACTGAATGCTTTAGGTATATCTTCCAATGATCCTGGCTCTTCTGAAAGTTTTTAAATGTTACAGGTTGGATTTGTATCTTGTTTTAAAGTATAATCAACAATTGATGGATGGTTGTTTACATTTTGGTTTTGTCTCAAGGGGCAATTCACTAGACTAAAAATGCTTGAACTAATTTTGATCAGATATTGTTTCATTTACTTCAACTTCCTTCAGTGTCTGGGCTGACATCCATCTCATGTTGAAACAACAGTTCCTGTACAATTACTAAAGTTAAGCAATATCAAGCCTGGTCAGTACCTAGATGGGTGACTGCTTGGGAATACCAGGTGCTGTAAGCGTGAATGTACAGATGGTGATAATGGTTCAAAATTGTTAAGCAGAGAGGTGAGTTTCAATTCCAGTTGGGTTTGTTATATTTACCTATATGCAAATATTCTTGGGGAATGGTATAACTGCATCTCTTCTCCTCCACCTAGCAAAAGGTTAATTAGTAAGACTTGTATTATTAAAACCATTATCTAAAATTTATATATATATATATATATATATATATATATATAGGTACACATCAATATATTAGTATTAATCAGGCCTGAATAGAACAGTGCTCAAAATTCTACATTTTAGGCATGACGGAGTTTCATGCGCTTAATATGCACCTGATGGTTGCAAAAATGTATGAAACTTTGAGTTGCCTAAAACGTCGGATAATATGTATATTTATTAGTGTGTATGTATGTATATATGTGTGTGTGTATATATATATATATATATATATACACACACACAAAAAAAACATTTTAGAACCTTTTTAGCATTAAAAAAAACAGGTTGACATGCTACTAAACAAAAACAACTAATCAACCTTCAGTCCTCTTAAATCCCAGTTTAAAATAATACCTTAAAGCAGAATAATGATAATAATATTAATAACAATATAGTGGTGTCAGAGATAGTCTTAAGATGTTTTAAAATGATAAAATAAGTTTTTAGGTAAAGATCAGTAAAAAATGAAAATGAGGTATTTTGATATATTCTATATATGAATTAGTACTGATGAGATCTGAAACCCTACAGAGTTTTTCATTTTCTGATGTCATTGCCTTAAATTTATTGTGTTCATTGCTTAGGCATTGTACACTTATATAATTATGAAATGAGTTTTTTCTTTATTTTTTATTGGAATTTTAGATTTGTAGGACATTAATTAGAAGCAACAAAAACATGAACATTTGATTAATTCACAAATGATAAATTATACTCCATACAAAAATGTCAAATATTATTATTTACAAGTTGCTGATAATTCAGTCAGCATGAAATAATTTAAAAAAAAATTAAGATCCCTCACTTTATATGAATCCCATATCTGTGTGTTTGTGTGTACATGTACATGAATTAAGTGTATGCAAAAGTTCTAAAAGATTTTATTTGTAAAACTAGAGTTGGAATGTGGACGTGCGTTGTCGTGCAGTCGATATCACCTCGGAATGAGAAATCGGAGAGCTGAGTTCGAATTGCAGTTGAATTTGTTGCATTCACGTACACGCAAATACCCTTGGAAAAGTTATGAATCTGTCAATTCTTCCTCTAGTTATGAAGCAGGACATATTGGGTTCTATAGCCTTGGTTGACAACCAGTTTACCACAGAAAGTAATGGCAACCTACTGCAAGAAAATCTTCTGCCCACTCAGTCCTGTATCTTTTGAGATATGATTACCTAAGCATGTATCACGTATGGCACGTAACTGACTGAGAGTTGGAATAAATTTGGGAAACAATTTGCTGGAAACTTTTGAACACGTGTGTGTGTGTGTGTGTATGTATGTATGTATATATATATATATATATAATGTTTAGCATCAATGTTGTTTTTTCATTGGTTTTACTGATAAAATGTACTTTGAAAAGCAGGTTCCTTATCGTAAGGTACTCGATATCAGAGTGGAGATAGAGCGTTGATAAGCACAAATACTTTAACGGTGAGCAGGTTCATACCAACTTCAAAGTCAAGCACTTTCACAGAAACTTGTCTTTATGAAACCACTTTCTAGCAACATACAACCAACCAGCCACTGCCACCATCAATATGGAACAAATACAATTTAATTATTCAAAATGTACCCACAGTAAACATACATTAACTATAAAATTAAACTCACTGAAAAAATAGAACACTTCATAAAGCATAAGATAAAAAGTATTTTACTTCCTCAACAAAGAAAAAAAACGACGACAACAATTTCGGATTTCTGTTAACAAAATGCCCGCCACAACAAATTATCAAAATCTTCAGCACTCTAGGATCTGCAAAAAAAGATATAAAAACAAACCTAAAAATTGTAAATTTCCTAGATATAACACTCATCTTAAGCAACAACACATACAAACCACACAGAAAACAAAACAACCCATAAATATCAACAAAAATTCTAATCACTCTCTAAACATTCTAACCTCTAAATTTTCAGACACATACCCATATCTATAAAGACTTTGAACTCAGGAAATATAAAAATATTCAATGAAAAAAAAAAACATAGGAGAAATAGCGGATACTCAGATAAACTTGAATATACAAACGAAGATAAACCAAACAAAAACAATAGAAAAAAAACATAATCCACTCTACAACAACAATGTGAAAACAAAAATAGGAAAAATATTTTCACCATAATAGAAAAACACTTCCCTAAACTCAACAAACTATCAAAAATCATCAACAAAAAATCAGCTTCAGCTGCATAGAAAATATGAAAAAAATAACCAAACATGACAAAAAATACTTAATAAAACCAGTAACAGCATAAATCAAAAACACAAAATAAGAATAAATGCAACTGCCAAAAAACTGACAACTGTTCACTTAATAATAAATGTCTAACCAACAACAATATACAAAGCTACTGTGATAAATAACATCAATACAAACAAAAAGATTTACATAGGAGCAACAGAAACATCCTTTAAAGAAAGATTCAATAATCACAAAACCTCATTCAATATAGAAATCTACAAAAACAATACAATGCTATCAAAATATATATGGAACCAGAAAGAGAACAACATGATCACTAAAATTAAATGGGAAATATTAAAAAAAGCATCACTACACAGCAATAATAGCAAAAGTTTTAAATTATGCCTGGAAGAGAAGCTAGCAATAATCAGCTTTAAAAATCAAAGTAAAATACTCAGCAAAAGAAATGAGATAATAGAAAAATGTAGATATATGGACAAATACCTACTTTGCTACACAAATAACAATAAATAATAACAAGCTCAAACAAAAATGAAACATACAAACAATATAAATATGCAATAAAAAATATAAATACAAATATACAAATACTCAATAACAACAATAAACAGAAAATAATCAACAAAAGCAAAAGTACAGATATTATAAATATAAGATAAAAATATATATAAATACTCAATCATGACAAAAAAAAACAGTAAATAGCACACCCACCATCAAATGAAAAATAATAAAAATACATGAAGCCCACAAACACAAATATACGCAAAACCACCCAACCATAAACCAGAAAAATAAACCATCACACAGGAAAACATACCAACATGTTAACAAAAAGGTCAAATCAATAAAATAAGTCAATATCATAAAAGAGCCCACTCAACATAAAGCAATTAAACAAAGACCCACTCATGCATACACTAAAATAAGCAACAAACAAGAATAATAAAAATAAATCAAACACCTGCACAATAAAAAGAAAAAGGAAAAATAAAGAAAATGAAAAGTCAACTAATCACAAACAAGACCACTCCCACAAAAATCCCACCATGTTCAATATAAATAAGAAAAAACTGAGACCTATGGCAAACTAGCCCTGATGAGTGAGACCATTATAATGGTGTTCTCACAAAACTTCAAAGTCAGTATGAACCTGCTCAGTTAAAATGACAAACTCTTTGTGCTTATATATATATATATATAAGGCCTGAAGATTGCATGAAAGAGACTGTTGCTGCTCAGTGTTGACCAGTGTCTACTTTGAAACTTACACACACTTTAGTGCAGATATTAAGCACTTTTGGCATAAATATAGCATACATTAGAATTATTTATATATATATATATATAGAGAGAGAGAGAAAGAGAGGGTATATTTATGCAGTAGTTTTTCTTTTATATAAGTTTGGTTAAGGAACAATAAAAATTCTTTAAAGGTTTTTTAAAATTTATTTTTTCTATATTTCAAACCATTTTCCTATCTTTTGCTACATATTTAAATGAAGTGAGAAGAGCATACCATAGAGAGAAAGATTAATTGGAAGGAGGTATGGTAGTGGGACACATCAAGGTTAAGTTTTTTTTATCCATGCAACTTATGATATGTTACCCTTACCCTGTAACCTGGTGAGAATTCATGTATCTGAGGGCAACAAGTGCTGATATGGAACAGAAGGTACAATGAAGCACATACTATCAAATTTTCAGTTAGCCCTGAATAGATATATGTAGAGACACAACCAGGTACTGAGGATTTTATGTGATACCTTGAAGAAACAACTTGAAAGTATCAACAGTGAAAACAGACCACAAAAGCACATCCAAAGGACATCAATCAACTTCCATTGGCAAGGGACACATAGCTTCCACAAGGAAAAGGAGAGAACAGCATATGAAATGAGAACTGGAATATGACAGCAGATCTCACAGGTTATGAGGTTTATTTTCTAACCCCAAAAGAGAAGAAACCAGACATTTTCTATCAGTGTGAAGAAAGGAAGACCACTGGATGAACTGACAGTGCTCCATGAAGATAATGTGGATGCAGCAGCTGATAGAAAAAATGAGCAATACCAAGCACTACTTGAAAAACTGGAGGAAAAAAGGATGGGATGTAATTCACTACATAGTAGAAGTTGGCTGCAGAGGTTACATTGGACACAGAACAAGGAAATGGATGCTGTCGATTGGTCTTCAACAACAGAAAGCAACAGCAGTAATGAAGGATCTACAAACTACCCTGAAAAAGGTAAGCCATTGAATTTGGTTGAAGAGAAATAATGACACTTGGCTTGAGAATTGAATGTATGTTACATCAACAGTACAAAACCAGCTGAAACAAGAGGCTTCACATTAGTGAGTGGGGTCAGTGCGCAGAACATTAACTGTCAAGAGGGAGGCCCTGAAATGATGCACATTCTCTCCTGATGACCTCAAGATCTTGTTGGAATCTGGAGCACTTCACTAACATGCACTCACAAGTTGCTTTATTACTTTAAATTGCCCAGCAAGTCAACAAAAATCAAAACTTTCACACAGCATTGTTGTCCTTGAATTTATTTGACTACTTAAAGAATGTCTTTCTAATAATAATAGTTTGAACAACACATACATTGGTTAAACAGCCACTACCTTATTGCACCAATTGACATATCATTTATCTGATTATAGTTCAATTAAATTGTATATCACCAAACAATACAACAAAACACAAGAAATTCTTACCAATACCAAAAATACTATATTACAACACAAGCTTTAAAAAGCAACTAGAAATACCAGGAGCATCAAAAAGAAACAATCCAATATCAATAAAACGCAACAAACATACAAAATATATTTCATAAATAAAAAAATATTAATGACACAATAAAAATTGTTACATGAAGATGTGATATTTGAAAAATAATACAACCAGCATAGTGCAGAAAGCAAATATTTTTTCATTGTGGCTTACGAAAACAAAGTTCTTAAAGTTTGGACAGTTTGTATTTTAATGTAATTAAAACTAGAAAAATAATTTAAAATATAGAAAAAAAAAATGTTAAAAAAAATTCATTAAAAAAGAACTTTTATTGGTTGTTAACCAAACTTATTTACACACACACACACACACACACACACAGTATCATCAAATGTTTTCAAACACCCACCCCCAAATCATGAAAGTAGAACTTTTTATTTAAATATAATGCATATTTTTTTACTGTGTGCCAAAAATTTAGCAGATAAAAAAAAATCATTAAGTTGATAAGTTTGTATTTACAAGAAAAGTCTTTGTTTATGATCAATACCTTGATGATAGAAGTCATTAATGCTTCAAGGTCTTTGCACAGATCATCATTGACATCTTGTGTCCAAATTGTTTTTATTCCTTCTTCTAGATGATCTGTGGTGGGATTTTAAATTAGTGCAATCTTTTTTTTCATAATATTCCACAGGTTGTCTATCAAATTGATGTCCAGTAAATTGGACAACCATTCCAAGAGTTTGATATCATAACACTGAAACCATTTTTTTTCTTTACTTCTGTAGCAGTATGGCAGAGAACACCATTCTGTATAAAGAAAGTAGTGAATGTTTCTTATCTATGAATGTACCAAAATTTTACATAATACTGTATATATATATATATATACATATGATTAATAAAAATGACAATTTCAACTAAACTCCTGTATGTCTGTACTATCTTGATGTTGACTCACTGTTTACAAACTTGCAAATAAATTCTAATTTTAATTGTTGTTCATTTTTAATGAGAATGAAAAAAAAGTTTTCAGAAAAAAGTTTTGTAAACTTCCAATCTGTTCATCTCACACATAATAAACCTGGTTAACTTATTGCATTGGGAGAAAAGCTTGTAGGGTTTTTCAATAGATGACATTTGAGCATGTGATTTCATTCTACACATGGCTAAAATTTATGACATGTATGTTCATGTGAATTTTAAATGTTTTTACATTAAAAGTGATAATGAAGTAAAATGAGATGTAATTACGTCAATGGTTGTTCTTTTATTTGTGGAAAGGAAAACCATTGTACAAAATGCAAACAAGATATGTGCCATTTATAGAGATAGTGCCGTTGCTAAGTGTTCTGTTCAGAAAGGTTTGATAGCTTTAGAATTGAAAATTTGGATCTAGAAGACAAAATATTTTTGCAGGCTTGCAGTTGTTCATGATAGCCAAATCAAAATGCTGATTTAAAATAATCCAAGTCACAGAGATACACAATACATCTAATATGACTGCAAAGATCAAAGTTTTGTGTGTGTAACATATATATATTTATATATATTTATGATAATAGATTTAGAATCCAGAATTCTCCAGCATTTAATTTTAGAAAAGTATCAATACAATATAGATTGTAAAGCATAATGAATGTACATGCAATTACACACTCATATGTAAATATTTTACTGGTGTTAATAAAACTGTGCTCAATCTAATATAACAGATCTCTTAAGTATATATTAATATACATATTATCCTATGTCTATAGCACGATGCAATCATCAAGTGCTTATTATAAACTGACCATTCTGATATTTAGATTTTTGGTTATCGTGTTGTTCATAGTAGTTATTTTATAATGCTGAGATCTGTTTGTACAATTAAAAAACAGTATCCCAACATAATAACATAACTATCATGGACAACACAAAACCAAAAATTCCAAATCACAGAATGGCCAGTTCATAACACCTGATGACTGCATAAGCCATGAAACTCTGAGTAGTGCTGTAGACGTAGGATTATATATATATATATATATATATATATATGAGTCATCCGCAGACAGATCTGTTTCGCTGTATCACAGCTCATCAGTATGGTTAGACATCCGATCGCTTTTTACCCAGGATTGAAACCCAGCCGAACTGGCATCAGTCGGCGATTCTGCCTCTCAGTTATGGGCACTCGATGGTTGAATATGTGCTTTCTAAATTAATGGAATTTGTGTTTTAAACTGATATATTAATGTTATTTCAAACATTATTTTCAGTGTATACCTGTATACTTTTTAGTACACCTGTATTTGAGTAGATCTAGTGGTTCCTCCTGTGAAGAGATTCAATTCTTGCTGGAGGGTACATTTTCTTTAAGTTTTCTTGAGTATGCAATCCCTTAGACAACATGAATGCTGTTTAAAATAAACAGCACATCTAATCAAATACAAGTCTTCATTAAAAATAATTTTTAAAGTAATAAAAATATTCTGTGTTCAAATATTTAAATTGGTTTTTGAAATTCACTTAAAAGATGCCACAAAACTTTTTTTAACCCAATATTTACTAGGCTTAGTTTAGTATATCACATGTAACACTTAATGAGGATCAAATTTACATAAAAGTAATGCTTCTTGAGACTGACTTGCTAAATATTGTTCCTAGGAAATGTGATTGTTAACTATTTATTATAATCCCATTTAATATGATACAAAGCAAAAAATTCTTGTTGGAATGTTTGAGATGTTGTATTAACATTATGTACTTTTCTATTCAGACCAGCATGTTCATCTCATTGTATCTTGCAGCTTGCTCCAAATTTTCTCTTTGTTTTTGGTTAAATTCTTGGAGTTACAAACCAAACCTTTTATTCAATCCACAAGATGAACTGGTCTCATTCCACTTTCTTTGTTTATAGGAGGTAACTCACATCAATTAATACTCACCAGTTTTATTTACCTTTGTGTTACTTGTCCATCTCTGACTCTTAGTGTATAGGACTTCAAGTCTTGTCAGTCACAGGGTTTGAACTGCTAGTATTGCAAAAAAAAAAATAAAATAAACATGCTGGTCTCATTCTGCTTTCCATGCTTAAGGGATATTTCATATCAGTTAATAATGACCAGTTTTAAACATTTTTGTGACACTTGTCTGTTTCTTCCACTGGACCACAGTATATGACTTTTCAGCACTACCACACTCAGGGTTTGAACTCTCAACTGCCAAGGTATTATGCTTAAGCGATATTTCATATCAGTTAATATTTACCAGTCTTATTCACCTTTGTGTCACTTGTCTGTTTCTTCCACTGGACCACAGCATATGACTTTTCAGCGCTACCACACCCAGGGATTGAACTGATAACTGCTAAGGAACATGATATATTTTAACCAAAATTTCGACGGATTGATATACTTTCCCACAACTCAGAAAAACAATTTACAATAGCTATTTAAAGAGATAAAATGGCATTAGTTTACATCATAAAATTATCATGCATAATTTGATCTTTTAACAAAATAAATGTATGTAGATTTATAAAATTTTTGTATCGTTTAAACTTTTCTTTTTTGCAATTGTTCACACTGGCAGGATTCTTCAGACTGACGAATGTTTGTTACACCAACAAACAACCCACTCATAAAATCTTTTGCTTTTTACACACGCACACACATCACCCAAGACCAGAATAACAGTAACTCCTTGCATCTACTGTTCAGTACCATGTATCCAAAGCATGCAAAGTAGTTGCTGTTCAAAAACATCAGTAGTGTCATCTGTGCTAATCAGTTACAGTTTCCCCAAACATTCAATTCATCAAGAGAGGATAACCCATCAGATGGTAAACACCATTCAGGCCCTAGGGAGTCAACTATGGAACAAAAAAATAAACAAATTCTTCACTTTTACTGCACAAGATTAAACTTGTCAAAAGTCTCTTGTCCTTTTTGTTTGTTTCTCGTCTACATCTTTTTCATTTATTTTTTAGATTTTTTTTTCATCTTTTTTTTTATCCTAATATTCATGTGATTTTTTTTCTTCAACTCTTAAGTAAGCAACAAGTGTCTGAAATCAAGAATAAACTTTTGATCACATTTGAACTCACATCCTCACTCTTTGGAAGTTTGTGTAATTCTGTTATGCTGATTAGATTACAAGAGCTAATGAGATTTCATTCAAATTCAGTCATAGCTGTATTCTTTTGTTCATTCTTCTGCACTGTATTGTTTGTTTACACCTTCTAGTAGTGATGGTGATTGTAAACTTGATAGTTTAAAGCTGTTTAATATAACTTTTTGTGAATTTTTTTATTATGCATAACCTAAGCCAATTCAGAGATCCATTGTTAAGATAAAATACGTTTCAAGAAAATACTGATACAAATTCCCTATGATTTAAAAGATTTCGTTCGAAAGTCACCTATATAAGTAATGACAATATACACATCATTATCAGATTTTTAATTTCTCTCAATTTCAAATGACATTCTTGTATAAGTTTATCTAACATCTGTTCATTACCTTTTTTCTTTTCATATATTCTTAGTGTCATAGCCACATATTTAATTAAAAAATTTTGTGTATTTGTATCTTCTCGGAGTGTAGTTGGTAGACGAATTAATGACTGTTTGGATCCGTTCTCCCAGCTGCTCCACATAGAACCAGGAACACTGCTTTACTCGGGACTCCGTTTCCTGCGCACCGTAAACAAAACACTGTTTCCCGAACACCGGTGTAGCCTTCACGAATCGCCAACAACGAACTGTCCCCAAAACAGAAGTTGGCTCTTTTTATGTGTTTTTGGTCTCGAGCAAGAAACCATAATTTCTCGCTTCTGAAAAGCCTCGTTTTCACCAATGACATACGCTGTGTCATTCCAAAAACTGCCTTGCATGAGCTCAGCTCGCGGTTCTATAATGTCTATGAATGCATGTGCAGACAAGCTGCCTTCTCTTGCTTCGGCGAGGTAAATCTCCACCACAAAAACAAATTGAAAAAATGTGAATGTTTAATATTTCACGAGTTTTGAAGCTGAAAACAAGTAAGAAAAAATAAATTTATGAATATGGGATCTTTGTCTACTCTAAGCAGCTTTTTCAATTATATAGATATTTTTTATTTAGTTATTTAAAATTGTATATTATGATGAAAGTGTAAAAATATTAATATCTTTCACTTTGTATTGAAATTGTATATCTGTTTGGGATATAAGTGATCATGGGTCTCTACAGATTACTTCCCTATCTGTGAATTGTCATAACATTTTGGGAAAGATAGTTGAGAAGTTTCCTATTGCCTACTCTATGGCTTTGAATTCAGAGTTTTACTTCTCCAACAAGATCCAATCAAGGTCAGAAAATTCAGTCTACCTTGCTATTTAACCCAAAGCTGGGGGAAAGGAGGAAGAGTTAGATTCATGCTTTTCCTAGAGATATTAGTGTGAAAGTGAATTCAGCAGTCTAGGCTAGGATTTGAACTGGGCTCATTTATATCATTTTTTGTGCCGATAACCATTACACTATCTGCACATTCAACAACATAAATACTTTCAACATGAAAAGAAAGTTTGTTTCTATCAAAACTTTGTGCAATCTGGTTCTTTATTTAATGACTTTTTATTTTTTTCAATGAATACCATCTGTATGTCAAAAATGAAAAGAAGTCTAAAAGTGCAGCTCTTTAGGTCAACAGTAGAAACAGTACATTTATATTGATCATGCAGTTGGAGACTTACAAAATCACTGGCAAAAAAGTAAACAATACATACACTGAACTATTGAGAGTACAGGGTGTGATGGATGGATCTAAATTATGCAAGAATGAAATTAATATTGACATCTCATTTTAACAAATATATTTACCAAAATTACACAAAAAATAGCTTGAAATACTAAAAAAGAGTAAATTTATTCAATAAAATTACCATTGACTTCAACCACGGTCTCTAAACAATTTTGGAATCTCCAATAACTCTTCTGGACAGTCTCCTTGTTTAAGTTGGTGAATGCTGCTGTGATCCTTGCCTTCAGTTTATCTTTGGTGCTACAATGAGTTTTGTTAGTCTTTTAGCTGCATCCCACATATCAAGGGGGTTGGAGTCTGGGACATTAGGTGGCCAGCTGTAAGGGTTGATTTGACTGCAGAAATTGTCTGACAGCCATGACTGAGCTTTCTTGCTTATGTAACATCGTGTTGAGTCCTGTTGTTCCAGAGCAGCTCTACCTCCTAAAGGCCCTTGATATAGACCTCCGTGTTGAGTTTGAGGCCCTGTAGAAAGATGAGTGGAGGCATACTAGTGATCACTCCAAACACCATGATGTTGACTGGATATATCATCTCTTTCCAAATCCTCTGCACTGTTCGAAGATTGACACCCAAACACTCTGAAATGTTCATATTGGAGCTTATGGTACAAATACCAGGCAGTACAGAATGCCATTTTCAAATTTTTGGTGGAGTGAATTGTGTTATGGTGCTCTTTCCTCACAGACGGTGCCCATCTATACTGTGCAGCTGACAAAAAAAAAAAAAAACTAAACACATGCATGAAATTAAGAATATAAATTAATGGCGACAATTTACTCATCACACCCTGTATGTAATAAGATATGAATATGTATGATTCTATATATGTACAGATATATCAAAAGTAAATTAGACTTCTGTTTCCAAATAAGAATCTTTATTCAACAATATAATCAATTTCTTTTTCAATTAAAAAAAAAATTGCCTGAATTGCCATTAGCATCTTATAGTTTTTACTTTATTAGACCTACTATCTTCTCTTGTGGAATATCCAACCAGACTATATTGAAAATATAAAGTAAATCTTTTGTCAACATTTTCCTGATTTCACAATCCAAAGTGTTTATTAAGATGCATGTCAGGAAACTGACTTGGCCCCATAAAATCATTAACTTTTTTGGATCTGCCATTTTCAAGTTTTGCTCTATGATAAAAAAAAAAAACTCTTTATGAAAAGAGTGCCATATCATTTAAATGATTGGGTATTGAAGAGTAGCTTTCTTCTGGCTGCCCTGTCATTATAACTCATACCAAACTGCTGTTCATTGACTGAGTAAATATACTCTTCTACATCGGTTACTGTGCAATAGAGATTTCAAAATTTTTCAGTCTCATTACATAAAAAGATATTTCTGAAGATTCAACTCGACCAACATAATATAAATTTGTTTTCATTATTTCTTTACTAAATTGTACAACCCTAGTCTTTGTAATTGAAAGTGAAATTCTCAATTTCAAATTTGCTAGTTCTTGGAGTAAGAAGTGTTGTAAAGCAATTGTGTGGTTATTTTTATAGCATTTAAATGAAGTAACTAGAAATAACTGTCAAATCTGAGGAAAATGCACTTATGCATAAATAACGAAAAGCATGAATAGCAAATTGGAAAACATAATTCAAGAAGGAACAGAAATAACAGGCAAAATAAATAGAACGAAGGGAAGTATTCAAAGCCAATGAACTTAAAAAAAAAGAAGTAAGTATCAGAAAAGAGAACATGAAATATGCTCAAGTTATCACCCTTATATATATATATATATATATATATATATATATGAGTGTATGTGTGAAGAAAATTGCTAGGATTGAAAGGCAGAAACAGGAAAGTTAAAGACAAAATGTTAACTGAAGAGTAATATACAAACCTGTAAGCTTCAATAATAAAAGGTTTGGACTTAAAAATGTGAAACCTGGAAAAGCACCAGGTAATGATGGCACTGCAACAAACCTTTTGAAAGCCATAAGAGAACTCCACAAAGGATAAGCATAGCTATCTACAAAGTGCTATTTATAGAAAATATCCTACTTTGTAAAGAAATATGATAATTTTGGCCTTAGCAATTATCACCTTATCACATTAGTATTAAATATATACAAATTATTCTCAAAAGTACTTACAAACAGGAAAGTACTGGAAAAAAATAGACCATCTATAAAATGATTGTTTTTTTTTTTTTTTGACTTGATAGAACACCTGGTAGTCTTTTCTATCCTACTTGCATCAGGTGTCAATAAAAAACTATATAAATGTCATTAGGAATGTGCATTCTAATAGTACTGCAATAATTTAGCTACACAAAGACATAACATAAAGATAGTAAAGGTATGAAATAAGGAAATATAATTTCACCTCTGTACAGCAAACCTTGAAAATATTGACCAGGAAATAAATTGGGAAGGAATGATGGAAGTACATATAAATTAATTATTTTTCAAGTATTTGTGATTTATTGATAACATTTTACTAATATCAAAATCATTGCATGAATTACAAGAAATGCTATATGATCAAAATTGGGAATGCCTCAACATGGACTTAAAAAATGGATGAAAATAAAACTAATACTTAAATTATTCCAGAAAGATCATGAGACAAATAAAGAACTGGAAGAAGTGCAGGAAGACATACACTTACAAAAAGTTAATAACATAAAAGATCATGGAAATTAAATAAAACAGGATGGAAAGCTTTTAATAAAAATGGAGGCATAATGAAAAGCATTTTCGCAATGTGCTTAACATTTAAAATGTATAATGATGTATGAACACGAAACTGATCACTTTGTCAGATTTTGAAAAGTGGGGAGGGCTGAGAATTTTTTTAGGCACACACATGCACACACTCCTATCTATAGATGTTTCTAAAGAATGGATTTGTTTTTAATCTTAGATTTTTATAACATCAACTGTTGTTATTAGTAGATACTCCTATTTGAAATAGATGCCTTATTTTTACTTTAAACAGTATTACATCTGCCCATCTGTCTGCACAGGAAAAAAATCTTAAAAGAAAATGTACTTTCCATCAAAAGTTGAGCCTGTATCCCCCTTAACCCTCTAGGGCCATTCGTATCATATTGGATTTGGTATTTCCCTATAAGGAAACATTTGGTATTCATTGACTGAGCAGTCAGTACTGCTTTCATTTGAAATTTATAAAATATTTCTCTTAAAAAATTTTTCAGGAAAATATTTCTTTCAAGGCTTGTTTTCATACTGTATCAAATATGTATCTAGAGGGTTAAATGTGAAAATATGGTCTTGCTGGACTGTGATGTTTTCTGTAGCAAAATAGTAAAGCATGCTAAATTAAAAAGTAGTTTCTCCGACAAAGGAGGACTCTGATTTGATTCTTTCTAGAGAATACATTTGCTTTATTAAGATTTATTGAATGTACAAATGAATAGACACTGCTTAATAAAAAGAAAAGAGCATTTATTTCAAATATGAGTATTTACTATAATAACATTTGAAGTAATATTGAATTATATTGCAAAAGTTTGTGCCCAAATTTCAATGTTTTAATTTTCTAATCAGGCACAAACTTATATCTGTGAGAGAGAGAGAGATAGTTATTAGATAATCACAAATGTTTGTGACCAACTAGAAAATTAAAAACAATGAAAATTGGGCACAAATTTTTGCAATATATACATGACAGAGTTAATGCTCTTATGTACAAATACACTAAAGAGTGCTGAAAATTCTTGAAATTTGGTCAGATTTGGAGAATTTTGTAAGTAAAATTTTTTTTTCGTATTGTATATCACTCTGTATTTTTTATTTTACATTGACTACTGTGTTCAATAACATTTGTGGCTGACATTTTTTTTTAATTATAAGTTGATATATGTATAACAAAGATTATGTTTTACAAAAAAAAGAAGCAAAGCAATTGACCAGGGTATTTCAATTTTATTCCAAATAGTTTTTGTAATTATAATGCTCTATATTTATAGAAAGAGTATTAATAGTAATAAACAAAATTAAATTTTCACTTATCTTATTCCTACACTCAGTTTTTAGACTTTTTCATGAAAATGAATTAACCTTAAATTTCTTTTTTTAAGAAAAATTAATTTACCTAAAATTTTCTTCTAAGGAAAACGAATTAATATCTTTTAAAAAAAATCGTTTTGAAAATAAGTTCAATTTTGCAGTTAAGTCTTTTGATAGGTGGTTGTAATATTTATTAAACTTAGAGTACAGACAAGATTAGTAAAAATTTAATATATATTATGACAAACAAAACAGAAAAGAAAGAAAGAAAGCCAAAAACAGAACAACTGGATAATGCAACAATAGCCAAACAAAAAAAATCACACACTAATCCCACAAATAATACAAAAACAACAAACACTCATACACACATGAACACAAACACTTAATCATGGCCTAAATTTTTTTTTAAGCAGGCATATATACTAACATGGTAAAAAAGAAATTAAAAACATGACAACCCAACACAGTAAAAAGAAGTCAACTCAATATAAAGTAATTAAGGAGACATACACTTAATCACACTAAAAAGAAGTCAACACAATAAAAAGCAATAAACCACCTGCAGATACTACACCACTTAAAAAACAAATCCTATGCCAGTTAAGTACACTAAAAAGAGGTCAATAATACAAAAACAACAAACACTCATACACACATGAACACAAACACTTAATCATGGCCTAAATTTTTTTTTAAGCAGGCATATATACTAACATGGTAAAAAAGAAATTAAAAACAAGACAACCCAACACAGTAAAAAGAAGTCAACTCAATATAAAGTAATTAAGGAGACATACACTTAAGCACACTAAAAAGAAGTCAACACAATAAAAAGCAATAAACCACCTGCAGATACTACACCACTTATAAAACAAATCCTATGCCAGTTAAGTACATTAAAAGAGGTCAACACAATAAAAAGCAATTAACCACCTTTAAATCCTACAAAATTAATCAAGAAAAAAGAATCACTCACTTACTAAGTTATCAAATTACATCAAACTTCATATAAATACAGAGAAATTGGGAAGCAACAACAGGAAAAACAAAAACCCTGAAAAGTGATGACACAACAATAATGCTCTCATGAAACTTCAAAGTTTCCCTGACTGAAATAACACTGCTCAGCTAAGTGACAAACTTCTCTACATTAATTATATATATATATATATATATATATATATATATATATAAAATTTATTTTTTTATGTTAAAAAACAGTTTTTGTCTCTGTAATCAGCTTCTCATTAACAAAAAAGAAAGTGTCAATAACTTTTGAATGTGTTTGTTTTTTTGTTTGACCAGAATAGTCAATAACTTAAAATGACTTCATCATATAGATATGTGGATGGAAATGCATTTGATTGTTTAATGAGCTTTATATGTGTGAGTAATCACAATTGTTGGCAGGGAAGTCTTCCTAATATTTGAAGAGAGTTGAGTAAGTGTGTTATATCTAGTGTTTAACCCTGAGTTATGTCCATATTGTAGGTCAGGCGTTAGTAGGAGCTTAGTCATCAACAGGTGAGTAAGAAAGGTGCTCTACTGCCCTTCATTTTTCCTCCTATTTGTTAGCCCCGCCCCCAACAATCTAGCTGACTGCTGTTACTATCAGTGAACTTCCCAAGAATGAACCTTCATTCTTTCACTGTTTCTTCTTTCTCTTCTTCATTTCTCTTTTCTCAGCAGATATGTCTACTCTCATTTTTTGTTTCTTTTCTACTTTTTAACCTCTCTCTCTAGTATGCTAAATTAAGATTAGCAGCGAGCATGTTAACCAGTATATCATGTAGGATATGGTAATCCTCTTTATATATATATATATATATATATATATATATAGGTACCTCCTCCAAAAAAAAAAAAAATAACTATGGTTTAAAATTCATTTTAAAAAAATCTTTTTGAAGATTTAATTTTAGTTTTAATTTGAAGCTAATAGATTAAATTTAATATTGCCATTAAACAAAATATTTTGTTGGATTTTAAACTGAATTTAAATTAATTGGAAATGTTTTTCTCTTTATCACGAAAATCTATAAAATCAGTCATATTGATAAATTTGTCAACACAACATAATTCTCTGTATTAAAAAAGATTTTTCAAAAATAAAATATACTTTTCTGATACGTTATTTGATAAAAATTAGCTGATTTAAATTTTAATTAATTTGAATTGAAAAAATGTTAATTTCTTTTATTTAAAAATATTGCAGAAAAGCATTTTCTAACATAGAGGTGGGTGTTTTTTTATGTGTTGAGTGACGTATTGACAGCCTGATGTTTGGAAAGTTTAAGCAAAGAGAACATAATTTTAAAAAATTTACATGACAAATACAACAAATGTTTTTTTTATATATTTAACTATTCATTAATCTTTAAAATTTAAAATATTTTAAGCATTCTAATATTTTATTGACTCTATGTACTTTGACTTTATAGCATTACTCATGAAGTTGCTTATTAAGGAATGTTAGAAAATTATCAATAAATATTAAATTTACAGTAGATATTGTGCTTATAATCTGATAATGTCATGTATCAATCAGTCATTTAAGTACCATACATAGTAACACTATGGCGATCATGTCTCTTTTGAGACATGACTGACTGGGTAGAAGATTATCCCACAGTAGTTTGCCATTACATTCTGCGGTAGAGTGGTTACCAGCCAAGGTTATAAAACCAATCTGTCCTGTTATTTAACCCTGAACTCGAGGGAAGAGATGGATTAATACCTTATCCAAGGGTATTTGTGCATAAGTGAATCCAAGGAATTGAACTGGGATTTGAACTTGGCTCCCTGATTTCTCGTTCCATAGCACCACAATGCGCAATGTCATGTATCGACTTCTGTATTTACAGAAATTGATATGTTTATATCAAGAGAAAATAAAAAATTCATTTTAAAAAATAGTGGGTCCTGGAATTGTAGTAAACTTTTCAATTTATGATTAGTAAATACAATTTTAATTTATTAACAATATCACTTCACCTGTAAAAATGATAACTGAACTTAAAAGATTTCAAAGTTTATAAATTATTCTAAATAAAAATTTTTAAAACATGAAAATAATTTTAAAAAAATCATTTTTCTTAAGTCAATAGTGTTCATAATATATTTTATTTATAAAAGAAATTAAAGCTTTTTTGATTAAATAATGTCTTAGTTTTATTGGATTTTTTTATTTGATAATTTAGAGCAGATTTTTTGTAACTGGGATTCCTATTTGCACAAAATAATTTGGTGATTTAAATTCTCCAAGGAATTCTTCTTGTAAACAGGTGCAATGGATAAATTATCATTTAAATTATGCAAAAATGAAAATAAAACTGACATCTCATTTTAACAAAAATATTTACCAAAATTGCATAAAAATATATTGAAATTTAATTTATTTAATAAAATCACCATTGGCTTCAACCACAGCCTCCAGATGATTTCAAAATCTCTTGCAACTTTTCTGGATGTTTAATGTTAGTGAATGCTGCCATAATCCTTGCCTTCAGTTCATCTTTTGTGTCAAAAGAGTTTTGTTAGGTGGCTAGATGTAAGTGGTGATGTGGTCACAAAAATTGTCTGACTGTCATGACTGGGTTCTCCTTCTTGTATGGCACGGTGCAGACTCCTTTTGCCAGATATAGGGTCATCCATCAGCCACTGTCTTGACTCAGTACACCAACAGACTTGGAATTTTTTTTTTATCAGAGTGAGTTTTCTGAGCTGCCATGCCTTCATAATCACCATAAGACTCATCCAACTCTTTCTGAATACTCTGCACTCTCCTCAGATTGACACCCAATCACTCTGAAATGTTGTATTGGAGGTTCTAGTGTGAATGCCAAGCAGTACAGCATGCTTTTCTCAAATTTCTGGCTGAATGAATTGCAGCCTGGTGCTCTGTTTCTCACAGATGTTGCCCAACTGACCCTACTATACTGTGCAGTTGACAAAATAATAAAAAACAACACATGAGCACAATTGAAAATATAAAATGGTGACAGTTTTTGCATCACATCCTGTAACTGAGATAAACATAAAATGATGCCAAACTTTTTTTTATAAAATTAAACAAGTGAGGAATAACAGATATAAAAAAATATTTTAACACAGATCTTCTAAAATGTAAACATTAAAAAATAAAGTAATACTTTTTGAGTGTGTGTGTGTGTGTTTTGAAGATTTTTGCAGGAATTGGAAACCCAATCTTAAGCAGAAAACAAGGGATAAACCATTACACTGTTCAAAAAACCAAGGAAGACTGTGAACCAGATCATATTTCATCTTTTTTATTTGCTTATCATAAGGTTGCACAATAAAATTCAACTGTACCTGCAGACTTATTCAGTAATTTAATAGTCAATTTTTAACTTGGCTAAATTTTAAATCCAATGAACATTAATGACCTCAGTGCAAAAATCACTTATCTTACCTATCTATTTATCTATCAACCACACACACACACACACAATAAATATATATATATATATATATATATATATATATATATATATATATATAGTGTGTGTGTGTGTTTGAAAAGTAACATCCTATTTTATGTATGATAGACTCCCCCATCTTGTATTTTTTTTTTTATAATCCTATCGCCCCAAGCAAGGCATTTTATTGCCACTGTTTTGCAGAAAGTTATATAGGAGGAAAGTTATGAGAAAGAGTGACAGGTTATAGAGGGTGTCAGAAGATGGGTAAGAGAAGGATGAGAATATTGGTGAAAGTGGAGTGGACGAAGAAAGGAGCATGAGAGAGAAGATGCAGGTTAGTAGGAGATGACTATTGACTTTACATTTAAATTCTTGGAGATTATAGCTGTCAGGAAAGCAGGTAAATGGAAGGGAATTCCACAGGCGGAAAGTGCGAGAAAAGAAGCTGCTGGAGTAGAATTTGTGTTTACAATTTATTGGTTTCACAGTAAAAGGGTGGGACTTGGTTGCTAATCTTGTGGCTTGAGTAAATTTTTATTATAGGAGGCACCAGTGAGCTAAGTTCATTGGAGCAGAAGTCGTGAAAGTATTTGTAGAAGAGACACAAGGAAGCCACATTGCAACGGTGAGAAAGTGACTGTATCCAAACTGCCAAGTCAGGATCTATCACATTACATATTCTCTGTTGGATTTTGTCAAAGGACACCTAGGTGGATAGCAGGAGTACCCAACCAGATATGGCAGCAGTATTCAATGCACAGGCAGATGGTAGATTTATATACGTACAGGATTGTTTCAGGCGGAAAAAACTTCCTGGCCCTACACAGAGAACTGACTTTCTTAGCAGCGGATTTAGCTATGGATTCTATATAGTCATTCCACTTGAGGTCTGTTATGAGAGTTAAGCCGAGGAGGTGCAGTGTTTTGCTTTCAGGGAGACTAGCCTGATCCATGCTAATGGGGGGGGGTAGGAGCGATTGTCTGTGATGGTTAATACTGTTCATCTTTTTTATTTATATATTTATATTTATTATATTTGTATGTCTTGTAAAAATTATTTTTATATGGGATAGTCCATATATAAAAATAAGTCGTTACTTTTCAATCACCCTAACAAAAATAAAAAATAAAAATATATATATATATATATATATATATATATATAGTACTGTGCAAAAGTATTAGGACAAGAACTATTTTATCTTTTATGGGGCATATTGACAGAAAATAAACAATTTAATTAAAATAATTTTATTTGATTTACTCAACAAATGCTTTAACAAGAAAAAAAAAGTACTGGTTACAAAATAAATTTAATATTTAGTATAATAGCCTTTTGCTTTGATCACAACCTTCATTCATTGACATCACAAGCATCTTCAATGTATCTAATCATATCTCCTGCCAAGCAGCTTGTAAAAAGTGTGTCTTGCAAAGTAACATTAGATTTATCAATTCAAGAGTGGGTAATCAGAAAAAAATCTGTCATATCTAAGGATTATAGAATAATGAGTAGTTTCCAAATAACTTGGAAAAATTAAATATAGCTTCTTTTTAATACATTTCTTTTACACCTAGTTTTAAATAATCAATATTTATTATCAATTTACTTGGGTTTTCACCCTGTATTTGAATTTCAGTGGGGTTTTTAGGAAAATCACCCCTGTCCTAATACTTTTGCACATTACTGGTAGTGTGCAAAAGTGTTGGGACAGGGGTGATTTTAAACTTTATTTTGATGCCTCATAAAAGATAAAATAGTTCTTGTCCTAATACTTTTGTACAGTACTGTATGTATGTATGTATG
>JBBBDQ010029804.1:3377500-3506754 GCA_037127315.1 Ascarosepion bandense | reverse complement strand
ATCTATCTATCTATCTATCTATCTATATTAACACTGGACGTCAGTGTAAATGTATTTTATTATCATAACATTAACGTCTGGTTTAAATGGTAAATTCCATAATCAATAAAAAATAAAATTATATAATATATGCAATACTATTAATAGTCGTATATTTTCTTTTTTTTGTTCTTCTATGTGCCTTGTCCCTCCAGGAATTTAGCAATCATGGTTTTCTCAATATCCTGTCCTTTGTATGTATTAGTAAATGTTGTCTTTTTATTATCTCTACTAAGCCCTGATTTGACATTCATTTACACAATTTCTTTCTATAGGTTATCCATGGTCTTCCTGTATTATTCTTGTATTTAATATGTCCTGTGAGTGTCAAATTTTTTACGCCTTCTTTCCTCATGATTTATCTTAGATATTTCAGTTGTCTCATTGTGAGGTTTCGCATAAGTGTATTTTTGTTTCAAGTTCTCTAAAACTCCGTCGCTTCTCACATGGTATTCTCAGTATATTTGTGTAGTACCAGATTTCTGTTGCTTACAGTATCTTGCAGTATCTTACAGTATATATTTGGTGAAGAAATGTTCCGAAAACAAGATGGTACCATAGGTTTGTAAGGTGACTCGCTGTTAAGTTTTTAAGAGGAATATGTATTCACTAGTGGGAGAAAAGATAAATCAGGCCCACACAATTATCCACTAGTAATACTAAATATGACTTCTCCAGAAACACAGAAGAATTGGGGGTGGGGGAGAGATTGTCCAGAATTCACTGAGATATAGGAGAAGAGATATTACGAAATATTTCAGTACTCTTTTTCTTTTTTTCTCACGAAATTTTTTCTGTTTCGTAATACATTGTTTAGATTTTGATAGGGACTATAGTGATACAAAAAGCGATTATGTGACATACGTGATGGCGGCTTTGTGAAGTCACATTGGAGAGTGACGAATGTGGCCAGTTTATTGGCCAGATTCATGTAGTCAAACGGAGCAGTTGTTTCTGTGACACTGGACCCCCGCCAGCCAGTTACAAAGTGAACATTTTACAAACCCATGATGCTATCTTGCTTTCAAAACACATCTTCACCAAATATATCCGGCTCGCAGTTCTCACGTTGAGAAAACCAATGATTCGCTGTTTAGTTTTTGAGAGGAATATGTTTTTTGTTAGTGAGATGAAAGATAAATCAGGCCCACACAAATATCCAGGCTCACACAAATATCCATACTAATACTAAATATAATTCTTCACAAACAAAGAAGAACCATCCAGTCGTTCAAATTCCCGTTGGAAATTGCTACAAATAAGACTATCTTTTTCGGGACTTTATCACACTACATGTTGTGTAAATATATATGTTAGTTCTCTTCGAACGCAAATGTAAATATGCGTATATAATTTTGTGCATGACATACCGGTATTCAAATCTCTCTGACAACAAATCATCTTTGTCATTTCCTTTCCTTTAGCTACTCTATTCCGTCCGTCAAATAAAGTGTTGTTATATCATAGATATAATAATGCTCGTAATGAGGGAAATAAAAATAGAAGAATATTACTTTCTTCCATATCTCACACATTATATGTTGACTTACCACACTTAATGAATTATTATTAACCACCATTGAGGACAAAGCCGTAATATTACTACCGCATTAACTAGTCACACTAGCGTGATACGAACTCGCAAGAAAATATGAAGTGTTTGTTTCTTGTAAAGTACAATGTCCGCAGAACAATAAAATACACGCTTATTTTTCGCATGAAGTGAATCGCTACAATACATTTCAACAATGGCAAGGCAATGGCACATAGAAATTTTTCGTCTGTCCCTCTTTGCCCAGAACCGCATATACCGGTATTTTCGATATGAAGGATAAGTAAATATTAACTGGTGTTTCCAACTCGTTACATAACGAAATATTAACTAGCTCCTTTCAATTTTAACACATGTTTTTTGTCACGGTAAATGGCAGAACGGAAATGACATTATTACTGTCAAAGAAAGATTTAGTAAGTCAAAAACCTCATCAATAAAGCAATTTAATATGCAAATTAATGCTAAAAGTAATCGTTAAATGTAACCAGAGCATGACTCATTATGTCGAGAAATTCCTTCGCCATATTCCACCAGACGTAAGAAAACTTACTCGCCAAACGATTAAACACACAAAATGTATATATACATACAAACATATATATACAGGGTGTGATGAATAATTTGTCGCCTAAATGATATAAAAATTAAAATAACACTGATATCTTATTTTTATAGATATATTTAGTAAAGTTACACAAAAAATATCTTGAAATACTAAAGAATAAATTTATTTAATAAAATCGTCATTTGCTTCAACCATGGCCTCTAGCCAATTTCGGAATCAAATTCATGTCTTCTGGGCGGTCTCCTTATTTAAGTTGGTGGATACTGCCATAATCCTTGCTTTCAGTTCATCTTTGGGGTTACAACAAGTTTTGTTGGTCTTTTGCTCAACAGCGCCCCACAAAAAATAATCAAGTAGAGTTCAGTCTGGGAAGTTAGGTTGCCAGATGTAAGAGGTAATGTGGTTGCAGAAATTTTCCGATAGCAGTGATAAGGTTGCTCTGTTTGCGTGGCATGTAAAAAGTCCTGTTGTCAGACATAGGATTTCTCACCAGACTCCCTCTTGATCCAGCGAAGCATTAACTTCTCAAGGCACTTGACGTAGGCCTGCATATTGATTCTGAAGTTTTGTGAGAAGACAAATTGAGGTATGACATCGCCATCATGAGTGATTACTCAAAACACTTTTTTGCCCATTCGACGTTTCCTCACAGACATCACCCAACTAATCCTATTATAGTATGCAGTTTTAAAAACAAACAATTCGTAGCGTGAAATCGAAAGTATGATAGGGAGACAACTTACCGATCACATCCTATAACAGTTACCACTTCTGTGATTTACGCATTACTCTTAGTAATGAATTGAGTTCTCCCAGTGGTTGGCATGTGTATGCACCGCATATATATAACATGCTAAAGTTTCCTACTCATTCTATACCGATAGTTTTCGACTGACACCAAATCGGTCGAGTTTCGATCCCGACTAACAACAAGTAGATGTCAAGCCTTGATACAACGAAACAGGTTTGTATGTGGATGAATAAGAAATATATTAATATAATAAATATACATATTATCCTACATCTATGGCACGACACGGAGTTTCATGCGTTAGGCAATCATCAGGTGCATATTTCAAACTGACAGTTTAATAGATTTAAATTGAAGGTTACCCGAAGTTCATAGAAGTTAAATCTTGTTAAGTTACTACTTTTTTAATAACAAGATTACATTTTAAATATTCTACATAATGAGTCTTAAAAAATTAATATTTCAATATTACATGTACATAAAAACTGTAACGAAATGTACATGCAATTTTAATTTTCCCTACGTTTTACGCCCTTCGGTTACTTCTGCCTGTCTTTTATTTTGTTTATTTTTATATTAAATTCTAAATTTAAATCTTAAATTCTTATCCACATGTAACCATAGGATTTTAAAACTTTAGTCTTGTTATATAAAAAGCAGTCGACAAGGTACAGCGGAGGGTCTGTAATGTGATCGATACTGACTTGGCAGACCGCCTGCAGTCGCTCTCTCACCGGCGCGACGTGGCTTCCTTGTGTCTCTTCTATAAATACTCCCATGGCTTCTGCTCCGATGAACTTAGATCACTGGTGCTCCCTAGGTTCGAATTTGCACGAGTTACTAGATTAGCAACTATATTCCACCATTTACAGTGAAACCGATAAAATGCAACCGCAACTACTACTCCAACAGTTTCTTTTCTCGTACTTCCCGACTGTGGAATTCCCTTCCACATGACTGCTTCCCCGACGGCTACAATCTCCAGGAGTTTAAATGTAAGGTCAATAGACACCTCCTAACAATAACTCGCTTCCATTCTTTCAAACACTCTTCCCATCCTCCCAACTACCTATCACCCCCTTCTGACATTTCCTATATCTAACCACTCTTTCTATTTACCTTCCCCTATGTAGCCCTAAGTGCAATAGTGGCAGTGGAATGCCTTGCTTGGGGTGAAACGATTAAAAAAAAAGTAACTTAACTTTATAAGATTTAATTCCCATGAACATCGAGTGAACTTAAATTCAAATCTGTTAAACTCTCAGTATGAAATATGCACCTGATGAAAGTTCGAATCGTGCCATAGATGTAGGATAATATGGATATTTATTCATTCATATATATATATATATATATATATATATATATATATATATATATATATAATACAGTTCTGTTCATACATTGAGCACTGATTTTTTAACACCTGAATAATGATACAATATATAATAATACTCCTCATATGTATACTTAGTAATATATACTTATTAATTTACGTCAGGATACACACACACACACACACACACACACACACACACACACACACACACATATATATATATATATATATATATATATATATATATATATATATATATGCAGGTTCATTTAAAATGACAGCCAGGATAGATAGATAGATAGATAGATAGATAGATAGATAGATAGCCTATTCAACAGAGGCATCCTATTATGATCTAATCTAACTATATTATTTTTACTATTATTAGTAGTTGTAACAGTTACTAATAACAGTAAAAAATTCACCAAGTAGTATATTGTGGGTTTCACAGAAGAACACATGACGTCTATTCTACCAATTATTTTCCTCAGTCATGTTTTCGTTAGAACACATTCATTTCTTCTTCGGACTTAAAATTATCCCATCTCTTTATAAGCAATTTTCTCAAATCGTTTCAAGAGCTATAATAAAGTCTAAGTGTAATTTTCCTATTCTTAATGTTTTCACTTCTCTGAAAAGGTCGAGATATTTTTACAGCCTTTTACGCATTTTTGTTTCACACTGGGATTTGATAAAATGGCATCATTCGTTACATAGAAAATCTTTTTTTCTTGCTACCCGGTACTAAATCTCAGAAATCACACTCTGAGTTCACTTGTTGTTTTATTTCATAACATTTACTCAGCCGTCTGTAGTAAAGTACAAGTTTTAAATATTCTTATTCCAATTAGAATCGAAAATAATGCAATGTCATTATTTTGTATGACTAATTTGTTAGCTACTGTTCTAAAATGAAACCTTCAAACATATAATCCTGTTTGTTCCTCTATTATCTATTTACTTAGACGTGCGTCATTACTTCAGATAAAACTGCATTTAACGTTAACTTTACTCATATGGAAAGTATAGCTAATTGAATGTTTTCATTTGTATTCTCTTCTTTATTTAAATAATGAATTGCAACCATGTTTCTTTAATATTTTGTTAAAATTTTTAAGCTGAAGTAGTTAACAATGATAGTTTGTGGAATAAGCATTATCTTTGCTATATGACTAGTCATTTGAACTTATACTAAGTATGAACTTAAAATTCATATTCTTTCATTCCCCACCCAGTTCTTATTTGCACGGGGTGTTAGCAACCCGGTAGGATAAAGATTAAGCCTATAAAGGGTGGAGAAAATATTAAGGAGTCAACGGCCAGATAAGTAGATGTGGTGTCTCAATAAATCACATTGGAGAAGGCAACTGGATACCACTCCGCTATCTATCCCGCGTATTATCATGGCTTTTCAAAATACATATATGCAACCTATCGGCGTGAAGGGTATTAATTCAAAAGAAATAACTCATCCCCCGATAAGGATCGACATGGGCAACATGTGTCACCTGACCTTCATCCAGCGACTGTTAGCAGCAACGGCACAAAGGGGACACATTTTTAAAAAAAATACCCTAGGAACATAAAATGTCAAGACGCTGAACAACTGTGGTCAACTACAGAATGTCAAGCAGAAAATGAGCAAATTGAACATAAAAGTTCTAGGCATATGCGAAACTAGATGGCCAAACAATGGAGATTTCAGCAACGACAACCACGGGATCATATATGCAGGAGGTAAAAAAAACTAAAAGGGAGAGGCTTAATATTGGACCAAGAAATGAAGAAATGCGTTCTGGGTTACTGCCAGTTTTCGGAAAGAGTTTTCCTGGTCAAATTGAAAGGGAGACCATTCAACATAGTACTTATAGTCGTCTATGCACCAACAACGCAAAGCACCGAGGAAGAAACAGAATCTCTCTACTCCACTCTTGATAATGCCAAAGCTCAGTGTAAAAGCCAAGAAATTAGAATCATTATGGGAGACTTGAATGCCAAAGTAGGCAAGGAGAGGAAAGGGGAGACAACTGGCAATTTTGGATTAGGAGTCCAGGAGGCGACACGAAAAACCAAATTTATTATGTAACTATGAACAAATATTCAGAAACGCAGTGGTTCAATGCAAAACTTATCCAGGCGCCGACTGTGGAAGCGACCACGTTCCAGTCGTCTGCAAACTAAGGGTGAAACTCTAGAGAATGAAGAAACCTAGTACAGCATCAAAACTGAAATGCAACACGCTCGTGGATGACTTCAACCTGAAGAAAGAATACACTGTCCCTGAATGAAACAAATACTAAGAACAAATGGGAAATTGAAATTCAAAATGAGAAACACTTAAAGGAGCGCTAGTGACATCAGCAAACAACATTGTCCCAGAGGAAATCAGTCTCAGAAGAAAAAAACGTGTGGAATAGTGAAGAGATTCTTGACATGATGCAAAGGAGACAGAAAACTATGCCAAGACATGGTACGGAATAGAGAAAACAACACAAGGAACTAAAAAGCAAATGCAGACTGGCTAAAGAGGAACGACTCAAGAACAGCAATACTAATAAAGGAGAAATGCATAAAGAACTAAGGAAACTGATAGAACAAAGAACATGCTCCTCACCAGTGTGCATAAAATCTAAAGATAAAACAATCTTATTAAAGAAAAACGTATTACTTCAGCATGGAGTATATATAAAAGATCATTTCATGACAAGAGAGAGCAACCGACAGTACACAAATATGCTGACGGACCGGAAATACTGAAACCAAAGTGAAAGCTGCAATGACCAAACTGAATAGGAGCAAATCAGCTGAACCAAATGGCATTGTAATAGAGATGTCGACAGAAATAGAAGATTTTGGCATAGAGAAAATTACGGAAATAATAAGTGAAATCTACAACAGTTGTGTAATACCAGATAAACTAAACAAATCCATTTTCATAGCTCTGCATAAGAAGCCAGGTGCAATCAAATGCGAAACTTATTGTGCGAATCCTGATGAAGTGAGCGCGAAGCAGAATCAGAGCGGAAATAGAAAAGGAGCAGTGCGATTTTGTCAAGGACACTGAAACAAAGAATTGTTTTTACCTACATTTCGACATTTTAGGGCGTTTCTATCATATTGTCATGCAAAAACTTTCTAATGATGAACCGGAATAAGTGATCTTTTTAAGCTCTCTGTTCTTCCTTTAAAGATAATATTGCAGAGACTGAAATTAATGGCAACTGAAAGGTGCATGTTCACATGGCCGTATCTAACTACCGGGCACACCGCGCACAGGTCCGGGCCGATCCGTGCAATCATAGTGAAAATCCGAGTAAGGAAAAATGTCTTCGTCAGAAATCAAACTAAACAATTCACAAAGAAAGAAAGAAAGAAAGAAAGAAAGAAAGAAAGAAAACGAAGAAAACATCCGAATGAACACAGTAAAAATCTGTTTATTTATTAATTTTGGGAGAAAAGACTGGTTATGCTCAGAAAGTTCGAACTCGATTTCCTGCTTTCGTTCACGTTCTGTGCCTAATTTCCATCATATTGTCAACTAATTAACCAGGGCAATTTTCTCTGTGTCCGGTATTTTTTTTAGCATCAGCTACGGCCCTGCATGTTCAGTTGAGTAATGCGGGTGTAATAAGATATCTCAGCTAAGTAGTACCAAATTCTGCCAGTTTTGCAAAGAGATGTTAATTAGGCCTAGTCTTTTCCTGATAGAAAACGTCCTTTTCGATAGACAAATTCTCAACAGCTTTTAACGACTGTAGTTTTTTAAAGACCCAACTGAGAATAGTCTTTGATTGACTTTGCGGGCGGAGCTCGTAATACCCAATACTTTTAAAATTCCACCAGAAGTGCCTTTACCAGTCGCGGACCAGTTATTGGAGTGGTAATTAGTGCTTCATTTTGTTTTCATCAGAATATTCTCTCACTGCTATTTAAAGATGGTGCCTTTTGTCTTTTATAACCCTAAAATAACATGACACAATGATAACTGTTATAATACATATGTGATTTTGAAACGCAATATTTTGAAATTACCAAAATTTTTATATATTTTTATATGAATATTTCATGAAAAGAAATATTAAAAATTTCATAGAATGATTCTTTTTTGTAGGTTCCCTGAAAGCATGAGGTATTTTGGTATATAGGGGATTGCTTGATGATGGATGGCTTCTTATATTGAATAGAAAATTGTAAAGAGTGTTGGGTCGTGTTTCTGATTATCTAGGTATAAGATAGTTACTAATGACCAGCCTCAGCTTTTATTCCCCCACCCCAAGCTTACGTCATGTTCCACAATTGTAATTTTACACAATAAATCTTGTGGCAAAGAGAGTGAGTGTGGAAACTATTCCAGTAGATAACTCTGAGAGCCAGACTAAATAATCACGGTAATATTTGCTCATTTGTATATGTTTTTACAACTGTTTACGTAATATATTTTTTAACACTATTCCGAATTTGTGTCTTTATTTCTGGCCTCAACAAACCACAAAAACTTGGTGACGAGGTTACGACAATTATGTTCGGAACTGTTATGCTGATACTTTGGGAAAATGTTATTTATGTGGGCTATAGCAACTGAACAGGTTGGTGTGAAACATAGAGATGATTTTGATTTCATTTGATATTTACGAGAAGGTACAAAAGCATCGAAGGCGACTTTAACCTAAGAAAAAACATAACTGGCCTATATCTCAATATCAATCCATGCGGCATTTCGAAGAAAGTGACAATAAATACCAGTTAGTGTATTTGTAACGGAAAGAGGTCTTGTAAATAAAAAATATCAACATATGCTACAGCGTGGTCCGAATTGCCAAGGAGTACAAAGATATCAAGATCAACAAGAAAGAGAAAAGTAGATAAAGAAAAAATAATGTAAGGAAGCCTGTTGTTCCAATTTATTACGAGAATTAGTAGGAAAATCTACTAATTAAGTAGGAGACTGAACAACTGTTAATTTCTCAATACCGGCAACATCAGTAACATTAGCATGCTTAAGTCACTTATAGTGATGCGCATTAAAATAACCACATACTATTTTGTTCAGAGAGAGAGAGAGAGAGAGAGAGAGAGAGAGAGAGAGAGAGAGAGAGTGTGTGTGTGTGTGTGTGAGAGAGAGAGAGAGAGAGAGAGAGATTTATACTGTCAGAAATCTTGCCTCGTATACCTCAGTCCATAAAGAGGGGACACGATAAAGAAAAATGAGCTAACAGTGTGTAATAACAAAAATCGAAATCTTATGAAATAACTGAGAACTTGAGAGAAAATTCCGTTACCATTGAAAGATTATCACGGATTATCAAGCTTATGCAATAATTTTTTTCTTACAAAAGGATAGCCTGTTTGAAGATTCCAGTTTTGTTCGTTGCATTTGCGAAATACACTTGGGAAAGGTATGAATCCATATCTTCTCTCTACTAATATGGGTTGAATAGCAGAACAGATTGGGTTCTGTAGCCTTAATGGTAACCTAGTGCAAGAAAATTTTCTGCCTAATCAGTGATGGATAGAAAAAACATGAACGCCCAAGCGTGTATAACCTATCGTAATTAACTGACTGTTTTAAACATCAAAACAATGAAATAATATATGCTCATTGTTTTATTTTATTTATATCAATTTAAGTCTGAAAAAAGATGATGAAATCTAACCCTATTAAACCGGATGTGTTTTTGAAAGTATGGGTGAAAATGGTTTCGTACACCTTTTCGTTTACTATCGGTGTGCCGTGTATTATGTTTTATATCTGAATGCAGAAACAAAATTTACAAATCTTTAACCATAAAACACAATTTCATGAACTTGCTGTTCAAAATTGACTCACGTATCTAGTATATTTACAGTTCAAAATAAAAAAAATCATGGCGTGGAGAAAAATATTTTCAAATATTCGAGTAAGCTTCATGATTTCAAAGAGGCGATGCATTTTTGGTTGAATGAACTCAGAATTAGAGATTTCGATATGTCTTCTAAAAACAGTGCCTTCAGTAAAAATAATTAATTTCTGAATATGAAAAAAAAATTTCTAGATTTCAGTTGTGTGTGATACAACTAAATTCTTACCTTATCCATGAAATCTGAAGTTATAATTTATCCAAGAGAGTAACAACTGACATTTTGGGAGTAAGAAACAATCGATGATTAAGATTCAAGTATTTAGAAAATGAAATAGATTGTTTTTGGTTAAATATTTCATTGCATCACCAAATTAGAGGCAGAAAACGTTTAGTAATTTTACTTCAGTTTTCAACAAATGACTGATCTTTGATTAGCTTAAGGATAAAATTAGATATGCTTGATAAATTAAGACGAATTGTATCATTCGAAATAAAAGTCAATATTATGAGAATCTGTACCCCCTCATCAAGCTCAAATTTTCCATTGATTAAAAGGCTAAATGATTAAATTTTACCTAAAAAGTTCACCGACTTATATTTTGGTAAAAATTTATAATATTCACTTTAAAAGTAATATTCAAGTTTGTGATCGCCATTTGGTTAGGGTAAGTGTATTATCTGTTTACTTTTATTAATGAAACATTGCATTAATTATCAATTAGCGTAAGGAACAGAGTGACTAGATAGAGAAAGGTTGAAAGCAACCTGACTTATATTTATTGTGAATAGTGCAAATAAATTTGTTTGAATTTGTATTGCACAAGAAACAATACATTAAGACCATCTATGTTCTTAATTGGTCGATATTTTGCTCTGGGCAACGTCGGATATCCTTTTCGAAAAATAGTCATAATGAGGATATTTTTAATTAAATGCTACAATAAGAAAACAAAACACTTACTTTTTCTTTTATGTGACAAGATTCTTTCAGGCTCTGAACAATCGTATATCTGCACAACTCTTTTGTTCTAGGTAATCATTGATTGTTTACAAATTCTCATACATTAGGTTTCTTAGCCTTTATTTTCCTTTGATTCTCTTACCTTCAAAATGTCATGTAAGCCTTAAATTCTTTAGACATTAATTTGGATTGGCTCGTAAAAATCTCAAGCGTATCATTTACAATGTATATATTTCCTTGTTGTTCCTATTGTCTTAGAAATACGTCATTCTTTACATATTCTGTTCGTGGTATCATTACCTCAGAAGTACATCGCTGTCGCTTTGTGAAAAGATATTTAGTAAATATCTAAATATTTAGAAAAATATCTAAATATTTAGAAAAGTATTGATTATCATATCTAAATATCTAAATATTTAGAAAAGTATTGATTATCATATCATAGATTAAGTATTACATAAAATTACTGCAGTATTTTTCTTCTTTCGAAGAACATTTTAGGTCGTGAACGAGAATAACAAAATACACGAACTTGGCTAGATTATTTACTGTTTTGAATCAGATATTCAACAACTTAATAAAAACATGTTAAATACAATTAAAAGTCAAACTTTTTCACACACAGACACGTGCACACACACACGTGCGCGCACACACACAAACACACGCATATATATATATATATATATTAATAAAAATATATATTATCTTACGTCGGTAGCACGATTCGCAGTTTTATGCATTACGCAATCAAGGGCATATAACAGACTGATCATTTAAGAAATTTGAATTTAAGCCCACTCGATATTCGTTAAAGTTAAACTATTTAATGTTAAGGTATATTTTAATTTATTAAAAGACAAAAATATAAAAACTTGTCTATTTATGAAGAGACAAAAATGACAGGAAAATAAATAATTTAAAATAATAAAAAAAAACATTATAACAACATTAAATTCTGTTAGATAAGTTCAAAGTCGGTTAATTTATAATTATTATTACTAATAAATATTTGCGGGATAAAGAAAGAAAGGTAGGAAGAAAGCAAGGAAGTGAGAAAGAAAGAAACAAATACAAAATCAAATCTGCATTAATTTGGGTCTAAGTATTTGAGAATATATCGTTTTGCTATGGCAGCATGTTGTGGTTAATTCAATTTTGCTTAGAAAATTAGAGTAGTTTATTTGATTTAAAATGACAATTTCTTTTCTAAAAGACATTTGTTTCCTTTACCATTATAAGATGTGCGTTTATGACGATATTCCAGGTAATAATTGTATTTTTTTATTGCAAATAATGTACAGATAAAGCTGTATTTACTATAGTTTAAAGACAACATATAGTTATTGACACAATATTTCCATTTATTTGTTTTGCCTGAAAAATAAAATTTAACATCGTAATCGGAATAGACACGAGTTCTGTAAATAATACTTTCGGACATACACTGCCCGTTTAATAAATAAATCTTATAATTTTGGCTGTTGCAATTATTATATAGATATTATATTGTCAGTAGTAAGGTAACTGTTATCATGCAAGTAGGTCAAGTGTTTATTTGATATCATATTATTATGTTGTGAAGTATATTTATCTATGTCCTTAACGCAAATATAATTAACTATAATATGCTTTTTTATTAAAAACAAAAGTGTAGGCGAATGGTAGGAATGCTTGTGAATTAAATTTAGAATGAAGTTTTCAATGTTGGTTTTGACATTACAGCTGAAGATTGTGTTAAAGCATATAATGTTATGGCTATATGGTTTCTGCTTATTTTTGCCTTTGTTTGTAACAGTGTTGAGTTTATTTTGTCTAATGCAGTAATGTATTTAATTATGCACTTCTTTATTACAAGAGTCAGTACGTGAACGAAATTGAATTGATTTATGCAGGTTATTAATGATACTATGATGATTTGATTCCTTCTTGATGATTTGTGTTTGTGGGAAACTTCAGTATATGGTTTGTATAGGTCATTGTTCAGATCAAAGGTAACATCTAAGAAGTTTCCAACTTTAACGTTAGTAGTGTTAGTGATATTTATATCGTGGTCTTTAAAAAACATATGTTTCTATGTCTTCAAACATTATTATGTCGGATAAATGCATTATTTCATATTGGGTTTAATCAGAATATTAATGGTAGTATATTTTGCAATATCAGACCTAGATCTTGCGTATGTGTAGACAGTGAAGATATAGGAATCACTGCATGGGGACTGTCAGTTTTATGTCTCAATCGATCAATCAAATTATCTAACAACCTTGTAACAGTTCCTTTGTCCACACTTTCTCTTTCTTTCTTTTTCCACACACACACACACACACACACACACACACACACACACACACACACACATATTTTTTTTCTAAACATATACTTTTAAATATAAGAGACAATGAATGTCTATTATGTTTAATCATGAGCCGTTCTAAACGTCGTATTTGGGATTTAATTTCAGTTGAAAATAAAGACAAAAATTGTCCAACATTTGGATAATTTTTATTAATTTGATTCTAGGCTTTCGGCTCACAGGAACCATCTTCAGAGAGGTCACCAAGAAGGTAACACAAGTTTTTCATGTCAAATTTTAAAACGAAAGCACAATTTTGTTCTCTCTCATGAGAATTTAAATGGGGAAAATTATGAAAAGCATACTTGTTATGGGTGACATGAATAAACGGAAGGGAAATGTTGTTTTTGGATTTCACTAAAAGTTATTAGAACTGAAGTTGCTAGCGACTCAGCAGAACAAGCCCAAGCAACACTTCATTTGTTTACAAAGAGAGGGCTGCCGGGAACTGATAAAGAGCGTCTCCAACAACTTCAGATGGAACAACGAGTGTGATCTGACCAAAAACCGCCCTGTATCTAGAGAGACAGAAGGAATGCAGAAGTCTAGGCCATTGGCCAAAACAACAACCTCAATCTCTGAAGGACAATAAGAAGGTAAAAAACAAAAACAAATTGACTACAATTTTTGTAGCATTTGGTTCAACTACACAGCCAGATCTCTTAGAAATAAGATGTTTTATTCTGTATTGAGATTCCTTTCCCTTTTCTTAATTTATTCGGAATTGTAATGCCACCGATAAATTTATGCGTTTATTTGACATTTACAGCCTCTTCACGTGTGTTCCTTTGTCGAAGACTATCGCTTTTTATAGTGATTTGCTCTTTCGTAGTCATTTGACTCTCCCGACAATCCCCGAAGATGTTTTTGTTGAACTCATGTCTGTTGATTTCAGTTTTGAGAATGTTGTGAATCGTTAGATTGATGGTGTATTGATGGGTTCCTTTTTGGGCCTGTTTTGGTTAATGTAATTGTGGACTTTCATGAGGAGAGCCTTTTTCTAAGTTCTGACAGGCCCATGGTTTATTTCCATTATGTTGATAACACTTTTTGTGTTTTCAACAATGACTAGGAGGTTGAACAGTACTTCTCCGTACTCAACGGTGTTCATTCTTCCCGTAAATTGATGGTAGATTGTTCTTTGCTTTTCTTAGATGTTTCGGTTCAGAGAACACCTTCCTCTTTTATTACTTCAGTTTATATGAAGCCTACCGTAACGGGTATTTGCACTAGATGAGATTTTTTATGGTCTAAACAATAAAAGATTAATTTAATTAAGATTTTGACCCATATGACGCTAATGATTTGTTCAGATGACACCTAGAAAGATTAAATTAGTTGTATAACTAGTATCTTTGTGAACAATGGTTATCCGTCGGATATTGTTCAATCGATTATTCAAAGTAAGATTGCTCAGATTTAACAAAATTAAACGTGCGACGGTTAAAATGTCCAGTCTATCTCCGAATATTGCGGTTAGGTACGGTTAGTGAGACCTTTGTCAAGTTCACGTGAAATGTATGCAGCTAATGTATGTGTTTTGTTTAAAACTAAATCTGTCCTTCCAACTATGCGTAAAGACGTTCTATCATCCACCATATTAATTCTGCTATTTACCCTTTTAAATGTAGTTGTGGAGCCGACTACATAGGTAGAACGACGCAGCTTTTGAATGTTAAAATTAAACAACATGCGCCTGCTAAAATTTCAATAAGAATTTTTCGTCTGGTGATACCTTTCAAAATACATACGGATCTTTCATTGCGGATCATTTGATGAATAATCCGAGTTATGCTGCGGATTGTAGTGTGGACTGGCTTTCTGTTTTGGCCAGACCACACTCGTTATTTCATCTTAAGGTGTTGGTGATGCTGTTTATCAGGTCTTGGCAGCCCTTTTTTTGTAAACAAAGGGGACGTTTGTCTGGGCTTGCTCTGTTGAGCCTCTAGCATCTTCTGATGTAATAGATTTAATAACTTTTAGTAAAATAAAAATAAAAATATTTTTCTCTTCCGTTCATTCATGTCTTCCATAACATATTTACTTTTCATAATTTTTCCCCGTTTACCGTTCTGAGTGGACGAAACAGGTCGACTTGTGTTTTTGTTTTAAAATTTGATATGGCCGATCATAGTAAAAACTTCTTGTCTTTAACGCCATAATAAAACATTGTACCATTATAAATATATATTTATTAAAATTCACCCAATACAGGTCTCAAGAGCCAGTTATTGACAAGGGTTCCTAAATAAAGCGTGTGGCATGAACTTAGAACGAGATTTATATATATATATATCAGAAAACGGAGAATATATATGAACTTACCCTTCCATTGAAGTGATAGTTATATCCAAGGAAGCACTCACGCGAGAGTTTGATCCACACAGTATGAGTTAGAAAATTTTCCTCTGCGTGGAACTTTTTTTCTGACGAATGGAATACGGAAGAAATGTTGGATTTTTGCCACCCTGGAGTGTAGAATGGTACATATAGAGTAATTAGCAAAAATTTATGTTCACCTTCCTATGATTTTTAATGTAGTTGCAGCACAGCTCTTATCGACAGTTTTATTTGCTCATGACCTCAAATCTTGCCTCCAGTCATTTTCCCCCTCTATAATGCAGATTCCCTGTTCAGTTTTTAATAAATACTTCATTTTTTATGGTTGGCGGCAGGCTCTAATCAATTTAGTGTTTAATTGTCTAGATGTTATCGTAGGTTCTATGCTAACACTCACACTATCTTTTTGTTAAACTCTTGCTTTTCAGCCAAACTTTGATGTTAGATAAATAAATCCAATGTTAATCGCTACCTATAGTCTTGATTAATTTTCTATTCTTCAAGCTCCCTAATGTTTCTCATTTTATTGTTCTTCCACACTCAGTAACCACATGTATCATAGTTACTTTTCTAACTGACATAAGGGATATGATTTATATATATATATATATATATATATATATATATATATATATATATATAATAACTAAATAGACTCTGTAAGTATGCAGGCCGTAAATTTATACTAAAATAAACCTCCGAAATCTTTTCTTTCGTACTTTGTATTGAGCACTTTTTCTTGTGTTTGGTTCCGTTTGGGTTTTTCTTTACTACGGAGTATTGAAAGTTTTGTTCTTGTTCCTTTTCTTTTTTTTCTCCCCATTTATCCGACGTCTTAGTACACCGGATTGTAACGGATTTAGGTTTTGTTTGTTAATGGTTTTTTCGGAGGTTTATTTTAGTATAAATTTACGGCCTACATACTTACAGAGTCTATTTAGTTATTATTATTATAAGCTCTGGGTTTTCCTATCGAGCACTTTAAACTTTACTACAATGGAACAAATAATCTTAGATTGTTCACTTAAGGATATACCCATACCTAAAAAAACATATTTATGAGTTACTCCAGAAAATTGAAGCTTTTATATCTAGGTTAAGATGGAGAGCATTCTTTTTCTTACATAGCATAAACACTAGCGAGATTTTTAACAATTATGGATTTAAAACATATAAACACCCACCATTTTGGAAGGAACTGGAATATTTTGAAAAAGACCTAATAGGATTGATTAGAAAAATTAAATATAGAAAAATTAAGCAAAATAATTTCCAACAACAATTAAGTAATACTTTAAAATTATGCAGTAAAAATAATAATATTTATATAAAAGGCGACAAATCGAATAACATATATAGTATGTCCAAATCTCAATATAATAGAGAATTAAAAAATTCCGTAACTAAACATTATAAGAAAATAGCACCCGACATTGTATCTAATTTAAATAAAGAGGCTACCACATTAGTAGCTAAATTTAAACTGCTCAATAGGGTTGAAAAATTAACTCTAAAAAATTCATTTTTAACTATTAAAGACCATAAAGATTCATTCCCCAATCACCCAGAGTTGAGACTGCTTAATCCTACTAAAACCGAACTAGGAAAGATTAGTAAGGTTATCATCCAAAAAATTTGTAATAATTTAAGAATGTTTTTAAACATTAACCAGTGGAAGTCCACAGGCGATTGAATTGAGTGGTTTAAAAGTTTAAAAATTTATAAAAAATCTACCTTTATTAAATATGATATAAAAGACTTCTATCCATCCATAACTACCAAATTACTTACAGAGGCTTTAACATTAGCTAAGGAATACAACGACATTACTGAAGCAGAATTAGAAATAATTTGGCATTGCCGAAAAACCCTCCTATATTATAATGATGAAATATGGATAAAAAAAACTGATGCCCAAGGATTTGATAATCCTATGGGGGCATATGATGGTGCGGGGTGGCGGAGCTTGTCGGTTGCTTCCTACTCCATAAACTGAATATGATTATAGACTTCCATAATCATGGGTTGTACCGTGATGATGGCCTAATTATGGTAGATCATTGTACACTGAGAATAGGTGATAAAATTAGAAAAGACCTACAATTATTTTTTAAAACTTACGGTTTCTCTATTGAAATCGAACATAATATCAAGATTGTTAACTATTTAGATATTACGCTTAATTTAAATGCCAGATATATTACACCATATATTAAAAATAATTATATCCCTTGTTATGTAAACAAGGATTCTAACCACCCCGCCCATATACTTAATAGTATTCCTAATGGTATAGCGTATAGATTATCTACTAATTCATCTAATTTTGAAATTTTTGATAAATATAAAAAATTTACCAATCAGCGCTTATTAAAAGTGGATATTCTCAGGCCCTTAAATTCTTAAACCATAATACCGATAAAATTAATAAAACTAGATATAGAAATATAATATGGTCCAACCCCCCATTTAACAAAGAGGTTAAATCTAAAATTGGAAATATGTTCTTTAATCTTATCGATAAACATTTTAATAACGATAGTCCTCTTAAAAAAATATTCAATAGAAATACTATTAAACTTAGTTATTCTTGCCTTCCAAATATTGGCAAAATTATTAATAACTGTAATAAAAGAAAACTGAAAACTAGTGCTACTAATAAAAATACCAATAATAAATGTAATTGTAAAGTAAAAGCTGAATGTCCTATTACAGGCAATTGCAACCAATCTAACGTAGTCTATAGTGTTAAAGTTTATAAAGATGAGCATGATAAGTATCCTAAAACGTATATAGGTGCAACGCACGATTCGTTTAAAGTTAGATTTTACAATCACAAAACCTCATTTAAAAATGAAAAATATAGACATAGTACAACCTTAGCGGATTATATTTGGAACATAAAATCTAAAATTAAAAAAGACCCCATTTTGAAATAGGAAATAATAAAAAAAATGTACTGATTATAATAAAGGCAGTAAATTCTGTAATTTATGCGGCGAGGAAAAACTAGCTATAGCCTTATTCGAACCCGCCCATAATCTTCTTAATGCTAAGACTGAGATTTTAAACAAATGTAAGTTTCACAAATATAAATTCATTGCTTAGTGTGAGAGCTTAGTAATTGTTAACTCTTTTTTTTTTTGCTAATATGTCTAATAAAAGTTATTCCTAATATAGTTTGTTTTGCTTCATTTGTTCTTACCCCCCCCTTCTTGTGTTGGTATGGTTCCCCCCTACCTTAGTGTATATCTATTTATTTGCTTTTATCTTTAGTGTTTCAGCCTTTGCCCTGACGATCCGTAGTGTGAAACCGCGGTAGGTTTTGGCTCACTCTAGATTTTTGTGTATATATATATATACACACACACACACACACACACACACACACACACATATATATATATATATATATATATATATATATATATATATGTATGTATGTGTGTGTGTTGTGTGTGTGTGTATGAGTGTGTGTGTGTGTGTGTGTCTGTCTGTCTGTGTCCGCGTCTATGTGTCAATGTGTATGTGCGTTACAGTAGTATGAGAAAATTAAGTTCTCATTTCACATTAATAATGACAGCTTCCTGCCTGCAAAATGCTGGTATTGTTGCGTTGACGTATCTATCCAAGTTTATTTCAGGGTTGTCAGTGTACGGCAATAATATTTGAAAATATTTACTTAAAAGCTCACATGTGATATATATATATATATATATATATATATATATATATACACCAATAATTACAAACACTTAAAAATATTACTCAACATTTATGCTACAAACTGTAGTACATGTGGTTCTAATAGCTTCCTAATTCTCCCTGGAGCTAACGTAATTAACGTAAAAAATTAAGAACATTTACATCACAACTGAAGGGTACATAACATAGTTCGTTGTTAGCACAGTTTATATGCAAACAACTACACATGTGTCGCGAATTTGATCCTCTTTGAATCTACTGGTGGCGAGTTGAGCTAAATTATACTAAACTTCCTTGATAACTGAGCTAGTTTTCTATCTTAAGTACAAAGTGAAGAAAGGGTGACGATGGAGCTTTTTATTCTCATTTGTTACTGGGCACTATAAATATAAAAAACTCAATTCAGACTTAATTAGGACTATTTTTTATTTAAAAAAAAGCTTCATTCACTTGACAATATTTTTGTATAGTTGCCAAGTCCAATTTTATCTGAAAAACAAAGAAAAAATCAAGATTGGATATTTACCCAACCCCGTCTGTATAAATTGCCCTGATTGATTTCAATTTTGTTTTATGCCTGGAAACTAAAAATAGGTAAGAGAATATTGTTCTCTTGCTATGACAGAACTTAATGTATCATGCATTTTTTATAATCTGTATAGAGTTCAGATTTATCCATAAATTACGAAATAAGTATAACACTTCAAATTCATTTTGATGAAAAGTTTGTAGAGGACTAGTGCCAGAAAAATTTAGTATGTGAACTAATATTAAACAATAATTGTTAAATATAATCAGAACATAATACATATTCTAGAGGAATGATTTTACGTTTTCACCAGACAAATTACTCGGCATGTGAGGAAACACACCAAAAGCATGCATTCATTCATGCATACATGTATGTATAATAGAATTTGAATAGCATATTCAGTAGTAGAATATTAATATTATTACAAAATCATCTAATAAAAATTGAAGAAAGTTTTCGGTATACTGATGCAGCGAGATTACTCGGCAACATTTCATTGTATGAAAAACAACTGAATTATTTCCATTTATGTACAAAAGTTTTAATATAAAGACATCGCAAATGACCGTCGAATTCTGCAAATTTATTTGACTTAGTTTATAACCACGTATCTTTAATTTCATTTGAACGGAAAGCAATTTTGCAAATGAATTTCCGTCGTGTATTTCAATATTTTGAATGTGTTAGCTATTTACATGACATATAGAGTATTTACATTTAATTAACTAACGGGAAGTTCTAATAATTAAATTACTATGGTGGTGACTATTACAAAAATAAAATTTATTTTCCTATTTATATATATATATATATATATATATATATATATATATATATATATATATATATATTGCATAGAGTATATATGCCACTGGAATAATGCAATATAATAAATAATTTAATTTGTTCTATACTGAAACGCAGAAATTTAACAATGCGCTGTATCAAATATAAATAATAATATAATTAGATTAATTAATGAATAAATAAATTAGTAATAAAAAAATCGGAAAATGGCGTACCTGTTTAAAGAGAATAGATTTATAACACATAACCGGAAAAAGAAACAAAGTCACCTTAAGGAATAAAATATGTATTGTTATAAAAAAGAATATAATAAAAATTATGAACTATAATAATATAATATGGTGATAGACGAACAAACAACATTTTGTTTAAAGTAAAAATCATTTACTTTATTGTTGAGGTCAAAATACGTCTTTTCACTGCGAATGTTAGCATTAAAACTATAACTTAAATGTTGTACGAATATTGGTTTATTGATGAGAATTGTATTGTGAAAAGAAGATTGCATAACTAAATGTCACAGTGAAGGCCATATCGGTTAATTTTGTGTGTTAAGATCGGATAAATTGTTGTTCTAAGTTTTCTCCTCCTTAAATATTTGCCTTTGTGCTTGGTATGTTATTTTATACATTTTAAACTTCACACAAAGTTAAACAAATCCCACAAAATCATACATTTACCAAATCAGTATAACACACCGAATTTATCCTTGTAAAATATTTCAGCATGATTGGTGCTAGTAAAACAATTAAATATGTAAATTGATCTTACACAGTAATCGGTAAATGCAATCAGAGCATGACACATAAAATGGAGAAATTTCGTCCGAGTACTAAATGTAGGCGTTTTATAAAACTAATTTAATACTTAATAAAATTGTCACAGTTTTGAAAAAGCTTTATATTCCTCTGATATCTTCTTACAAAAGTAAAATCTAGCATAAAAGGTCTATAAAGATTTTCTTACTGGTATGATGATAATATATAAATAATAATAACTATGAAAATTTTACATGAAGTAAAGAAAAATATAGCTTGGATTCCTATTAGATTGTATCATACACGTCCATAACCTGTAAGAATAATCAGAAATATTCTCATGAGTTTAAACTTTAACTGCCCGCTGAAACTTAAACTATAATCACTTGGAGACTTACAAAATGCATGAACATATTGAAAAATATTTTCAGTATTTATCAATCTGCGGGTGGGGGTTATAGGATACAAATCCTATATCATCTAACAGTTAACTCAAACAAAATGTCAAGTTGCACATCCGCAAAATCGGACCAAAACAACTAAAAACATTTTGGAAAAACCCAGACCAAGACAACTTTCACATGTCAGTATGAAAGTTAAGATTCTAGATTCTGATTGGATAGGAAATAGAAAATTAATCTATCACCCTAGTCAATGTTTTCACACCTAGAAAATGTGTATGCTGTTGGAGCCAATCACAGGACTAAAATCAACTTCTTAACCACATCCATTGACTGGCAAAAGAGTCAGAAGAGCGCGGAGATCAGGGAGGTAAAAAAAAAAAAAAACGACAGACAGGTCAATCGTAGACTCAATCGGACGCAAAGAGAAGAAGGAACGAAAAACAAGACATCTTCAATTGCCTCATAAACTTTTTACATCTCTCGCCGGCCAGAAAAGGGAAAGGGACACAGACTTTATTAGTTAAGTAGACTTATTAATCTTTTTACACACGCGTATTCTGCTACTTACTACTATTTTTATTTCACCCTTTTCCCTTTTATCTGTTATTTCTAACTCACACTCCCTTTTTCACCTAAAATTGATCACTTCTTTCCTTTTCCATCTACTTAGTGGCGAACACATAAAAAAGAAACTACTACTTCGTTGAATTACAGACAGTGAAACATAGACACTTTTTTGATCAAACCACATTCGCTTAAATCATAAAGACATTTTTTCTATAAAACAAAATATAAAAAATATACAAATTGTTTATTCTGCATGTATGTTGTTAAATATACTATTTTCTAATTTTTTACAAACATTTCTTATTGCGTTGTCTTTTCTTGAAATTTATGTCACATTTTATGGACAGGATATCCCGCATTAAATTCTCTTTTTTTAATCCGGGTGTTCTGTAAGCCACACATCATCATTACAAATAACAAATTAAAATGAAAATAGTTAAACAATTTACTTTACCTATATTTTATTTCAATAAAGACGAAAACTATACTGCCGGTCTGTAATCCATCAAATAACGTGATTATATACAATAAATTGAGCATAAAATCTTGGTAACGCCCACTTCAACCGGTAGCTTTGATCACATTTTCATATTTTTTTATAAACCCTTTCCTTTCTCACTGATGATGAGAATCAGAACAAAACATTTTCTGAAGATTAGATAGGTTACGACGCTGAAAATAAGAAAATGCTCTCCCCTCACAACGAAACATTTTTCGAAAAACTGATAAACCACAATGGTTTATATGTTTTTTCCTTTAATGCAAATTCTGTGTTATATTTTTGGTGAAACGTATCTTGAAATAGGCAACTATATGCAAAGCAACATTTTTCAGCAGCTTCAACCAATCAGTTTGTGTCTATCAATTGTCATTACCATTTTGATCAGGGAATTCTCGTTATCATGTAATGTTTTACAGTAGTGTCGTGAAGTCGATGAACGTTGGCTTAATCATAGTTTTGGTATTGTGATAGACTGAACTAAACAAAACTTAAAGATATAACAATTACAAACTGAATGATGCGTTCATATGCCAGAAAAGAGAGTACTGTGTGTGTTATTTTGAGAAAAGGTGGTGATTGCATGACAAACAGAAAGTTGCAGTAAGAAGCAAATTTTAAATGATAGCAAAGATAATAGAAATTTACGAAATGGATAAAGGTTATCTTAAGTATGTTTGATAAGAATTAGTGTGCATTTTACTTTTACCAATAAAAAAGGAATCGTTGGAAAATATTTTCATATTTAAAATGGGTAATCTATTTTTTCTCTTATAGTTCAAACGTTTCCCTCTAGTTGTTGTACAACTAGTATTTATTTCGGACGTTGTTCCTTACTTCATATTTTATACATATCACCAGAAAGACACAGTTGAAATTTCTAGGAAACATAATGAGAAAAGAAGAATCAAATAATCTGATGATCACAGGACAGATGGAAAGGAAGAGGGTCAGGAAATATAACACATGACATAGCTTGAGAAAATGAATGGCGGATTAAGTCAACTTGAAACAAAACACACATACATTTCATATAACCTGCTTGCAGTCTATTTAGAATATCGACTATCATAAGATCTGCACAAATTAAACAATTATATTTATTGCATTTAATTTTGTTCAAAATAAAATCAAAACATTCGTTAGTTTCTCTTAAAACAACAGAATGAGCTAAACGAATCGATGGCAGAACATTTCCAATATGTAAAAGTATGACTTTGATGCTATAAACAAAAGCGCCAATAAAAGCCACTAACAGAGTCGGATCATCCAGTAAATTTAATGATTAAAAAAGTCCAAGTATGTCATTACAACAAGATAAATTGTTGTCAAAAGATATTTTTCTTGTAAAGAGTCCACGCGAGTACAAAACTTTGTAATTTGTTAATATATTCCTCTCTTTGATTCTCAAAGCGAGCAGCTCACTCTAAAATATAAATCTCTTACAAGAGCATTAAGACCATGCTGTGACAGAGGTTTTTGGTGCATGTGGTTCAAGTTCTGAAGCATAAATATCGTCTTCTTGTCCAGGAAAGTTCTTTTCTGATTCATTTAAATCAGACTGGACTATTTCGGTGGCTGTTTCAGATATTGAAGCTTCTGAGTGTGGTACAGGCCAAATAGAAAATTTAATTGAGTATACATAAGTATACTCAAATCCTAATGTATGAAATTAGAAAAAGTAGTTAAATATGTCTATATATTGAGGCCTAATAACAACAAAATATACTTACATAATATGCTTACTAAACAAAAGTAACATTCCGTGACGTAATATGGAGGTTAACACGAGGCTATTGGCACTCCAGATGGAAGATTTTCAATATTTTTTACCATTTTGAGAAAACATTGTAACCGTGATTTATCTTGGTCGTCAAGTTCGATTTCAAAATATAAATAATAAAGTCTTTTAACAAGAATGATAATATTTCTTTTATTCTTTTTAATTTTTACAGAACTACATTTGCAGTTGAATTTATTTGGACTATTTTTACAATTTCACTTGGGAATTCATTATTTTTTATAATCTGAAAAAAAGAATTAAAAGAGTTAAATTTTGCAAAATCTTGGAGTGAAATAAATAGTAGTCGGCAACTTCAAAATTCTGGAGCCATTTCATAATAAATGAAAGTATTTTCATAATCGACACTGAAAACGACTCTACAAAACAACACTCTTATTTTTGTATTTGACAAAAAGTTAAAGTTTGTTGCAAACTGTTACTTGTGTTTATGTGCATATTCGTAGTTTTCATTATTTACATTGTTTGGAATGTTGTCATCCTTATTTTCAAGATTTCCGTGGTTGTACGATTTGACTTTCAGGTAGTGTCAGGTCACGGAAAACATCTGCTCACTTTATTATCAATCTCATCGCACTAAAGAGGGCGGATTGGTAATAATACCTTTGCCAGCGCTACTTATAGTTTCTGTTACTAGGCTATTTTTAATCTTGGCCTTGATGTACACACTCGCTGGCCCCACATTAAACCGATTTTGTGTAGCATCACATCCCGTGGGGAGACAAGTTAATAACATGTTATTTTTCTTGCTCGTACTGTTAGCATCACTCATCAGCGTCTCTGTATTGGGTCAGATTCAATTCAGAAGTCTGTGGACATAGCGCAGTATAGAAAATATTTTGATGTGGCACGTCCCGGGAAACAGCTGCCCGCTTTATTACTAAATTTATCGCAATTAAAATAGAGGATCGGTAATAATACCATTGCCAGTGTAACTGACGGTTGCGGGAACTGGTGAGTTTTTGAACGTGGCCCCGATGTAAACGCTCGAGTGTCCCACATATTGTTTCATATCACGTCACGGTTTGGAGTAAAAACCACGTTACTTCTGTTGCTCGTACTGTTAGCAGCTACTATTTGTCCTGCTCCTAGTGTTAGCATCTCTCAGTTGCATCACTTTATTTGGGCAGAGTTTAACTTATTTCTCTGTCTGCAGACGAAGCGCAGCTGAAAACATATTGGGAAGTACTCTGTCCCGGGGAACAACGTCTCATAGAAGTACCTACTTCATTACACTAAAGCTGCTTGAGTGCTATTAATGACGGTGCTAGCGCAACCGACGGATGCGGGAACTGGCAATTTTTGGCCCTGTCTCGGTCATACCCGCTCAACTGATCCACATTAAACCGACCTTATATTACAGAATGTCACATTAAGGTAAATTAAAGTAAATACCATTTCATATGCCCTGCTCGTACTGATAGCATCTCTGAGTTGTGTACCTGTCTTCGAGCAGAACGTAATTCAGCCGTAACTCCCTCTGTGAATGCCCCACATTAAAAGGATCTTATATAACTTCTTTGCCATCAGAGTCGAGTAAATATATAGTACGTGTACTGTTTTAGTTGTACGAGCATTAACATGTATCACTGACAGAAAGATGAGTTCGCTGAACAGTCGAGAATATTGCACCAGCCTTAAGGAGTCATCCTCCATCCAGTAACTCTCCTTTGGAGGGGCTTGTTTTTATTGCTCGGCGTTTGATTTGTTCCCAAAATGAAAAAGTCCTGACGGATTGAGAAATTTTCTACGGTACTGCCGACGAACACCCATTAATCTCGACATTGTGTTACACTTTGATGCGCCGCAGTCTTTACCGAATATGTGTTTTTTTATCGTTACCGATCAACAAACACACATATTCACATACTTTACTATCCAAGATTTTATCACACAAATATTTAGAAAAGTGACCCTCAGTCTAATACACATGACACGCGTATTATTAAACTCACATGCATATAACCAATCTAGCTTTATTATACAAACACTTACAAAACCTTTGAACATAAATTCATTTGAAAAATAATCATCTTTTGTTTTTGTGACAGATATCTGACCAATAAAAATCAACTCCAACCCCATTCCTGTATATTGTCTCTATTCCACATTTATTATTTATTTCTTGACGTTGTTCCTTACTTCATATTTTACACTTATCATCAGAATGAGACAGTCAAAATTTAATTTCTCATCTTTAATTAGATCTGTTAAAAAGCTTTAATAAATGAGAAACATGTTAGATTGAGACACGTTTTGATCATATTATTCATTTATTCTATCACAGACACATAGGCAGGCAGGCAGGCAGACACACACACACACACACACACACACACACACACACACACACACAGAGTTCATATTTGGTTTATTTATGTAGATAGAAGTGTGAATGACAAAGGTAGAGCACTCATAGACATAAATAATGTGGATAGAGATAACAACACTGCACTGGATTGTTCTTTGTCAATATCATCTGTGTTTTCTGTATAGCTATGCGGCTGTGCGCTAATGTAAAGTCTAGAAATAGTGGAATATTTTCTTCCTAGTAATTTTATATCAAATAATTTTCACTGAAATAAAGAAAAAAATAAATATTTACAGACTAATTTAAAGCTGAAACACTTGAGACTTATTTAAAAGAAACTTACTTGAAAAAATAAAAATACGAAAGATTTTGAAACTATAAACAAAGAATTTTATTTCCTTAACAGAATTATTTAAGAAAGAATAGCTGTAAAAAAGATATTTAAAAATCTGAAGGTTACGTGATAAGGGATGAATAACGTGTAAGAAGGAAATCGTTTGCCAATTCGAAACTAAGAAAAGAATAATGGATTTCTGTCATTTCTGATAAGAACTTTTTGAAGAGTTAAAAATGATGCATGGAAAAATAATGTGCATGGTCGTCAGTGGTTTATTTAACCTTTTCTGCTTCTCCATTTTAGTAGGGTAGCAAGCATATTAGACAAGATGCCTAGAAAATTAAACACATTCGACAAAAGTGTCGATCAGTTTTTACTTTGTAAGGCTAATAAAATAGATTTATTTTATTCCAGTGGGTATTTGTTCACGCCATTAAACATTTCTTTATTGAAATTTGCAGTTTTCCATATTTTTTTATTTGAATAAATTTGAAGATGCAAAATGCTTTTTTACTAATTCTTTATATTGTAGGATTCAAAGCGGTCTTAGCTTCTAACTGACATTCTTCCTTTCCCCTAGAAAAGAAAAAAGTAAACAAATTAAATTAACAAAATAAAAATATTGTTAATTATTTAAAACAATCCAGGTGAAAATGCCACGTAGACGTCATGAGTTACAGAGAGTGAACGAGAATGAGAATAAATTAGTGAGGAAAAGGAACAATAAAAGAACAGGTTTCAGGAAGACAGAAAATAGGGGACTGACGTTGCATTAAACATTTGAATATCGCAGATGGCATAAAAAGCAAGAACCCGGGAGTGAGTTTCAAGGTGGTTTTTCTGAAAAGCTACATTTCTTAGACTCACAAACCCTGATCATAACAACTATGACAACATATCATGTACGCAAAGATGAATCATTCTCATTCCCTACATATCTCATCTATAAGGAGTAAGTTCCTCTCGGATAGCTTTTCTTAATCTTTTAGTACGCTTAAATTTATATGATCGAGTTACCAAGGAGGAGAGATTATTGGGAAAATTGCCATGAAAATATTTATAGAAAAGAAAGAGAGAAGCCACGTCACATGTGTGGAAAAGTGACTGAAGTTGAATGCCACGTCATAACATTACCGACCCATCTTTTGATTCTGTCAAAAATCTGGAGATATATAGCAAGAGCCACAGACAAGATATGGCAGCAATATTCAATGCCTGGATGAATACTAGATTTATACATGCGCAAGATAGAATCTGGCGAGTTATATATTCCGAAACAACATAAAATCGTTTATTTTATTTGTCAAACATTTACACTTAGTGACTCAAAATTTGACTATGATTTGAAATAAGGAATCATATTAATAAGTTGCTCGATAATGGATAAAATTTGATGCTGATGTTGTTTTTATATATATTGCCACTTTATTAAGGCGAAAGTATTAAAATCGTCCTATGTCGTGTCGTCAATCTTTTCCTATTTATTTTTTTTCTTTCAACTTACAAGGCATTAATGAAGTCTGATCCAATCAAATATCATAACACGTGATCCAAATTGTGGATAATTATTTGGATAATATTCTTAATTTTTGCTAAAATAAACTTTCTATTAATATTAATATCTCGCTTTGGTTTAACATTTTATACTTGTCACTTACAACAATATAGACATCATATATTGATAAGTGAGTGTATTTTGTTCCATCAAATTTTCCCTTATTTGCATGCCTCTACCTAAAAACTGAAATCATACCATAATCTTACCTAATGTTTTAGATTTAAAAACTACATCCCGTCTTATTGTCTTACCTTGCTCATAGTTTCTCTATTGTGAACTTTTTTATTAATTCCAGTTGTTGCTCTGACTAGTTTCTAAACTGTTTAATGAGGTTAATCGCAGTTTTTCATTTAGTTCACTAAACTTTGATTATTCTTTACTCATTATGTATCCAGAAAATGTTAGCTGTATCTTTTTGATTCTTAACAAATAACTCTTGTAGTTCCTATTCTACTTAGAACTTGTTCATTCGTCACATGGAGGAGCCAACAGGAAACCGCTCCACTCTTCCTCCGAAATATAATCCTCTCAACTAAGAGCACAAAAATAACCATTCAGCTTGTACATTAACATTTGGAATTGATGAGAATGGGTTTTTTCTTGTTTTAATGTTATTCCATTTCTGAGATGAGTAATTTTCAAAATTCTTGTATTATTTCAAACTATTGTTCTCATCTTGATAGATATAGATATTATTATCGACATAACGTTTCGAACAATTACCCTGTGGTCATCATCAGGTGACCATTGATTGCTGATATGGAATACCTGTTGATTATTGTGATATTTTTCTCCCTCTGATATTTGTCATTTTTTCCTGCTGAATTACTGCGTCACTATCAGATCCAAATATTGAACATATGACCACAACAGCCAGTAAGATATGTAAAAACAACTCATATATTTACTAAATTACTTTCAAAGCCTATCATAGCATCTATATCAACCGAGATGAGAACAATAGTTCTAAAAAATATAAAAATAGCGAGAAGTTATTTTAATATATTTTAATATTACTTTGTAAAGTCTATATATATATTGTTATATGCAATGAACTTTTGTTGCTAATGTCTGGAAAAATTAGGTAGCTAAGAAAGAGGTGTTAGTCCAAGTGAGCATGCATTTACGCTATTTGTTTATATGTTAATATCGCTTAATCCATATTAGATTTTGCCAAACATAGTAGAATGTCATTAAAAAAACATGAGTGAGCAGACAGAATCGTAATTTGAAATTGATTACTCGAGTTCTTCCAGTATAGCTAATCGCATACAATTATCAAAATGCCTTTACCTTATAGACCGAATATTCCGTCTACGAAAATCGTCAAAAGTATCTTTCATGGGTTTGTTGCACGTTTCAGGAAGGAAGAAATACGAAGCACTAGCCAACATGAATAAAATTCCCATCGTGAGCAGCGGTAAGGACTCACCAAATCTTCCAGAGGCAAAACTTCGCTTGAGGAAATAGAATAAAGAAGAAAGCTTGAAAGTTCATTTAAATTAAAGTTTAATGATCATAACCGTGTTGAAATGTTAGAGGTTTTGTATTTAAATGTAAATTCATGTATAACTGTAATTTAATATTTACTACAAATTGATGGTCAGTAAATGATTCTCTTTGATATTTGTTAGTGACTGTTTCCTAATACTGATACATTGAATAGTCGCTTCATAACATACAACTCAGTGGATACATTCCAAGTAGAAATTGGCCTAATAATATCTGACTGCTGTGTACAATAAAATTATAAAACGGCATTCTAAACGGTAAGGATTTTCAGATAGATCTTAACTGATCAGAAAATCCAAATTATCCGAATGGAACTAGAGAAAGCTTAAATTAAAAAAAAAACAAAAAAACAAAAACAAAAAAAAACAGAGCAGAAAAACGACCAAGAAAATATAAAATTATTTTTAGAAACTATTATTTTGTCCCAAAAATAATGGCCGCTCGAATTGTAGTATTTTGAAAAGGAATTTTAACATAGTATTCACGGTATATACTAGGTTAATTTTCGTATACATAACAATTAATGTGTGCTCTTTAATAATTATTAACTTATTTTCAGAAAGAAATTTTATTGAAGCATAAAAGCCTTTAATTATAAACATAAAATTGCATGATCTTCATTGACTTTTCTTGTATAAGTTCAAACTTGGAAACAGTGTCTCCTAAACATTTGCCAATATCAAGAGAGCTTGGAGGAGATAGGTTTACAAGTGAGTGGACAGTACGAAAGTCATTCCAGAAATTCGGTAATGGTGATAAGTGCCTTGAAGATGAAGAATATAGGGGATGGTCATGCAGACTTGACAACGCACAACTGCTAGCAGTTTTTGTGCAACACCCACATCAAAGTATCAGAGAAATGTTACAGACGCTTGATGTCAGCATTGCAATAGTTTCACTTTATTTGCAGAGTATTGGCAAGGTGAAAACTCAATAAATAGGTTCGTCATTATCTCAATGAAAATCAAAAACTTAGGTGCTTTGAAGTGTGATTGATACTCTTTCTGCGTAACTCTAATAATTCATTTTTTCCCTAATCACTTGTGATGAAAAGTGGATCCTTTATGATAACCGTAAACGATCAAGTCCATGGATTGATTGTGATGAGTCTCCCAAACATTTTCCAAGGACAAAGTTGTATCAGCAAAAGATTGTGGTGACAGTCTGGTGATCTGCAATTAGTGTCATCCGCTACAGCTTTTATGGAAGTCAAGCAGAGCATTAACGTAGAGCTTTATTGCAGTCTCCTTCTATGTGCCTTGTCCTTCCACCTCTCCCTATTCCTGGTGGCCCTTAGAACGGTTTCTCCAGTTACACTACGCAACCCCTGTTCTGCCATCCACCTACTTACGCCAGACAAGTACGTTACACGCAGTTTTCCTCTATTTCTCCTTCCCTATATCTGGCCTGTTAGTATCAGGTTCTCCAAGACCTCGTTCCCCAGGAACTTTAGCTGTCTCTTCCTGATGCTCAGTATTAATTTCCTTTTCGTTTCCATCCTTTCTAAAACCTCATCATTGCTCACATGCTTGATCCATGATATTCGCAGCATCATTCCGTAGAACCTTATTTCAGTTGATTCAAGTTTTTCCTTAATCTTCGATGATACTGTTCATAATTCACTGCCATATTAAAAAAACAGACATCACATAGCAATCCAGTACTCTCTTCTTTTTTTCTAGCAAAATTTTCCTATCTCTTAGTACTCTACACAGCTTCTGGAATGCGTCTTTTGCCATGCAAACTCACATTCTGATCTATGTGTCGTACATTCCGTCTTCTGTTAGAACACTTCCCAGTATTTAAATTTCTGAACTTGCTTGATGTTAGTATCACCCACCTATATTTGGCATGTTCGGCTGCTCTTTTTGCTGATGACCAGTCATTTGGTTTTCTTAGTTTTCTTATAGTTTATGTGTCGTCCTTTCTTGTCACTCTCTTCAGTTACCTTCTGTAGGAGATCTTGAAGTTTTATTTCCGTGTCTGCTACCAGCACTATATCATCTGCGTACCTTGTTCAAATTGTGACTTCCGTTGACAAATCCTCGTAGGGTCATCAAAATAGTCACGCTGTACAAGTTGAATACTTCGGTTAAAAGACACATCCTTGTCTTACGCCTCTTTTTATCTTTGTATATCTGCTGAATTCGTTACCTGTCCGTATGCAGGCGGTTTGATGCCAATAGAGATTCTTAATTATTATGTTTTTTCCAAATATGCCGAGGCTGTTGAGCATCTTCATCAATTCTTTGTGGCGTATTTTGGCGAATGCCTTTGCATAATCGATAACATATAGGTACGCATCCTTCTTCATTGGTATTGCCCTTTCGGAGAGCATCCTAATCATAAACATGATGTTCCTTGTTCCAGTGTCTTTGACTAACCGGCACCGTTCTTGTCCTATCTCTGGTCTGGTTTCTTAGGCAGTGCTATAAAAATCGACTTGCTTAGGTCGTCTTGTATTACACCACTATTATAAATTTTATTTATCATTTCTGTAATTTTATCTACGCTGAATTCTTCCAGGGCTATTAGCAGCTCTATTACAATGCCGTGTGCTCCCGTTGCTTTGTTTCTATTCAGTTTGGTCATTGCAGCTTATACTTTGGACTTTAATATTCCCGGTTCGTCCTCATCTTTGTGTATTATCGGTTGCATGTCTGCTTTATTAGTCCTGCTCAATCTCTCTACTTCTGCATATTTCTTTATGAGTGTCTGCATTTGCTCCTAATTTCCTTGTGTCGTTTCCTGTATTCCATTCTATATCTTGGCATCATTTTCTGTCTCCTTTGCATCATGTCGATAATCTCTTCAGTCATCCACTCGTTTTTTCTTATACATCTGATTTCCTTTGGGGCAATTTTATTTGCTGATGTTACTAGTACTTCACTGCAATCAGCATGCTTAAATGCTTGCATGCCTGCAAAAATGAGACCTGCATTGTGGAATCGACGTTGTTCAATTCTACTACACGATAAATCTTGGCCGCAAGAATGACATTGCAAAATCTCACAGACTTGGGATACGAGAGTTTACTACATCGTCTATATTCAGTGATTATTATTTGTTAAGTATTTAAGCAAATTTTTGAATTGTAAAACATTTAGATTTAAACCAGGGGCGGAATCAGCTTTCAAAGATGTTGTTGCACCACAGCCAGATAACTTTTTATCAACGAGGTATAAATAATCTCGTCGATCGATGGCAGTGATGTATAGATGATCAAGGCTCGTATTTTGACTAATTTCAACTATTTTTCATTTTTTTTTATTATGAACATTCAATCTTTCGATTTTATGTATCCTGTCGGGAATACAATATATTTTTGTATTTTTTTAGTCTTTAACGCTTAACTACCGTAATTCTGATACTGCTGTTTACTTCTGCACCCATTTTGTTGATTTATTTATTTTCGCCTTTTTCTCTACTGCTCCTGTGTAATATTAAATATTCTAACTTATCTGTACATTGTTTTATGTATCCTTTTCATCATATCGATAATTCTGTTTGTCATCATTTTTTGTTCTTTCATGTATTATGTATTATCTCGTTAAGCGATACCATGGAGAATTCTTTTAATGTGTTCAAATTTAAAATTAATATAAAACTAGCATATTATAAATATGTGCGTTTTGGTGCAATGGATGTCGGCTTGGAACAAGAAATCAGTTAGCCGTGTTCGAATTCCAGTCAAATTCGTTGCATTCACTTACAAGCAAATACGCTTGGGTAAGGTATTAATCCGTCGCTTTTCCATCCAGCTATGGATCACATAACGGGACAAATTGGATTCTATAGCTTTAGTTGGCAATCAGTCTACCGCAGAAAACAATGGCAACCTACTGTGGGAAAATCTTCTGCCCAGTCAGTTATGACTTTTCGAGACATATGATCGCCCATTCGTGTATCACTAATGGCACTTAACTGATATTATAAATGTATATATTTTAAATTATAATCTATTATATTATAAAAGTGTATATTATAATGAGATAATATGTTATAAACTAATATATTATAGACTATTATATCACAAATTATGAACAAACACATTATAAAACTAAAATATTATAAATCATTATATATATATATATATATATATATATATATATATATATATATATATGTACCATCATCATAATATAGGGAGCAATGACACCACCAAATCTAGCAAAGGTCGACAAGGCTCCAAGTGCTCCATTTCTCACACAGGTGGGGTATAGTTCGCAGGTGTGTAGGAAGATAATTGCAAATGCTCCAGTAACACACAACTTCCCCATAGTAGCCAGTGCTGTTGTAGTCCATTGTAAATCTGGATGAAGAAATAAAAACAAGTTATACCAATTTAAAAATATCTGGCAAACATTCACAAAAGTCATTAGTGTAAAAATGATAAAAACATCTGCCGACAATAGAATATTCAAAATTACGAAAACAGATATAAAATTCACCGTAGAAAAGTTACGTAAAAAATTCAAAACATATTTTGCCTCTGCAAGAGTTTTATGGAACAGCTACGAAAGAGAGAATTATATATATATATATATATATATATATAGAGAGAGAGAGAGAGAGAAATAAGTAAGTTTTTAGAGTCCTTATGTAGTATAGAGCCACAGCCACACTATTTTAGTGTTGCTGCTGTGATTAGACTCACGCCTACTCTGTTTGGATGAGAATTATGTTTTTCTATAAATGGTGCTGACCAAAGCTAGAGAGCCAAGAGATCCAAGTTTTATCCGTAGGTGGTGGGGAAAACGCATTCATAATTTTTCGAGGAGTATCTATGAGAAAAAATCATCTCCCTCGGTCGTAAGTCAGTATGCCAGTACCACATTCCACGTCATTACGCACACAGTAATATAATTATTTAAAGAAATACTAATGGATGCTAACTTGAAATACGCACATGCGTTGATTTGGAAGCAAATGTCACTGCTGTAAGCAAAATGAGCAAGATGACCAGAATTGTATAGGTCTCAAGGGAAGAGCCTAATCCGGCTATATAAAGTTATTTAGACTGCGTGAAAAACCGTCCTTGAAGGCTGAGGTTGGTCTTATGATTATATTTTTTTACAATCACATATATTTCTGTATCAATTTCTTTCTTTATTTTACATTTACTCTCTTACATTAGTAGAGCGTTGATATATATATATATATATATATATATATATATATATATATATATATATAAACCAGTTGCTGGGTGAACAGTTGTGTGAAAAAGTGCTTAATACATATTTGATGAAAAAATTAATATGCAGAGCTTTTAAATATTCTTATTTGGAATTGGAATACCAACCAACCAACCGTTGATATTCCAAATGACAATATATATATATTAAAGAATCCCTATAATGCCACGAAAATACTGTGGGTTACTAAAAGAACAGATAAACATAAGATAGCAATTTCCTTTACATTTATATTTTTGAAAACCGTAGGTGGCAGAGAAAAAAGAAATCGGAAGAGAGTTCCATAGTTAAGAAGTGCAAGAAACGAAACTATTAGAATAGAAGGTGCAGTTGCTTATAACTTCTTTGAAAAGACAGTAAATTGTTTTTCTTTTTGTGATTATCTAGCCTTATGAAAATGAATACGAACCTGTTTTAATTACAAGGAGCAATAGATAAATTGTCGCTATTTCATATTTTTATCTTCGCGCATGCGTGTTGCTTGTTTTTATTTTGTAGACTGTACAATATAGTAGTGTCAGTTGGGTACCTTCTGTAAGAAAAAGAGCAACATGACGCCATTCAATCTGCCGAAAATCTGGAAACGGTATATTGTACTGCTTGTTATTCACTCCGAAATCTTTAATACAAACAATCCAGAGTGTTTGGGTGACAATCTGAAGTTAGTGCAGAGGGTTTGGAAACAGTTGGATGAGTCTAATGGTAGTGAAGGTGTAGGCAGTGATTACGTGATGAAGTTATGCCTCGATTCATCTTTCTGCAAGGCTTCAGATTCAACACAAAGTACTTCATCAAGTGCCTTGAGGAGTTAGTGCTTTTATAGAACGAGAGGGTGGTTATTGTAGAGCCAACATCTGGCAACAGGACTCTGCACCATTTCGCCCAAGCAGGACAGCCTAGTCATGTATTTCTGATAATTTCTGGGACCACACCGCCCCTTATATCTTGCCCACAACACTCCAGTTTGCAATCCCCTTGAGTAATATATGTGGGTCGTAGCTAAGCGGAAGACCAACAAAACGCTTTGTAATACGAAAGATGAACTGAAAGGAAGGGTTATGGTACTATTCAATAACTCAAACAAGGAGACCGTCTTGAAGAGGTGTAGAAAATTACGATCTCCTCTGGAAGAAGTAGTTCAGGTTAAGAGAGATTGTATTGAATAAATTTACTCTTTTGTATTACAGATAAGTTTTGTTATTTTGTTAAATATACCTGTTAAAATTAGATGTCAGCGTTATTTTCATTTTTGGGACAACTTAACAATCGCACCCTGTTTATGTATGTATGTATGTATGTATGTATGTATGTATGTAAATCAATGTAAAAAATATAAAGTTGTCTTTGTCTTACCATCAGGAGCGTATATAAATGGAAACATTGTCAAAATTCCGCAAAGTCCTCCAATAAACATGAAGCCAATATATAGCTTCCTTCTGCCGGTACGGTCCAATAAAAATATACACGTGAAATACGCAGGGACTTCTACTAAAGCACCAAAGAAGAAATTCAAGAAGATGTTTCCACTCAGATGTTCGGTGTTTAACACTAATCCAAAATATATAAAACTAACCACACACCTGGAATATAGTTTTAAAAAAATATACAATTCTGATACTGAAAAGAAAAACTGGATACGTTGCATTTGTTATTGACTCATTTTTGTAGCTCCTTTGAAAACAAATAATGTTTGTTTCATTTGACAACAAACAAAAAACAAAAGAAAAAACGGACAATACGGACATTTAATTATGTAAACTGATTCTATTAAAAGAACTTTTAAGAGATGCCGTTACATAATATCTTGCTCGGTATAAAATTTCACCTAGAAGTTTATTCACATTTTGTTGCAAGATTTGAAAGAAAATGGGTAAAGTTTAAAATATTAAGTGAGTGTGAAAATGCTGGTGTCAAGCTAGAATTTTATTTTGACGATCAGAGTAAAAAAGTCAATGAAAATGGCTGTACAGTGACGTTGGTATTTTGGAGAGGTTGGTCGTGGTAAAAAGCACTTAAAATATTCATAAATGAAAATTTTGAAAAATGATATGGAAGGTATGTTATATAAAATCTTCTCGGTATAAAATTTCAAAGAACGTATAAAAATATTGTATAAGTTTTAGTGTTGATATCGTTACTTTGCCACCGAGAAAAGCAAGTCAGTTTGGATCAATTTATATTTCATCATTTTATCAAAGAGAAGACAGTTAATTTTGTAGCGAGAGAATTTCGTCATTTATCAGTGAAAAGATACTCGAATTTTAGTTAGTGTTTTGTGTTCTTGCTCGAATTGGTTTCAAGATTATTTACATCGAAGCGGCATATCCGAGACAAGAGAGGGTATACAACAATGCTTATAATAGGGAAAATTGTAATTCGGCAAATATATCCAATTAAAGAAATTCCTGTTAAGTTTTGTTTGTGAATCTCAAATAATGTAGGTAGGTATGTATTATAAAAATATAATACATTAATCTTAAAATCTTACAATCTTACATTGTATTGTTAAATTCAATAGGCACCGCTTTAATCCACTAAAATTCAAACCATTTATATTGTTACAGAATGCGAAGTTCAATGCCAAGATTTAGTCAGAATAACTCATGCACAAAGATTTCCGAAAGTGATGAATAACTTTTTTCTGGGTTTTGGATATAAGCCCTAAATCGTCTGAATTTAACAGTGACGATAATAATTTTTCAAGTGACGATACGCATGCCAGACCCAGATTCAAAAGACGGGCTAAAACCTCACGCGGAATGGTATTAAACCAACGAGTGATGTGCGTTCTCTTGAATTTTTTCCTCCCTCTAATCTCTTAGAACTAAAGCTGCAATCCCTGACTTTCTCTTCTAATACATACGAGAAAAGAAAGAAAAAGAAATCGTCTTTTCATTAGTGCCATCTATGCAGTAGCGTTGAGTTCCAGTGACAAAACGAAATGCAACAAAATGAACTCTGACAACAAATCCCAGGCCTAACTAATAAAATAACAACTTTTAGGCAACATATTCATTAATATAGTCTCTTTCTAGAGTGATACACTGATTCCAACCCTTCTCAAACAATTCGATGACATTTTGTAGAACGATTTGCCTTTGACCTCAAAATACACCTCAGTTTCCGATATCACTTCTTCATTGAAGTCAAATCACTTTTCTAGAGTATTCTTTTGAGATCTGCAAACCGCCAGTAGTTGCTGGAGGCCACATCTAGAGAATAGGGTGGATGCGGAAGCAATTCGAAATGCTATTTATATAGTTTTGCTATCGTTGCGTTCGATTTGTAACATGGTGTGTTGTTTTAGTAAAAGATTACTTTTTCTTCTTCATTTGTATCAGTTTTTTGTGATATCTTCCTTGAAACGCACTAATAATTATATAATATTCGCCATTGATGTATTTTTTCTTTTTCAAGGTGATCAATGACAACATGCCTTGCACATCTCAAAATACGGAGGCCAAAACCTTGTTTGCTTATGATTACATCTTTGGTCGCTTTGGACGGCTTTCACCTGTAGCTGTCCACTTAGTTGACTGCCGATTTGACTTCGGAGTGAGGTGCTGGATCCATGTTTCATCCATTGTCACATATTTAAGCAAAAGCTTTTTCTTGCTGCGTTAAAGCCATTGCAAATAACACTCTGAATCGTCGAAGCGTTGCTGCTTTTGATCGACTGTGCGAAAACTTAGCACCCTCTTTGAACACAGCTTTCTCATTGACAAATGTTCATGCAAAATTGTGAATACACGGTTTTCTGATATGCTCAACTTCTCTGATATCTCACGCAACTATAATTTACGATCGACCAAAACGTGTTTGTGGATATCTTTGCTGTTTTCTAGAACAACTGCCGATTTTGAGCAACGTGAGTGTTCAGCATCATTTGTGTCTGTAAGACCGCTTTTAAAGTTATTTCCGACGGAGAAGAGAATAGAAATTATCAAGTCATTGCTTTGCTTGAACAGTATTTTTCCCTATCTGAAAGGAATGCTTTATTAACACACGAAATTAGTTTTGTCTGAATAACTGAAGAAGATAACTTGAACGAGGTTTAGGGGCCAGGAACTTGTATCGCAATATTCATATTTACAATGTTCACTTTGGGTTATTGTTCCAAAAAGATGTTCCAAAATGAGACAATCCCTAATACGTAGTAAATTCTATGGTTACTGGACGCACTAGAATTGTCACCAGAGAAATGGGCGTTCAGGTTTTAGTCGAATACTGTCAAGTGTAAGCCAATGCTTTTTTATGTAAACCTAATAATCATCATATAAAAAATAGTGTGATGTGCGATGACTTTTATTGTAAAGAAGTACTTATAATGTCGGAAATTGAATATTTCAGGCACCTACATAATTTAGAAAATGATAAATAATGCTGGTTGTTAGTCTTGAATATCATCAGTTTTACAAAGATAAACAAAATTATTCTCACCAGTTGAATATCATTATAAGGGTCGTTTTTCGAAGTTGTGGAACCGTGAATATTTTCCATATCCTGACATTTCGATCTTCGACCATTGATATCTCTATTTCTTCCGATTTGCAATGGAAATCACGCTTATTAACACTGGCTATTTTGTTCAAAATAATTTCTGCTTCTTTTTCCTTTTTCATTGTGAGTAGCCATCGTGGTGACTCGGGTAAGACCCTAAAAAGAGTAATAGCAAACAATTTATATTCTAATCAAACAATTCAGATTTAAATATGAAACCAATAGTATATTCCTTTTATCACAGAAACAAGCATGACGATTTTGTAGGGTGCGATGGGTAAATTGTCATCATTGTATATTTCGCGCATGCGTATTGTTTTTATCTACACGGTATAGTAGGATCATTTGGGCATCGTCTAAAAGAAATGAAGCACCATAACGCAATTCAATCTGCCAGAAATTTAAAAACGGCATGCTGTGTTGCTTGGCATTTGCACCGGAAAAGCTCTAAAACGAACAAATCTGAGTGTTTGGGTATTAATCTGAGGACAATGAAGAGGATTCGGATTTGATATATTCAGCCAACATTATTGTCTCTGGAGTGGTGATTAGTGATAGCAACGTGAAACCTATATTTATATCCCCACAGGGTCTCAGAATCAACATGTAGACCTACGTTAAGTGCCTTGAGCAGGTAGTAATATTCTAAGCCAAGAGGGTGTCTGATGGAAACCCTGTGTCAGGTAATGGGACTCTGAACCGCGGTACAGCAACAAGAGAATCCAATTATAACTTTTAGACAATCTTTCGACCACATTACTCCTTTCATATGGTCACCTAACTCCCTAAACTGCAACTCTCTTGATTATTATGTGTGGAGAGCATTTGATCGAGAGACCAACAAAATTCCTTGTACCATAAAAGATTAATATGGTAACCTTGACCAACGTAAACAAGGAGACCGTCCAGAAGAAATGGAGGAAGTTCCGAAGTCGTCTGGAGGTCATGGTTAAAGCCAATGGTAAGATAATTGAATGAATTACTCTTTAGTATTTCAAGATATTTTTGTGTAATTTTGATAAATATATCTGTTAAAATAAGATATCAGTGTTATTTTCCTTTTTGTGAAATTAAGACGACGTTTTGTCCATCGCACCCTATATATATTCACCTCATTTCAGCAGATTTCAGGTTTCAGATTAATATAAAAATGAGAGCTAAAAGTCAAATAACGTAGCAATGTTCGCAACACACCTGACCCCATTCCTGACCCAAGCCCAATGTCTAGAAGACCGTGTTGATTTGCTAGAACTATATAATCGTATAGTCACCTCTACCCATGAACTTGAGTGTCCATCCGAAATAGCTGGAGATGAAACTTGTCTGATCAGGTGAAATAGTGCTTGTCTTCCTCAAATGGCGATGTTCTCTGGACCACGTGAGAGGCAGCATCCAATTTCGCTCGACGGTTACGAGGGTGTGGGCGAGCAAAACCATTCATTGTACTGATGTCAAAAATGGGAAACGATCAATATCTTATAATAATATAAACTGTGATGATAATTTATAATAATAGGAAATATATTTAATAAAAATAATATTAATTTTTTTAAATAATGTAATAAAATAAGAACATTTGCTATGACACAGTAGCTATTATTGTTGCTACATTTTACTGGTCATAATGTTTTGGTTCATTCGTGTACATACGTTAAAATTAGGTTATTTATGGTTATGTCTGTCAATCGTCTCGCGAGCAAGAGATAATTTATTTACCGATACTTATTTTTGCGCACACATGCACATATGTGCGTGTGTGTGCAAAACAGCAGAGCAATTTCTTGATATAAATAGCGCATGAAATATAAAAATCGCCTCTCTCTCTTTTTATACAAACGGGGATAAGACTTCAGCCAGACACGTAGTTATTCATTGAATTTTGATTAGAAATTTTTATTGTTTAATGTGCTATCAATGTGATTAATATCCATCAGTGAATTAAATGCATTGTTAAGAGAGGATATACTGGGCGAAATAAATTATTTTATTTTATTTTCACAGTGGAACGATTGATGTACGAGAATAAATCTGCAAGTAGCCGCACTTTAGCTATAAATATTATTATGTGTTAACAGTTGTTACTATTGTGGTCACGTGATCAAAGCATGAGTTTGATAGCGCCAGATTTCTTGCTGCTGTTTACAGTGTAACAATGTCCAGTCAACTAGCAGTGTGCACTATGGAGGAAGAAATAGCAGTGGTTTGATTTCTTTAGTTAGAACGTACCCCAGGAACTGAAATTCATCGAATGCCTTTATCGCAAGACGGTAATATTACACTACCGTGTAGAAGTGTGCACGAGAACATCAAGAAGATTAAAAGGGTCTTAAGAAGCGTGACACACAAAGAATCATAGACGTGAAAATTCAGCAAGATCGTGAGATGGCAATGGTGAACAGGCGCGTCGTCTTCTATGTAGTAGCATAATGTCAGCAGAATCAGTTCACTGCTTTTTGTTCCTCCCAAATGCACAGTGCTAGTGGAGCGGCCATAATTTTCATTGTACCAGCAGCAAGAAATTAGTCAAAATCAAGCCAAATTGGCTATCCCGTGACCAAAAGAGTACCAGCTATGTTATTTTTTGTCGAGGGCAGAGTATTGTAAGGTCACTTGGGAACCGTCTGTGAGAAAAAGAGTAACATGAAGCAATTTAACCGCGAAAAATTTAGAAACGGCATGCTGTACTGCTTGGCATTCGCACCGGAAGCTTTAATATTATTATTTAAGTGTGTGTGGGTATCAGTTACAGAGTACAGAGGATTCAAATGAAGATGGATGAGTTTAATAGTGATTACGAGCTTGATCACCAGTGATGACGGAATACCTACATTCATATTTCTTCAGAACCTCAAACTAAACAAAGAGGCTTGCATCAAATGGCTTGAGGGGATAGTGCTGCCCTAGTTCGAAAGAAGGGCTTTTAGAAGAGCCTATATATTGCAAAAGTACTCTGCATCAACATTTGGCCACCTTACTCTCCAGACCGCAATCCCTTGATTATTATGTGTGGGTGCAATTGAGCGAGAATTAAAAAGAAAGAAAAAGTACTTGTACTACCAAAGATGAATTAAAGGCAAGGATTATGTCAGTATTTTCCAACTTAAACTAGGAGACCGTCCGAAAATGATACAGGAGGTTCCGAAGTCATTTGTATGTTATGGTTGAAGACAATGGTGATTTTATTGGATAAACTGAATCTTTCGTATTTCATAATATTTTTGTGTATCTTTGCTAAATATAAGTTAAAATGTTATTGCTATTTTTATTTTTGCGTAATTCAAACAGCAAATTATTCATCGCATGCTGTATACACATATATGTATATGCTTGTGTATGCAGTCATCCGATTGTCATTATATATATATATATATATATATATATATATATATATATATATATATACCAATATGTTTAATCTTTGTCCGATAAGCGTTCAGTTGGTTTGATTATTATATTCTTAAATGAACTAATATTTCTTTATTGATAATAATTTTGCAAAACTCGATTTACAGAAGAATTATCAAATTTTATAACAGAAAAATCATACGTTTATTATGACTTTTGTTCTACTAAAATTACACACGCAAGTATATAATCTGTATGTCAAATATATATCCCGTGAAATTCTTACAATGGATGCACTGGAAAACCTTCGAGGAATTTAAATAAAAGATTATACTGAATGAGATACACATAACTCCGTCCATGGTTTCTGTTATTATTTCTCGACTAGATCTCAACAATGCTTATAGTAGATTTGATACTAGTCCTGCTATTGTCAGAAAAATGTGCTCCTTAACTGTCTTATGTCCTCTCAAATCTTTACAAGGTGCCTCAATACTTCCTGCTTGTTTGTGGTGGTCCTCTGTAGTTCTCAGAAAAACATTTTGAACTCCCAAATTATCGCCTTATTAAAATCTCACCTCATTTCGTAAAATACTAGTTGATTTAATTAATGAAAATTGGTGAAGCATCTTGCTTCACACAGCCTCTATTCAAATAAATAATATGACTTCAGTTTCTCCAAGTAAATCACCGATGTAACTGCATTTGTCTATGAAGCTTTAGATAAGAACGGTGAAGTTCAGTCTATCACCTTAGAAAGGCCTTTTACAGGGTTTGATCTGTTAGCCGTCTCCACAAGATCAAGGGATATTGCGTCTGTAGATGAATATTTGGTTTCTATCATTGTTCGTTTTTTAAATGTGTACAAAAATAATTCTCTACGTTAAATATTCCATTCATAAAATAAATTTGTCCAAATGCCAAGCAGATATTCAAACAGACTGGTTGTTCCGAGGGAAAGCTAGATGAAGAGAAAAACAAGATAACGAATTTTAAAAACTTCTTACCAAATATAAAGCAATCCAGTTGGGATTGAGGGCAGAGAGACCAATAGAACAATCAGTGTCCACGTTCGTATGTAATATGCCAATAAGTTAATAACCAGATATCCAATGGTAAAATACAGTTGAATAGCGACAGAAGCATTTGTCCTGTTTTTCATCGATGAAAGTTCAGTTCCTTTAAAATACAAGAGGAAATTAAAGGGAGAAAAATACCAGTTTGGGATTATCCAATTTTTAACAAATTTAAAATTTTAAAACCAGTTTAAAATGTTATGGATGAAAAATGTGCAATGAAAATTTGCAAGCTAATTTCCTTGCGTATTCACAACTAGAATAAGTTACATATCCATTGCGTGCTTCAAATTTGATCCTGATGATGTTGAACTTGGTGATCATTTACTCTTACGTATTATAAGTTAAAGTTAAGAAACCCTCAAATCTATTTCTGAAGAACGTAAATCGTGTGATATTGAGTTAATTCTTAACAAATTTTCTATGAATCGTGGGCTGCGTTATGACTAAAATTGCTAGGCGTTTTTGTTCCATTCAAAAGAAAAGCCGATAATATTAATTTTCATCTACATGTTAAGTTGAAAATCTTTACTAAACTGGTAAAGATAACAGAATCTTCTGAGTTCAATATCAGATATTTTGTATACACGGTGTCTTAGAAAATGTATAAACACTTTTACAGTGTATAACTCAAGTCAACTTGCTTTCTTTGCAAATTTACCAGGCTAAGCTTCAAACAGTGAAAATTTATCTTGAAATGCTAATAGATGTACAAAAATCCAGTAGAAGTTCAAAAGGTGGTCTCGAAGAGCATTTAATTCAGATCCATTCTCTCGCCTTACAATCTCACGATAAGTTTGAAGCTGATAGTATTTTACACGATGTGTACAAGACCCGTCCTAAAACACAATAGATATCTACAAGTTATATTAATCAGGAAAGGCTGGTGGAAAATATTTCGAAATGTCCAAGAAATCTATCAAAATGATGAATCCTCCCTGTGATTCCATTGCCTCGCCATCAAAATCTATATCACAACAGACATCATTTTAAAATTATGTGATCTCAAAATCTTAACTGAATGCATTTGTAATAAATGGTGTCTTCATATGTATTATTTGAGTTGATATAGTTAGTTGTAGTTATTTGCATTCTTCTTGAAAACGGTTCAGAATGTGTGTATATTTAAGTTAGTTTGTAAATACTTAAAGTTTTCAATATTTACATGATGTACTTATGTATATATCTGGGTTTCTTATTTTATCTTGCTGTTTTGTTTGTGTTTTACAAGTTCAAATGCGCTTATCAATGAAATAATACCATTTTTTATTAATATACATGACGAATTAACATATATGACCAGTTAACATGACCAGTTCACTCGGCCCGAAATACGTCCTCACTTCTTTTAGAAGGAAAATATTCTTATTAATATTTTAAATTTTTAATAAATCTTTAACTAAGTGAATTAAAATAATTTTCGTCTTGCCAGAAATGCTGAACAGTTCGTCATCAGTGGCAATGTTAATAGTAATATCATCCATTTCTTTCAAAGTAAATATCTAGAATTTATTAAACGAGCAGAAAGTGCTACTGTCGATGGAAATTTATATAAATTTTCATGTAAAACAATTTTTTAAAGAAAATCCATTTCTTAAGTGCCCTAACTCTTATCGCTCATTCCATCATCTTTCCTAACATTTTGTTCAAAGTAATATGGAGCATCAACATTTTGATTATGTTATTATTTTCTCTTCCGGGTGCATGTATTACACATTTTATTTGTTGCTATTGTTGAAAGTAAAGTTATCTGTTTTTCTTTTACTATTTAACATAATTATTTGTTTTCATTATAATCGAGTTAAATGTACTTTACCTTTTGCATTAGCTTTACATGTTCCATTTTTCCAATTGCACGATGACCTTTCAACGCAGTATAATGCATTGACTTAATTAGATTACTAGTAAAATTACTTGGATTCGTATAGAAATTGTTTAGTACATAGACTAGAATAGATTGTGAAATTCACTGTCATTCGTCGTTTAAACAACTTCAACTTCTACTTTTTCAATGTAACTGTTGTAGTGTACTTTTTGCATTGAAGGTTATAATTGGGCTATATCGGTTGCTAATCGACTTAACGTTCCCAAATGTTAGGAACTTGGTAATCTTCCAATGAAAGCTGACTCCTTACTATTCGGCTAACTGCCGACTAATATCAACTGCCCAGTAGATTTACTGAACTTCAATAGAACTCTAAAGAACTCTTATGAACTTCCCAAGAACTTCTCAAAAACTTCTCAAGAACCTCCAAAAACTCCTTCCGTTAACTTCCTGTTAACTCATATTAATGTAGGAGGGAGAGTAATTTATCTGAGGAATAAGTTTGTTTCCCCATGACAGTACTGTATTTCTTCAGAACGAAGGCGAGCATGGCTACCCACAATAAATAAAGTACTGCATCACAATAAATTTCTAATTTCATTTAAACAGGCTTAATTGGTAGGATATGTACTGTTTCTCTCATTCCTTATTGACTTCAGTCTGCCTTGTGAGGTTAAACATTTTTTAAGCACACTTTCCTCAAATTGTGCTCCAGAAATTGTAAAATATCTCAATACGATGTTAATCATAAATTACCTTTTTGTTTCTATTTTCTCTAAAAATGTGTCACTGCTCACATTTTTAGTCCATTGTATCCTCAGCATTCTGTTACTTCAAGTTTCTTCATCCGTGAGAAATTGTTCATCACTCACGGCTATATAATAAGCGTTATATATAAAGAGATTTTTATGTTTTTATGTTTTTTAATACTTTGCTTAGATTTTAAAATGTAACTTTTGCTATCATAATGCGCCTTCGATTTTCCCTGTCTCTTTTTCTTTCAGCTTTAAAACCATTCGGAGATATATAAATTGTTGTAGTTGTTTCATGTCTCTATCTTCAATTTGTACTTTGTATTTTGGGCACTTCCAATCTTGTTTAAACAATATCTTGCTCAGTTCCAAGACGATTTGTAATCCAGGTTTGTGTTAGAATCAGTTGAGTTTCCCAACTGCACCTGTGATCGTCATTCGAACCTTGATAAAAGGCAATGTTTATTCTAATGATATCTTTAATGCAAGCAAGTCGTGATTATTTGATATTGAGTGCCACAATATATTAATATTATTCATCTTCTCATAGTCAATGTTGGATCAGGATAAGTTTAGTAGATAATCGAACAAAATAAAACACCTGCTTATTTTCAGTTAAATCCTGAAACGGTAAAGATTTCTGCTGGTCGCAATAAGTAAAATGCCTTACCGAAGACACATGACGGAACGTAGGAGCCAGCACCTCCGATAGCAGTGAGAAAACGTAATATGAGAATGACATTGATGTTCATAATTTGCGAAGACAAAATTCCAGCAGTACCTTGCATCATTAGTGCACCGACAATGACAGTTTTACGTCCAAATCTTGAAGGAAAAAGTAGATCATGTTGATGTAAATCAGAAATGTTTAGAGTTAGAAAAAAAGTGATACATAAATCAAATTAAAGTTAATAATTTAGTCCTAGAAGAAAAGAATCTCAAAAATTTTCATCTATTAAGAAAAGAATATGAAGAATTCTACACGAAAACGATATATATATATATATATATATATATATATATATATATATATATATATATATAATCATATACGTATTGTCCTACTTCGATGCCACGATATTCATATGCATATATATTTGTTATTAATGAAAATTACATTGCGACACGGAAATTTCTATCTCGTCATCAGGCAATATTAGATCATTGTTGTGAAAATAATTTATATTTAAATATAAGAAATAATACGTTTCTAATTTATAGATATGGGAAGACAGAAAAAATTATGTGTTTGTTCAATTTAACTATTCATAATATAGATTCACTTTAAATTTGAAAGAAAGTTTATTTTACAAGGATGATGGTCTTATGATAATGAGGAATGCCAAAAATTTTAAAATAGATATAATTAGAAAGATAATATATAGAGAATACAAATCCTTTATGCATCCACCCAAAATTCAGTCATCATTCATCTGTTATTAAGCATGTACCCTTATCCATAGAATATAGAATTAGTTGAAATTCAGTAAATTAAAACGTGTTTTAGAAAGGTAGTATTTTTTTATAATACTACTTTAAAAATAGTGGATATAAAAGCCCAAATATTAAATATGTAAAACAGAAAATCAACCCCCGACGAAAAAATAAGAATAGAAATATTTGGTATTTACCCCGCTTTTAACCAAATTATTAGCAGTAAATTGGAAAAAAAGTCTTACTTTGACAAAGATACACTTTCCGAATAATAATCTATTACGTAAGATTTTCAACAAAATACTCTTAAATTAAGTTATAGTTGTATGAATTATCTAGAAAAAATTATTTAAAATTATAATAACAATATTTTAAATAAAAATTTGAGCCTAATTTAAGATAAGAATAATTCAATAATTGAAATTAACAATTTAGACAATAATAAATGTAATTGTAGAAACCTTATAGATTGTCCTTTGAAAAACAGGTACCTTACAGAATCACTTTCAATAAAATTCCTTCCGTGGAAAAACCTAGTAATGTAAAGATTTATGTGGGTAGAACTCTCTGAAAAAACGATTTTATCAACAAACGTTTTCATTTAATAATAATAAGTACAGAAATAGAACATCCCTATCAAAATATTATTGATATCTAAAGGAAGCAGATAAAACATCCACATTAAAATTGAAAATTTAAAAAAACTAGAATATGTAAGACTTTAAATGACCAATGCCCTACGTGTCCATATGAAAAAAAGTATATTATTAAGTTTCTTAGGAATAAAAATCTATTAAGCAAACGTAATTAAATAAATGTCATATGTAAGCATTGTAAAATGTTCACCTTAGAATAGGCTTACAAAATTCTTCTTAAAAATAAAAATAAAAATGTTTATTAACTTGCATAAAACTAATAATTTGTTTTATGAGAATAACAAAGGAATACATATTAAAATAATTAATTTATATTTACATTTTCAGTAATTAAATAGGTATTTAAGATTGTATTATGATATCAAGAATTGTATTAGAATATAGTAATAATATAATAGATTTTATAAAAAGAATAAAATTATTTTAAAAATGTGTTTAAAAAAATATATGAATATTAAAAATGTTATTATTGAATTTAAAGTTTAGAAAAGTTAAAATACAATGCTAAATCAAAATAAAAATAGTATAATTATACTCAAAGATCCCTACAAGTTAGATAAAAAAATATAAAATGTTTTCTTTCATTCTTTTCTTTTTTGTTGTTGAGATATAGAGAAAAGATTTTACAACAATAATAGATACATCAACAGAAATAGAGTCTAGACTGGGGTTTTTAAAATAAGTTATCATTTTGGCCGTTAAGATTGAAAGAAGAAATCATGTACTCCCCCAAAATATAAACTTTTTTCAAATTTAAAGTGAATCTCTATTTTGATTAGTTAAATTGAACACGCACATAAATTTTCCTGTCTTTCCATATCTATAAATAACAAACCTATTGTTTCTTATATTTAAATGAAAACCATTTTCACAACAATGATCTAACATTCTCTGATGACGAGATAAAAATCTCGAAACAAAATTTCCATGTAATTTTAATTATAAACAAATTTAATTAATTATATCATGTTCTACAATATTTATTGTGTAGAGCATTTTTATAATTTAAAAAAAAATAAGTAAATGCTCGAGAAGTTGGAATTGTAAAACTGTTGATTCTCTCCACTTGGATTTATAATATATATATATATATATATATATATATATATATATAATTCACGTAACCACACACACACACACACACACACACACACACACATACATATATATATATATATTTATAAAGTAATATTTTATGATAAGTGTTTATAATGAAATCAAAGTTTACTGTAACACAAGAGCTCTTATGTCGGTATTAGTTTATTAGAAGCTCTCCAGGCAGACGAGGTGTGAACAAACACGACGAACCCATTCTACAAGAAAACAATCCAAGTATCAGCAATTAGTGAATCAAGCAAGTCGTACATCTCATAGTAACGCATGGAGGGTACTTCAAGAGCAGCCCTTGTATATTATTAACAACGTTGCCAGATCTTTCGCCCTATGATTACTGTCCACGGAAAAACTTTTGATGATAATTTATTGCACAAACTGTCGACCCGTTGCTTTTATCTTCAGATTTTTTTTCAGATAAGACATGATTTGGAAGAGATAGAATAAAAAATATCGCGACAAACTTTTGTGAATGGATCGGAAGAATTTCTACAGTGTAATACAGGTTAGACATCAGTTTACGATTAATGTGTGGGCTGAAATTATAGGTGACGGTCTGGTAGGTCTATATATTCTCACAGCACGTCTTATAGAACGCTCTCTATAGCAGATGTCACAGAGCGTTTTGTACCTCTTCTAATCAACCTTCTAATCAACCATGGAAGACGTACCTCTTATAATCAACCGTAAAAGACGGATAGGTGGTGGGGACTAGTTTTATGGCTTACAAGTTCCCTCGACTTCAATCCTTTAAATTGTTATCTGTGTGGCGAACTAAAGCAATTAGTTTATTTAGCAGGCATTAATAATGCAAAGAAACTTCATCAATGTATCATGGAAACCTGCGAAACCATTTGACACCGTGTAGGAATATCTGAAAGGTTTCATGAGTCAATGATTCTACAGATGTATGCATATGTAGAAACAAACAAATGATATTTTGAACATTTCTCATAATTTGCTGTGTTGAGGTACAAAAGATGTTTTTTAGACATGATTTTTATGGACATTTTACGCTGTTTTAGTGTCAGGAACCAGTTCTCAAAATTTCCAAGAGTATTTTTAATTTTAATAGCACAAAAATGAAAGATTTGCGGGTATATATTTATATGGACTTCTGCCCACACACACATATATATATATACACACATACATATTATTATTAAGTAATTCATCGAGCTTTTTATTCGACCTCAACAGAATGCAGAAAACACTGGTCGGACGTTTCGTCCTATATTTGGTACTCTTCAGTAGTGTGCATCCACTACCAGGAATCGAACCCAGACAGTTTTGGTTATTAAGCTGACGTTATACCAACTGCACCACGGGCCCTGGCGACGAAGATGTGACAAATTAAACTCGATGAAGCTTCAACCAGCTTAACATGCAACAGATTTAGCGGCTTGTGTTGGAGAAGTCGTGGCTCTGGGAGGCACTGTCTTACGGGTAAAGGAGCTTGGATGAGCTCCACCACGGAATTTGTGAACGGGCGACGCTTCATCGATAATAATTGTTCAAATCCGCCTCCTACTGCTGTTCATTATATATATATATATATATATATATATATATATATATATATATATATATATATATATATTCGAAACCTGAATAGGCGGATTGTATGGAGATTTTGTGGCATATGCGCGTCAGTTATCTATATCCAGCTCTTACAAAATATGTGGTTGGTTCTACACAAGCATTCATCACTGTAATCTAGGTACTTCCACTCATTTTCGATGCCGAAATTTAAATTGAAATTTTAAAAATAAATAAGTTATTTTCAAACTTTAAAATTAGCTTTAATTGAAAGCCAAGAGATTAAATCTAATAATTCTAGTAAGCAAAACATACTGGTGTATTTTTAACTGAAATTATATTGATTGAAATCTAAAATTTCAAAATTTTACCAATTTTTTAAAAAATATACCGCCATTTTTGATTGATTGACACTTTACGTAAGCAGCAGCCAAATATCTGTTTTTAAAAATCTTGCAAAAATAAAATATACCGCGCTGGCACGTTATTTAAGTAAAATTTTAATATTAAAACTTACCTTTATCTGTTTTCAATCAATTAATAATTGCATACTGCAAGAAATTTACAATAAAAAAAATAATTACGGTAGCCCTGTTTTTATGTCAGTCATTGAAGCGATAACAGATGACTGATACTAGATGTTGACAAGAATGCAATGTATGGCGTACAATCGTGCTAAAATTCCCCTTTTTTTGGTTTTTAACTAAATAGTAAAATTAAAATTTGAACGTAATTTCAGCACTTATATAAATATTTTTCACATTTTCTTGTACTGTACAATACATATTTTTTTTTAATTATCATTAATTAGCTAATGCACCTAATTAATTAAAAAATTGAGGAATTGAAATAAAAAATACTTTAAATGTTGAAGGAATTACTTGCAAAACAGGCTGTTAAATTTTAGAAACGTAGAGAATAAAATATCGTAAGAATGAAAGTGCGTTCTTCTGTTTTGTTATGTAAGGAGGAATAACCCAGAACGTTTGTTAACTTATAAAATCATTTTGACCCATATGGAACACCGTACTTTATAAATTTGAACATCGTACTTTATAAATCTGAACATATTTGCACAAATAATTTTTTTTCTTTTAAAAATATACGTGGAGAAAAATTTTATTAATTTTTTTTTGATAGGCAGTATAATCATCAATTCTTAACTAATAAAAAAAATATACAGTTCTTTAAAAGATTTTTAAAATATTTTTAAAACGTTATGATTATTATAATAAAAAGTGAAAACAATTCTTTTAAAATTTTATTAGTAATCGAAATTTTTTTTCTTCAGACTATAATGTCCTTAATTTTTATTATTTATTCCAGCAATTAAAAGCTTACCAAATTAAATTATATCAAAGTTTTATTGCATTTTTTATATTTCTCTTCGGAGCAGTTGTTCGTATAGTGAATGATAACTTTAAATAAAAAAAATACATGATTTATATTTCCCCATGAGTTCTGCGTTTAACTAATAAAAAAGTGAATTGCAGAAAATTAAAATTTATTAAAATTTCATGAATTTACGTGAATGGGGGGTAACAGAGTCAAAAAAATTTTTTTATTCAATATTTTAAAAAAATAATAATTTAAAAAATAATTGTATTCATTTGTGAATAAGTACTAAATGTTTCATTAAAATCCGACAATTATTTGATTTTTGCGAAATTTTCCAAATTAATGTGTTTGTCACCGAAAAAGTGAGTTACGTAAAAAGTTACGTAATCAACTTCGACCACGCTAACTCCAAATTAAAACAAAATTTTCTGCCAAAATTTCAAACATGTTCAAAGTGATTAAAAAATTTTATAAAATAAATAAAAATTACTTTTGTCTTTTTTCTTCATAATATTATAAACATTTTGATAGAAAAAGTTCGTTTTATTAAGTTTTGAACCTTTTTAAATCATACTATGCTGGATTTTTTGTTATGTAATGGCGGTACCTACTGTAATCAAATTATATGCACGATTAGTCTGGCTATTTGTTTACAAGAGATTTTACCTAGCATATAAAAATACGTATATGTCTTTCTGTATTTTTAAGGACCAATTTGTCTTCATTCCGATCATAGATATTGGATTTCTTATTCCTCTGTGTTTCACAAAAATACACTGTTCTTGTCCTATTTCCTGTCTAATTCTGATATGCAATATATTAACATAATTTGAATGATAAACTGAATTATGCGCTTCATTATAGAGCTCGCATCTATTTGCATATGACTTATTTGACGGCATTATAAACACGGACTTACCAATGTTTTCCTGTATATCGTCACTGACGTATTTATTTCTTGTTTTCTTAATTTTTCTTTGCCGCCGGAGTAGTATAATGTTGACAGCTTCTCTATTAACATACCGTCTGGTTCTGATGATGTCTTCCTGCTCACTGGCCTGTTCTGATACCACATTAAAATGTTAATATTTTAGATTCCTCTGTATTTTTATGTACAGCAGCTTTTCCTTTTTTCAGTGTAGAAGCTGTCTTCGATGTATTGCTCCCTGCTTTTTCTGATATGAACGTTCTCTCTTTTGATTTTGAAACTTAAAATTATAAGCACACACATGCCACAATATAGCAACATCTAGTATTAGAGTTTTTCTCTATACTTATTTATTTTTGTTATACTTTTATAAATTAGTTTAGAATATTTTTTACAATGGGGTTGGTTTGTTTTGTACTCGTTGGATCTCTAATATTGATCGCTACCATGGTTAGATTGACTGAATAAAATGAAAAGAATATTCTCAGGACATATACTTACCGATCAGAAAGCCATCCACAAGATAACATAGCCACGAAATAACCACCAAAAAAGACAGTATAGATATGATTGGCGATCCATCCCTGGCCGCAAACTAAATTAAACTAGAAAAAATATGCAATATTTTAAAAGCTGTTTTTGACATCCATCTGTATAAATGTGAAGTTTGGAGAAAATGTCTTTATGAGTGCATTAAAATATTTATAAAAATTTAATTAGAAAAATGGTTACAGAGCAATGCCTCGTCTAATTGAACTCTGAAAGTTTCAGAATTCGTAGTGGATGTTAAATTATTAAATAATTATATTAATAAATATTAAACTGTTCAAAAGTTCCATAGCGAAAAAGAAAAAGGAGTTAACTTCTCTTTTATTAAACGTAATCCTTTTTCAAACTGGTTGTTCCGCTGTAGATAGCAAAATATGTCATAAAATCTATTTTTTGTAAGAAGAAACTACATCGGCTAAAATAGTTGATGAATATCAGCACTTGACTTAAGAAAAGAATATCATTAGTTTAATTTTAATCATAGAGATAAGTAAATTGACATTAGTGATAAATTCTGCAGTGACAGGGCATCTACTGCTGCTAATGAGAAAAAGGTAGCAGAAAATCAGTATTGCAAAAGGTTGAAAGGTGAGCTATTGTACTCTCTGCAGTTTAGTGAAATGTCTTGGCTACTCAAATGTCTGTGCAAACTGAGTTCCAAAAAGAACGTTTTTTAAAACATAATGAGGTAAAATAGGCTTCTCACACATGTTTAAAAATCAGCCAAAACATTTTCATAATGTTGCTATAGTATTGTGTTCAATGTAGTAAAGTTTGTCTCCTTTTTTATTAAATATATTGAAACATAGAAAGTAAAGATTATTTTTTAATGAAAATAATAGTAACGAATAAATATTAAGAAAAAATATTTAGGGATTAGACGAAATAGTTAAAAACTTTATTTTTTTTTATTTTTTTATTTTTATAAGCGTTTCACCCCGAGCAAGGCATGTCACTGCCACTACTGCGCAGGGGGCTACGTAGAGTGGAGAAAGGATGATTAAATATAGGAAATGTCAGAGGGTGGGTGATAGGCGGGTAAGGATACCGAGAATGAGGGTTGGGTAGATGAGAGTGTTGTGAGAATAGTTGGGAGTTAGTGTGATATTGACCCTACATTTAAACACCTGGAGATTGTAACTGTCGGGAAAGCAGACTTGTGGAAGGGAGTTCCACAGGCGGGAAGCGCGAGAAAAGAAGCTGTTGGAGTAGAATTTACGGTTACATCTTATTTGTTTAACTGTAAAAGGGTGGGACCTAGTTGCTAATCTAGTATCTCGTGTAAATTCGTGCTTAGGCGGCACCAGTGATTTAAGCTCATCGGAGCAGAAGCCATGAAAGTACTTGTAGAAGAGGCACAGGGAAGCCACATCACGCCGGTGAGAGAGCGGCTGCAGCCAGTCTGCCAAGTCAGTATCAACCACGTTACAGATCCTCCTTTGTATTTTGTCAAGAAGCCCAAGGAGAGCAGCAGGGGCACCCGACCAGATATGGCAGCAATATTCAATACACGGGCGGATGGTAGATTTGTATATGTGCAGAATAGATTCAGGTGGGAAAAACTTCCGGGCCCTGCACAGGGAGCCGACTTTCATAGCAGCAGATTTGGCAATGGATTCAATATAGTCATTCCATTTGAGGTCCGCCGATAGTGTAAGGCCAAGGAGGCGTAGTATTTTACTCTCTGGGAGGCTAGCCTGTCCCATGCTAATGGGAGGTAGATGCGATTGTCTATGGTGGTTAGTTGATAACAGCTTTGTTTTAGAGGCATTGAAATTTACCAGCCATTTCCTACCCCAGGCCACTACGGATTGGAGGTCCCTTTCAAGTACGGCAGCGAGGTTCACTTTGTCGTCCAGACCTGGTTTCTGATCGATGCGAGAGTAGATTGTTGTGTCGTCGGCATACATGCCAACTTGGGATCTAATGGGGTCGGGGAGATCATTAATGTAGATCAGAAAGAGCGTGGGACCTAGGATAGAACCTTGAGGGACGCCCGCGTTCGTATGGTAGTTTTGGGAGGCATGCCCATTAAATACCACCTTCAATGTGCGGTTAGAGAAGAAAGACTGGATGAGGGCAAACAGATGTCCAGTTATCCCATAGCTCCGCAGTTTGCACAAGAGACCAGCATGCCAGACCCTGTCGAATGCTTTGGAGATATCCAAGGCAACGGTTCGGGCTTCACCATTCTTGTCGAGTGCTCGGTATACGTCCTCGGTAATGGTCGTTAGCATATCAGCAGTAGACCTGGTGAAGCGAAACCCGTACTGTTTGTCAGAGAGAAGCCCGTTGGACATGAGATGCTGAATCACCTCGGCGTTGATAATGGCTTCGAAAACTTTGCCAAAGATTGGAAGGAGACTAATAGGACGGTAATTGGCGGGGTCTGAGGGTTCGCCAGAATTCTTAAATATAGGAACTACGCAGGAGGATTTCCAAAAGACAGGAAAGCAGGAAGCAGATAGGCAGAGGTTATAGAGTTTAGAGAGGACAGAGGAGAGTTCTGGGGCACATTTCTTCAGTACTATGACTGGGATTCCGTCACCGCCGCTCGCTTTGTGTGGGTCAAGTTGTGCAATTATCTTGGCGACCAGCGAGGGTGTAATGTGGACGTTATTTAGTTGAGCCTTAGTTCTGGGTGGGAAGTCTGGTGTAGGTATTCCTAACGAGTCCAGTGTCGAATTGGTTGAGAATCTACGGGCAAAGCATTCAGCCTTGTCGGCTGGGGAGGTGAGAACTTCAAATTCATTGATTAGTGGGGGTATTGAAGTCTTGTTCCTGCTAAGCACGCTTTTGCAGAGACGCCAGTAATCTTTGGAACCAAACTTTGAGGATGCTATGCGTTGCATAATTCTGGTAGCAAACGTACTCTTGGCTTCGTTCAGTACTTTTTTACACTTGTTCCGTGCTGAGGTGAAAAGGCGCCTGTTTTGGTTCGACGAGCAGCTTCGATAGAGCCGGAAGAAATGGTTCCGGTGGGCAATGGCGGCCGAGCAAGCGGGTGAGAACCAGGGGGACGAATTTGGTTTTAGTTGGAATTTCCTGGCCGGGATAAAAGCATCGATGCCAGCCTTAACCCAAGAGGAGACTTCGGAGGCACAGTCTTCGACAGGAAGATCGAAGACGTTGTTCGAGGGGACGTCGCAGAGGAAGTCCCTGAACGAGTCCCAGTCGGCTCTTTGGTAGCAGTATGATATTCTGCTGGTCTGGTTTTCTTGGGTAGAGTTAGTGCGGATTCATATGTTTACGGAGACCACGGCGTGGTCAGAGTTTCCTAGGGGGCAGAGTTGCCTGGTAGTGCAGGAGTCTGGGATGGAGGTAAAGCAAAGGTCGAGTAAAGAGTCCCTTCCGTTAGGGTTTTTAGAGAAACGTGTGGGGAAGTTCACCACTTGCGTTAGAGCTTGGGCTATTGAAAAGTGCATGGTGCGGATCCCAGCAAGGTCGGTGGCTGAGTTTTCAAGCCACTTGGTGTGATGGGCGTTAAAATCGCCAAATACAAATATATGGGCAGATGGGTGAGTAGAAATGGCCCTGTCGATATTAGTAGTGATGCAATCAAGTACCGTACAGTCAGAGGAGGAGGGGGAGCGGTAGAGGAAGAAGAGATAGCTAACCGAGCTTAGAAATGAGAGGCGAAAGCACATGAAGGAATGATCAAGGGATTCAAGAGATGATTAAGAGCTTTAAATAAATGGAAAATATAGAGAGTCAATATTGCTCACGTTCTGAAGTGCCACGGTACATATTAGGAGTATATATTTATAGTAGTATATATTTATGGTAGTATTATGGTAGTATAATGTATTTTCGAGTAGATACAGCTCATCAGATAAGACAAGCAGTGTCTCTCTGGAAAGAAATATCCTGATTGGAAAGATCCATTATCCATTTTCCAATTATGGAAAAGTTTTCGGCCGAAACTCACATAGAAAATCCCGAGTCTCTGAAGTAGAGAGAGCGGACAGTAGAGTATAGAGGTAAATTTGGACAACATGAGTATCAGATAAACATAGGTATGTTTAGGATACTTACTTGACTGACAATCGATTTTTGAAACATTGATTTGTCATAGACCCAAGAATTACATTTACGCTGCGTCTGGTTCCCTAGAACACTTTTGTTGACATAAAGATAACAGCTACTATACACCGGTTTCCCGTCGATTGTCTCTTCAGGGATATATTCATTAATAAGCATTTGATGGTCTTCATTTTGAATTTCGTAGGTGTCGTTTGTTAAATCAGGAATAGCACACCTTTATTGGAAAAATAGAAAAATGAATTGTGAATGGAAAGAAACATTTTTATAGTTATTTGAATTATTATTACAATTATTATACTTATTATATTATATTGAAGTTAGAGAATAATTAATTACCTGTATGAATTAAGCAAGAGAATATTTTTTACCAAGCTCACTTAAACAAGTGAATTCATCACCTATATCAACTCATAAAAATAATAATTCACAACTTAAATCACTTAAATTAATTACCTAAATAAAAAATAAGAGAATAATTAATCACCTAAATCGCATAACAGGTGAATAATTCGTTAACTGAACAGGAAAATATTTTATCACTTACAACACTTAAACAAGAAAATATTTCATTACCTACATTGCTAAAACAAGAGAATAATTAACCCTTTGTTGCATATTAGTTACAATTGTAACCAATATGCAACAAATGGTTAATTAAAAACACCATAACACAGGAGAATATTTCAGCACAGCCACCAGGGAAATTATTCATGATTTTTAAAAATAATGTGTCGCAGATGTATATTTTATTTTTGAAAGATTTTTAAAACCGGGAATTAAATTTTGTTTGCAAATGTGTCGATCGCTTAAAAATAACCGAAAAATTGAAAAAATCTCAAAGTTTTAGATTCAAATCAATATAATACCTGTTTGAAATACACCATGGTATTTACTTACTGGAATTAGTAAATCCAATCATTTAGCTTTCAATTAAAACTGAAATAAAAGTTTCAAAAAGATTTTTTATTTAAAAGAAAATTAATTTATAATTAAGAATAAAACTATTTCTTAATCACAGTGTTACACTTTTTAACCTGTCCCCCGTATATCAAACGTGTTGACAAGTTGTTGATTAGATCTAACATAAGTGTATGGCATTCACAAGTGACAAAATTGTACAAATTTTTTGCAGATATAAATTACGCCCCCACACACAAAAACTTCAAATATACACGCACACACACAAAAATGAAAATCATTTAAAAAATATGAAGGCCAAACTATTTGTATTAAACTTTTAAATTTTCGATAGGCAATATAATCATCAATTATTAACTTAAAATCTACCCGCAACAAATCTTTGAAGTATTTAAAAAAATATATTTGAAACTTTATAAATTATTATAATTAAAAAAATGAAAACAATTCTTTTCAAATTTCATTAGTAATAGAATTTTTTTTCTTCAGACTATAATGTCCTGAACTTTTATTATTTATTCAGGTAATTAAAGTTTATGAAATTAAATTATATCAGAGTTTTATTGCATTTTTTATTTTACTATTCAAAGCAAATTTTCAGAAACAGAGGCCAAATTAAAAGAAATAGACGATTTATATTCCTCAATGCGTCCTGCGTTTAACTAATAAAACTATTTACCGCAACAAAGTTTAATTTCGTGGACTTAGGTAGAGGTGGGTAACAGGCGTAAAAAAATAAATTTTTTCCAAGATTTTAAAAAAATTTCATTTCATTTCAAAAATAGTTTCATTCGTTTGTCAATGAGTAATGAATGTTTCACTAAAATCCGACATTTATTTGATTTCTGCGGGAATTTCTAAGTTAATGTGTTTGTCACTTAAAAAATGGTGAGTTATATAATATTACGTTTTCCATTGTAATCTTTCGTGACGTTTTGGTTACCCGCTAACTCAAATAAAATTTTCTACCAAAATTACATGTTAGAAGGGATTAAATTCTTTTTTAAAATAATTAAAAATTACTTTGATCTTTCTCATTAATAATGATATAAACATTCTGATGGAAAAAAAAGTTCGTTTTTATTAAGTTTGGGACTTTTTTATTCATACAATGCTGTTTTTTAGCGATATAGGTACCTCCACTAAATCGTTAAAAACAGTATAGTATGAATAAGAACTATGAATTTCTACACAAAGCAGTGGAAAATTCCGACTAGAATTTATATTCAATTGAATTTTACATGTATGTAATCTGTCAGAACAATCAGAAATATTTTCTCGTGATTTTAACAAGCATTGAAAGACCACCACAAGAGATACACAACCAGCTTATGTGTTTCATATAGTTAACATAATAGTTACAAATAACAAATTTAAATGAAAATAGTTATAAACTTTACTTTACCTATGTTTCATTTCAGGAGTGATGAAAACTAAACTGCCGATCTGCATACCATCAAACGCCGTAGAAATATACAAAAAATTAAGCACAATAATTTGGAAACGTCCACATCCACCAGCAGCTTTGATCACATCTTCGTATTTCATTTTTCTTTATATAATCCTTTATTCTTCTCGCTGAAAATGAGAAAAGTACTTTCGTCTCACAACGGAACCTTTTCGAAGATTAGATAAAGCACAAGTATCTTTTTTTGTTTGATACAAATGTGCGTCGCTTGATATACATTTGGTGAAATGAAGTTTGAAATAGGCAATTATATACAAAGCGATATGGTCTAGTTGTTTCACCCAATCAGCTAGTGTTTGTGTATCTCAGTTGTCAACATTCTTTTGATTAGGGTAACTCGTTATGGTGAAATGTTTTAGTATTGGGAAGTCCATATAGATCCCGCTTTTGATATTGTGACAGGCTGAATCATGCAAGCCTTAACCATCAGACTCATTATGGCAATTAAAAACTCAATAATGCATTCATAGATTAGAAAAGAGCGTACTGTATGTGTTACTGCGTGAAAAGATAGGTAATCGAACAAAAAAGAGATAGTAATAGCAGAAAGAAATTACTGAATAAAAAAAAAACAGATAAAGTATGTTTTATTTACATATCATTAATGCCAGTGAGCACCGTGCTTTTACTAACAAAAAGAGAAGCTTTGGTAAATGCTTTCATATTTAAAATGGGTAATCTAATTTTCTCTCTTCTAGTTCAACCGTTCTTACTTTTTTAGTTATCTAGTTTATTTCTTTCTCAACTTTTTTCCTTACTTCTTATATTCACCTCCTCTTATACCCCCTGGTCTTCTTTCATACTTCTCTGTCATTTCTGTAAGTGTTTCCTTCAAATATAATATAGATCGTCTGATGTTACTCAGTGTGCCGTGCCACCGCCGCCGAAAATTTAAGGCCATTTTGATTGTGATGCGACGTCACAAATGTAGTCCTATGTAGGTCTTCGGTTAGTGAGACCGATAGTAATGCATGATTGTATGCTAAAGAAAATGTCTTAGAAAATTTTTTTAAATTACGTTAAAAAAGAAACGGGGTAAGATTTATAGATTTTATCCTATATTATCCGTCAACTAACAAAAACACGTAAAAGTAAGTAAAATTGAACGCCCACAAAATCGGATTCAAACGACTAAAAGCATTTTCACAAAGCTCATATATAACAGACAAAGTAAAATTGCACACTAGCAAAAGTGGATTCAAACGACTAAAACATTTTGGAAAAACCCAGACCACGAAAAATTCACAAGTCAGTGTGAAAAGCAAAATTCTGGATCCTGAGAGGATTAGAATTAAAAAAAAATTAGTCAAACGTTTTTTAACACCTAAAACATGCCTACTGGATCCATCAACATGAGAAACTTCACTATTTAGACCACATTGGCTGATCAGTCAAAATCAGTCAGAATGGGAGTGGTATCTGATAGCATCTCACAATGTAAGAAAGAAACTTCAAGCTGATTCGGTCACGTCTCGTTTTCTAAATGATTCAGTCAGTTAAGGGCCATACGTGATACACGCTTGGGCGATCATGTCTCGAAAGAGACATGACTGACTGGGCAGAAGATTATCCGCAGTAGGTTGCATTTGCTTTCTGCGGTTGCCGACCAAGGCTATAGAACCTAATCTGTCCTATTATTTAACCGATAACTGGAGGGAATAGACAGATTAATACCTTTTCCAAGGGTATTTGCGCATCTAAATGATAACTACTAATAAAAAAAGTGTTGCTGAATGCGGCGTGAAAGCAAATAAACAAAAATCATCACGTTACATTTTATTTAAAATTTAAAGACTGAAATTCGTTGATTATTTTAATTGGTTCAAATTTGGAAATTTTTTTTTAGAATTTTAATCAGCATTGTTTTAATTTGCGTGTTTTTTATTTCGATTTTAACAATTATTCTGTAAAGGTACAATATCAAAAGTGATTATTTCTCTTTAGCAACTGAATTATGAATTGACGACAAATAATTGAATAAACAGACAAACAACTTACAAGTAAATGATAAAAAAATAAAACTGAATATAAATAATAAGCAAATAAATTAGATAAATAGTTTACAGGTACAAAAGAAGGAAATGCATTCATAATTTTAATTGTTTCAAATTTTAAAACAATTTTTTTGATAAATTAAAATTAACATTGTTTCAGTTTCAATTTTAACAATTATTCTGTAAAGTTACAATTTTGTAATTATTATTCATATACAGCAACAACTGAATTATGAATTAGGGAACAAATAATTTTGAGTAAATAGACAAACAAATTACAAGTAAAGGATGAATAAATAAAACAAATGAATATAAGAAACAAATAAATGCAAACAAGCAAATAAATTAGACAATAATAATTTAAAAATAAAATAATACTTATAGAAAATACATTACAGATGCAAAACTGAGCAAAATGTTTGAAGATTTTTTAACTTGTTATTTGTAATATTATTCTTTTTTTCTAGAACAAAAATTATTTAAAAGTGCATTTGTAGAACTCAAGACAAACAATCTTTCTATTTTCTGTATTGTGACCCTCGTCACAAGTGTAAACATTAGAAGATCATTATCTGCCAAAACATTTAATGTTATATCCATGGTTAATTTCCTTTGATTACTGAATGAAGAAAAGAAGGATTTTTTTATCAGCTTACTCTGGTGAACACGGTCCTAGACGAAGCAAGAAGCTTAAAGTTGCCTGCGTCTTTTGTAACCGCAGAACGGGTGCTAGACGAGGCAAGCAAGATGACGACGAAGCCCAGAATGACTCTGCGCGTGCGCAAGAGAACCGAAAAGGAGGCTCACACGTATGCAAATCGTGGTCGGCCCGAGAGAGATAAATGGAGCCCCAATTTGGCAGTTGGGCTATGAATTGTTGAAGAAAACGTATCGTTAGCGCAAGAAGAAGAAGAAGAAGAAGAAGAAGAAGAAGAAGAAGAAGAAGAAGAAGAAGAAGAAGAAGAAGAAGAAGAAGTAGAAGAAGACGGAGACGACGAAGAACAGCAACTTTGTTCCTACCCATAATACTTCACAAATTCACTGAACAATGACTGCATGATTATATAGAACAAAATTTATAGTTGTGTCATTAGGATATAAGGGAGGACCTCTATTTATCCCCTGAACATAGCTGTTTAGTTCAGGTATTTCCTCCATATTATCTCTTCCAGAAATTAATTTTTTGCAACTACTGCGTTTAATTTTCTTAAAGACTGCATAAAGCAATCACCTGCTAAGTATAGTATTAGAGGAAGAACTTCTCTACATTTATTAACATTATGGTGTGGGGGAGTTACTAGAAACCGATCACATTCATTTAAATTTAGAATTAGAAAACATCACATAAGATTCATGTAAAGAATAACCAACGACAAATTGTAACAACATATACATATGTTAAGAAAATTACAATCATGCAATGTTGATAGAAAAAGCATGCATTTAAGTGAACCATGAAAAAATGTCAAGAGTTGCCTCTCTTTGACTGCAAGATTTAAGTTCAATCAAAAATGAATTGTTTTCAAAATGTTTTTGAGATATTTTTAAATGTTCTTAGAAAATGTTCTTGGAAAAGGTTCTTAAAAGTTCTTGTTAAGCATGTTGAATGTGTATGTCGATGTAGAAAGTTATAGATGAAGGTGTTAATGTGTATGTATGTATATCAGCATGCGTATAAATACATGTGTGTGAAGGCTCATAATCAACTGATAAGGATTCATTTGGCAACTTAATTATCACTAAGGAGCTGAGTATGGGTCCGCTCCTTATATTGGTATTAGGTGGCTCAAAATGCCTGCTCGGGAAAACTCGGTTTTCATGTACAGAGAATTTGATTGGTTAATTTTTAACCAATCAGGGAGCATACTCTTGGGAGACTAGAAAAGGCTTGTTTGATCCAATCTTCTCCCAAAAGTGAACAAAAACGATTAGCTGACAATAACGTGATTTTGTAAATTGTCGCATAGCTGCGATTTGTAAATTGTCTCGTAAGGAATGCACTAGTTATATATTAACCAATCATTGATTGACAACGCTGGTGTGGTCTGTATGGATGTATGTAGATGCGTACGTAAGGAGGTTCCACAAAATCATCCTCTTTAACATCAATTTTAAATTTATACACTTTTTATACTATCGGATTCATGATTCCCATTGTGACAAAATTTTGGGAACAGCATGCATTTACTTGCAATTTTTCTTTTTTAGCAAGCCTAGAGTGTTTCTAATGCATTTTAATATATGGACTGAGTCGAATAGGAAAAAGAGGTTGAGACTTCATAACTGGGTGTGGATTTACAGTGGAAAACTTTGGGGACAGACAAATAAAAAGTATATCTTTTTTATTGATAGCATTATTATCTGTTATGATTGATAATACTTGAAAACCTATCTACTCTAAACCAGTTATACGTTTAACTATGTCAAATAAATTATCAGCTTTAAGACATTTAATTGGCATAACATGCACAACATCCTTATATATTGAGAAATCAATTGTTGCGGCTTCATTGCCAGATAAACCAACAATTACCACACTTATAATCAAAATAAGGTTTTAGATGAATTTCATCAACAAGTAAAGTTACTGTTCTTCTGCACTAGTAACTTAAATTTATTTTTAATATACATAAGAAAATTGTTACTCAACCAAAGGATTCATATATGTTGATAAGGTTAGTCTTTAAATGGTTAAATAACTTGGTAAAATTATATTTTTGCTACTTCTTAATAATCTGTACCTCTTAGGGGAGCAGTTATATAACAATGAAGAAAATATCATTTCTGTTGAATAATCAAGCTTATTCAGTGTGATTATTTTGAGTTTCTCATAAATTTGATTGAATTGAAATATGTTTGATTCTTCTTGCACCAATAGTAGAAATGACATTACCAATTTTAATATGAAAATCATATTTGGAGATTTGGTTTGCTGTTATTCTGCGTCAATCTTCTACATGTTTTCTATTAAAATTTCAAGAGTATTTTGATCAGTTACATTTTTAGGAACCTTATAGTTCCCTAATGTATTCATTTCCACATCTCTACAAAAGAAATGTACATTAAAACCAGATTCAATTACAAGAGACATATAGATTTTTGAATATGGGAATTTGATGATGCTGCATGTAAGTGTTTCTTGCTGCCTAACAACACTCCAATAATTTCTATCAAGAAAATTTAATTTCCATTCTAGATTATGGAATTTCTTCTGATTTTTATATGCTAAGTCATCAGTAATACTTTTAGAGCACATTTAAAGGCAGAATTCTTCAGTCGACTTCTTATAGAATCTCGCGTCTCTCTAGAGGTGGTCATTGAAGATAAATATAAAGAAGAGTTTGGGAGAATTTTAGTGATAGCGCTATCCTGAAGATATGTTTTTTGAAGTCTAACTGCAATTTTGACACCTGTTTTTTTCGTCAAACGCTGATGATTCTCTCTTTCTGTCCTCTAGTCGAAAATGTACTTTACGTACCTAAAAAAATAAAATTTAAAAATCAAACCTATTTTAAATTCTTGTGAAAATCTAAGGAAAAAATCAGTCAGCAAAATTTTACAATATGAATCATTTTTCTTACAATTCTAGGAAAAGTGAAGTGTTCTGATATTTTTAAGGAATATAATTTAATTTATTATTTCAACAAAATGATTGAGTAACGAAGCTAACTACTAATAAAGAAATAATTTTTGTACATTTTTAAACCAAAATAACAATAAAATACATGTTTTATGAATAATAAAAAACTTCTAAAAAAATGTTAGACTTGTTAGACGATTAGAATTATTTTTTATATCTATATAAATATTCTTTTATAAATTTATATCGAAAATTTCTTTAAAGTTTTTTAATGAGGTTTTTAGCTTTAAAAAACTTTCGCAATCTTCTTTTACATGTGTTGTGAATTACAAAGATTAAATTAATTTAATACTTAAAGTTTCTTTTATTTACAAATAAAATTATTCTAAAGAAATGTTACAATTATATTTTGTCTATAAAAATATTTCTTTATTAATTCATATCGAAAATTTCTTTGAAATTTATTTTTAAAAAATGAGCTTTTAGCTTTTCAAAACAACGTGAGCGATAAAGTTAAGACATGAATATATCTTAACTTTCTCACTAGATTTATGTTGTAGGGATGATCGGCCATGCCGGGTACAAGGCCTCTTCAAAACAGCCCACAATCCCCGATTTAAAGATATCATTAGGTTGATTGAAGGTTGGAAAAATAAAAGGTACCTGTTACTTGCAACTTATCTTTACTTATACTATTAGCTTCTGTTGTTCAGATTAAATCAAACAATAAAAAATATATATAAAATTATCAAGCTCATCTTCCTCACGTACGGAAACACTGTAACGGTAAAGCCAGAGAGGATTAAAATTGCCGGTAAATTTAGATTTCTAAACACAGTTACGACAAGAGCCTCGCAGCCCATTAGGAACGTAAGGGAACGACGTGTATTACAGATTGTAGCAGTAAATGTAATGTGTGTAGTTGTGTGTCTGGGGCAAGTTTTGAAGCCAGTTTTCATACATTCAAGAAGTTGGTCTCTGAAAGCATTTTCTTGTTAAAATAATGGAAAGGATTAAGTATTTATTGTGTGACAAAAATATTTGGTTTAGTTTTATAAAAAACAATAAGAATTACTTTTATATTTTCAATATATATTTTGTTTAAAAACAATTTTAATATTTTCCCAGCCATGTTTCAACTAACTTCATAATTTCATTTCCCCAGACTTTTTATTTTAAGTTTTCTAAAAAACCAAATACAATAGGTAGATTCTGAATGAATACTAACAATTTAAAGTTTTGTTTTCATTAAAGGCAATGGGAATGTTCAGATTAACCGTTTCCTTATAAGGAAACATCCATTGATCAAGGAGTTAGCATAAGTGATAGTTGCAATTTATAAAATATGTCTCATGAATTTTTTTTTAGGAAAATACATCCCTAGTGTTTTTCAAATGTGGTCGCACATTTTAGTATTGACTTCCTTTCTAACCTTCTATTTGAAGTAGTGTGGATTGTCAACAACTTGATTACTGTTATTTGGTAAAGTTCTTTATTTCTGATTGTGTATTGTACCAGATAAGTTTTCTTTGAGACACACATGATTCTTTCTCTTGTATCCATTTTGAATCATTAAAATAGATTTTTGTATTTAAATACCAATCTGAAATAAAGGGAAGGAAAGAGTGGTAATCCAAAAGTGCAATATCTGCTGAATTCAATAGCTAAAAAATCCCTCCCAGACAAAGTGACAAGATGTTGCTAAAGAAAAATGTGGCTTATGAAATTATACGACTTTTATTAGTTTCAGAGGCTTTCGCCGAACGTTGCTCTAGGTAGAATGCATAACTACTTTTAATCACATATCACAATTTGTTTAAAAATTTAAAAGAATACTCATATTTAACAGGAAATCTCAAACGAAAATATTGTCCAGTATTCTGTTATCTTTTTTTTATCAGTTCACCTTAAGTAAAGTGATAATACCACTGAGATATATGGAGGTTATTGAGAATAAAAAAAAGGTTGAGAGGACATTTTTGAGAAAGAACAAAGTTCAAGAAGACAGAAGATGGAGATTTATTTTTCATTTAAATTTTGAATGATCATAGGTGACAGGAAAGCCAGAAGCTGAAATATGTTTTTGATATTTTTGACTTTGAGCAGAGGACGGAAATTTTTCGAATGTAGTTTTATAATTATTAATTTCGTTTTTGTTCTCAGCTAAAATAAAAAATCATCTACACAGTGGACATATATTTTCGGTTTGGTAACTTAACCTTGTTTTTTACATGTATAATCAAAAGCGCTTCAGGAAATATAACATTTAGACCATTTTTAAAAACTTGTGTCTGTTTAAAGGAAAGGCAATGGAAAATCACACTAATATTATTCCCAAGAATAATCATGGGTCTGTAATAAAACAATGGATGAATATTAATTGTAAGTATATGCAAGAACGAATAAATATAAAGTGTAAGTATATTTTCGTTTACATATACTTACATTCATAATAAACATCTAATTATTACACGTGGCACACGCGCGTGAATAGGGTTAAACCTAAAGAAACTGACTTTTCGCCTAATAAGTAGTGACATGCGCAACAGGTATCACCTGACCGTCATCCAGCGATTGTTAGCATTTTCTTCTTCTATGTGCCTTGTCCCTTCAGGACGTAGGCGATCATGGTTCTCCACGTCTCCCTATCCCTTGTGGCTCTTAGTATGTTTGCTCCTGTTACTCCTGGCAACCCCCGTTCCGTCATCCACCTGATCAGGCCCTGCAAATATGTTATCGGCTGCCTTCCTCTGTCTCTCTTTCCTTCTATCTGGCCAGTCAGTATCAGGTTCTCCAGGCCCTCCTTCCTTATTGCGTGTCCCAGGAACTTCAGTTGTCTCTTCCTGATGCTCAGTATTAATTTCCTTTTCGTTGCCATTCTTTCCAACACCTCATCGTTGCTTGCATGCTTGGTCCATGATATCCGCAGCATCCTTCTGTAGAACCACATTTCCGCTGCTTCCAGTTTTGTCCTCATTTTCGATGATATTGTCCAGCATTCACTGCCGTATTGAATAACTGACATCGCATAGCAATCCAGCACTCTTTTCTTTGTTTCTAGTAAAATTTTCCTGTGTGTTAGTACTTTTCTCAGCTTCTGGAACGCGTCCTTTGCCATGCCCATTCGCCTTCGGATCTCTGTGTCGCACTTTCCATCTCCTTTTAGAACACTTTCTTTGGCATAAATGGCGTAAATAGGAGAAAATTACCCAGAACAGATCTCTCACCCAGAATGGAATGAGCTGTCCCTCTCTGAGTGTTCACAATGTGAAGAGTTTTTTTTCTGCTCGCTCTCTGGTTAACATGGGCGTCGGACACTGTTATTTACTGCTTAGATATGCGTTTATCTTTTGGTCTTTTCTTCATTCTAAGTTTGATCTTTTGTGTGTTGAGGTTTTTCATTTTTTTATTGGGTATTTTCATGAACATTGCAATCTTTTGACAACAAATTTGTACTCCGTTACGTATCTTACAAATCATAAAATAAATTAATTGGCATATATCTGTGATTTGGTTGTTAAGTAGTTTGCTTTTACTAAGGAACTCATGGCAAGCTGATACTCCTTCAACATGTGGAATGTTCGTGTACAGAGACGTAACATCCATCGTTACTAGGATATTATCATCATGGACTAAGTTAATGTTTTGTAATTTGTTAAGAAAGTCAGTAGTGTCTCTAATATAACTAGGTATGTCAGGCAATAAAGGTTTTTTTGTCTATGTACCCAGATATAAGTTCTGTGAGGGTACCAATGCCTGATATTATGGGTCTGCCAGGTGGTGTGATTTTAAGGGCTTTTGAAATTTTATAGATTTCTTCATTATTTGATTGTTTAGTATGACGTGGGTTGGATGAAGAGGTGTTAGGTGTTTTCCTGAAATGATTTTGGGGAATTTATGTAGTTTTGAGATAGTGTAGAATGTTACTGTTTTGGGGTTCTCAGGAATAAGAGATTTTATTTTATTTTTGTGTTGTGATTCAGGTTCTGAATGAGAAGTGATAATTCTGTTTTGTAAGTGCTAGTTGGATCTAGAGGTAAGGGTACATAGAACCTGTTATTTTGAAGTTGTGATTCTGCTTCTTTAATATAGTTGTTAGTGTCTAAGATGGTTATAGCTCCGCCCTTATCGGCTGGTACGATAATTATGGTTCGGTTGTTTTTAAGTGTATAGATGGCTTGGTGTTCTACTTCGGATAATTTGTGTTTTTTTGTTTGGTGTCCTTTGTTTTTTAAGAAGTTATCCATGTGTTGTCTGGCTTTGTTGGCATATTGATCCAAGTGTTGGTTACATCCGCTTGGTGGAGTCCATAGGGTATTATTTTTCATAAGAGGAAGTTTGGAGCATGATTGGTTAGCGCTGTCGTCAGTAGAAGTGGATCTATTGTCTGAGAAATATTCTTTTAGTCTCAGTCTACGAAGGTATTTTTTCATATCGTAGCAAAGGTTTAGAGGATTTAGTGGCTGTGAGGGGCAGAATGATAATGCTTTATTTAATAAAAAGGTTTCTCCTTGGGTGAAAGTATATTTAGATAGGTTAAAAATTAAACAATTTTTTCTCCAAAACAAAATTTATAAGTATTATTAAAGATAGGTTTACGTTTACAAATATTAAAAAAAAAAATCTGTCGCTTTCTGCGTCACGTGATGTAAACAATCTCTCTCCACGGACGCTCTCGCAAAATACGTTTCTAATTTAAATTTTAAAATTATTTGTTTCTGATGAAGGACCGAGGATGGTCTGAAATATAAAATATAATAATAGAAATAAACAAATACTGTCAAAAAATACATTTTTAAACTTACAACTTTTTAGTAGTTTTTCCTGTACATATTAAGACAGTATACGTGGATCATCACTATGTTATATATATATGCGGTGGAGATATAGAAGAATCCAAAAGAGTATTCTGTACATAAAGTGGGAGGATAACTCTCTAGGAGAGCTCTAAATATATATGTATATAAATACATATAGAGCAAATATATGTAAAAATTAAGACTGACACGTTATTCCATAGTTAATATTCTGTAACAGACAAATTAAACAACTGACGGATAAATACAGGATATTAAACAATTCACGGATAATATTCTGTAATGCTTCCTAAATACACACACACACGCGCGCGCGTGTATTTAGGAAGCATTACAGAATATTATCCGTGAATTGTTTAATATCCTGTATTTGTCCGTCAATTGTTTAATTTGTCTGTTACATAATATTTTCCGTCAATTGTTTAATATTCTGTAATGTAATTGGAATCCTTGATAATGGCTTCTGTAACCCGAAAGCCTAGATATGATTAAAAATATGTATCAATATTGTGATTTTCTTTCTTCTTTCAATGATAATGCTGTTAATCTTATCAGACGATATGAGAAGAATTTACACAAAATAGACAAACTTGTCTATATTATTTAATGAAACATACATCAATATATACATCCGCAAGCAGATCTGTTTCGCTGTATCACGGCTCATCAGTCGGTAAGACATCCGGTTGCTTTTAGCCAAGATTGAAACCCGACCATCAGTCAGCGATTCTACCTCTGAGCTATGGGCGCTCGGTAGAAGAAGGCAGACTTTTAGCGTGTGATATACCATGTAAATACGCACCAGTAGCTAATAGTGCCCTAATTCATTACTGAATGAACGATGCGTAGTTGCTAGAGTAGCTACTGTTTTTTCAAAGTCTACCATTCTTCCAGAGTGGGTGTGAGAGCGTAGTCACACACACACACACACACACACACACACACACACACACACACACACACATATATATATATATATATATATATAACCTGCTTGCCCAAATACCTTTATCAGCAAAACTTCTGAAAAAATCAAAACAACCTTGGCATCAAACAATTTCATTGCTATATATATATATATGGAGAGAGAGAGAGAGAGAGAGAGAGAGAGAGAGAGAGAGAGAGAGAGAGATAATGTGTATGCCTGCGTGAGTTCGATTGAGTACAAGTACGTATGTTCTATCTCAGTGTGTACATTTTTATTATTATTCTTTCATATACTATATCTCAACAGAACAAATGTAGTAACTATTCTCAACTTGTAGATTTGTTATTCAAAGTAACTTTTGCCCATTTAACGTCCCATTTATTCCTTAATTGGTAGTACATTCACACAAATATATAAGGGAGGTTAAACATGTTTTCTCTATGTCACTTGTCTCTGAAATGTGCTGTGTGCTACAATTTCCATTTTCACATTCCTAATTGTGTGCCCCAGAATTTAAGCTCAATTACACTAGAACAGAATAAATTTTTCGATCTAGAAATTTCTTGCGACAAACTAAATTAGAAAAGTATAAATTTTATGGGCGAGGTGTATCTGGCTGCAAATAATTTAAAGTAGAAAATTATAAATATTGTAAGCGAGGTATTTCTGATTACAAATTAGACTAGAAAGTATACATTTTGTAAGCAAAGAACTTGAAACAAAGTAGAAAAGTACAAGTTTTTTAAGCTTAGCATTTCCTGACAGAAAATAAATTAAGATAGAAAATTTTAAAGTTTTTTTTAAATATTTTTGGCAAAAACTAGATAAACTAGGAGTGTAAATTGTTTAAGGGTGGCATTTCTTGTCACAAAATAAATTAAACGATAAAAGTATAATTTTTTAAGCGGTATTTCTTTTGTCTGTAACATAAATCGAACTAGAAAAGTATAGGCATGTTTGCCACAGTATAAGTTAAACTAGAAAGAATAAATTTCGTAATTTTAAATGAAGTATTTCTAACAAATAATAAAATAAAATAGACTAGTATAAATTTTGTAATTGAGCTATTTTAACATTACATCAGAAAATTATAAATTTTAAAAGTGAGGATTTTACTGACCATAAACTAAATTAAATTAAAAGGTACACATTTTGTAAGCGAGTTATTTCTTGGAAAAAACTGAATTAAACTAGAAAATTATAATTTTCGTATGTGTATCATTTTTAATCACAAGCTAATTAAACTAGAAATGTATAGAGTTTGTAAGCTCGGTGTTTTTATTTCTGACCCTAATTAAAATAAAAAGGAACATTCTAATATAAACTCGAAAAGTATAAATTTTGTAAGCTAGGCGTTTCATCTTCAAAACAAATTAAAATAGAGAAGTATAATGTTTTAATGGACACAAAACTAGCCCCAAAACAAATTATACTGATTACACAAAAATTAAATTAAACAAGTACAAATTTTGCAAGCATTGTACTTATTTCTTGCCACATTCTAAATTACATAAGATAAATATAATTTTTAAGTGTGATATTTCTGGCCAAAAATTATACAAGAAAACTAATTCTTAAGTGAGATATAACTTACCAGAAAGTTATTTAAATTAAACATTTAAAATTTGTAAGCGAGGCATTTCTTGGGGGAAAAAAAAACTAAAACTATAAAAGAAAATATTTTTCATGTAAGGTTTTTTCAGAACACAAACTAAATTAGATAACTATAATTTTGTAAGCAAATAATTTCTGGTCACAAATTAAATAAATTAGAAGATTCTAAATGTTGTAATCGAGGCATTTCTGACTATAAAATTAATTTAACCCGAAAAGTGTAAGATTTCTAAGCGAAGTATATCTTGCTTCAAAGTAAAATAAAATAAAAAATTAAAAATTGTGTGAGTGTAAAATTTTTTGCCAGAAACTATATTAAATTAGACAATGATAAATTTTGTAAGGTTAGCATTTCTTGACACAGATTAAATAAACTAAAATGTATAAATTAAAAAAATTGTAAAAGTATGAATTTTGTAAATGAGGCCGCAAAAAATAAAACATTAGAAGTATAAATTTTGTAAGCTAGGTGTTTTTTTTACCTAAACTAAAATAAAGTAGAATTTCAAATTTAAGCGTACAATTTCTTGCCACCATAAAGTAGGAATTTTTAAAATTTTAAAACTTGTCCTTTCTTACCATAAACAAAAATAATCTAGGAAGTAGACATTTTGTAAGAAAAGTATTTCTTAGTTGAAACTAATTAACTTAGTAAAGTATAAAGTAAGTGACTCATTTGTTCCCGAAAATTAAGCTGCAAAATTATAAATGTTACAAGCAATTTGCTTTTTAAATAAAAACAAAATTTGTAAGCCTGATATATTTGACCACAAAATATATTGAGTGAGAAAAGTATAAATTATCTAATCAAAATATTTCTGACTACACACTAAATTAAAAAAGTTTAAACTGTGCGAAAGATTTTATTTTTTGCCACAAACGAAATTAACTTAGAAAAGAATAAATTTTGTAAGTGAGTTATTTCTAGGTACAAAAAGAATTAAAGTAGTTATGAATTTTGTTAGCGATGTATTTATAACCATAAAATAATTTAAACTCGAAAAACATACATTTTGAAGGGGCAGTATTTCTGGCTAAAACTAGAATCAAACTACAAAAGTACATATGTTTAAACGTGGTATTACTTGCCACAATCTAAACTATAAATTTTGCAAGCGAGGTATTTTCGACTGCAAAATAATTTAAGCAAGTTTTTTTAAAGCAAGGTATCTCTAGTACGAACTAAAACTAAGCTAGGTATTTCTGGAATACAAAATAATATTATACTTTCTTTTCTTCATTGCTAATTATTAAACTTCTCACTTCAGCCCCTTCACAAAGTGCTTACTCGACATCAGAACTAAGTCATAAATTCTTTCGTAATCTAGATACTTTTTAAAAAGATTAATAGGAGTAGATATGTTCAATTATCGTCTGGTTTGAACTTCTTCAATGTCTATTGAACAATAGTAGAAGTTCATCTCTTGTTCCCTGTTCAGTATATCGTTTACCGGCTCTCCTTTCTTTTACCAGCTCAACAATGATTTAACTGTTTAATCGTTTTGGTGATTGGACTAATCAGTGGCTGCGACTTTTCACTGTGAGGATACCAGGTTGGCAGTTTGCAGGCTGTTCCTTCCGACTTCTCGTTAGGAGGACCTTGAACTCTTTGGTAACAACAATATCTACTTTCGTAAAAATACAAAAATTGTGGCACAAGGCCGAAAAGGGGAGCAGTAGAGGATGGTACTCACTGTACTATCCTATACCTAGCTAAACACTATCACGACCCAATTGTAATATAACAATCTGGCCCCACCCGAGGAAGGCTGATGCAAGCGAGGGTGTTTCCGGTCGTTGAAAGGAACGGATGTCGTTTGACCTTATTTCCGACAGCAGCGGAAATAACTACAGAGGCAAACAGAACAGGTGTCTCTGAGAATTACGTGGGCGTGCGTGGGCGAGGCAAAACCAGAAGAAAAAGTCCCGGTTCTAGAAGATTATATAAAGACCTCGGCACACGGATTCGCCAGAGAGGAGCAACAGAGATCGGCCGGTGAAGAGAGACACAACAGATAAGACTACACTCCCGTCAACCCATTAGAAGCGCGCTCTCTCAATTCTCTGTTCCCTATTCTACACGATTCATCGTCATTAATAAAAATATAACTTTATATTTTTATATATATGTGTGTTTTGTCGTCATACGGCGATATATAACATACGTCATAATTGGTGCCTAGTGACTTGCTGTTTTGAGACAACAAAACAGTTAGATGCGAGCTGGTTGCCACGGCGACGATTGAAATTCAACGGACTTAAAACTACCAGATAGAAAGAAAAAAGAAGACGAAAATAGAAGCAGCCGCACGACTATAGACATCAGCCAAGGTAGGTGGCTCTTTGATTTGATAGTGTGTGTGTTCTGCTCTTGTTTATAATAAGTCTAGTTAGAAAAAAAAAATGGAACAGCATACTTTTGCCGATCTGACCCTAGAATTGAGAAATGTGGATTGTTCGGTGTCGAACACATTAAGGGTAGAACGTAGGGGGTGCAGGACTACATGCAGAGAGTAGTACGCCTAGCGGAGAGCGCATAGGTTGGGGTTGACGGGAGGAATAAAGTTGAGATATTTACCTATATGTAAGTATAAAACATCCGAGTTAATGATTTATTTTTTTTGTTAATATTTTACCATATATGTGAAGTGAGTTTACTGGTATGTTGCTTAATTAATCTTACTTTTTATGGAGTAAGTGAAATGTAAAATCATGTAAAGGAAGTTTCTTCTACTCTTTAAAGTGGATAATTGGATTAACTTGTTGATAACAATGTTTTCTTTGGTTTGTGCAGTGTTAGGTTTTCTTTTTTTGGATTTCTTTTCAATGACTGTACACTACAAAATGATTTACATTTCTATGTTTGTGAATTATGCTTTTGTGCAGGTTCCCATCAATTCAACATCCTCTGTGAATTTTCATTTATGTGACTTGGGAAATATCTTTTGAAGATATATTAATTTCTGGAAACTTTATATTGACACGGACTCCGGGATTCATAAAAACAATTAAGTCACTTGAATTTCATTACTTTGTTAAGTAAATTTTACTTCCTATTTATCTTTTCAAAACTACATTTACACAAGTCATTTTATTATTAAATTCAACTCGGAAAATAGATATGACAATAAATCAACTTCATTGGATAGATATGGAAAGATTTAATGAAGGATATGAACGACTCCCGAAGAAGTTGACGATAGGAGTCAGTGCTGGCATAGTCGGCGTAATAATAATCCTTGGAATAATAGCTAGGAAGCGGATTTTTAAGTGTAAAAGAAGCAACAGTGCTTCGGGAAAGGAAATTGAGTTATCCGTTGTGAATAGTACTCCGGGGTCAACGGGTGTTCAACACTCAAATGTCTCTGCGTTAAACAGAGAGATGTCAACAAATCAGATATGCTTGGATTCGAATCCAGAGGAAGTAGTTAAAGGAATAGAAAACATTGTACAAACTATGGAACCACGAGTTACGGGTCCATTTTTTTAGACTAAATGAATATAGATGAAACCTCTAATCCTCCACAAGTAAATTGCATGCGGATTAACGTTGGAATCAGGGTAATTTTCTTCATTTTCTATTGAACATTTCTCGGTCAGACTATGAATGATATGTACTGCAGATAATGGCCATTTTTCTGTGTTCAAACATAGTATGTTTGAAATTAAATTAAATTAAATGAAGTTACATGTGTAACAATAAACTCGAGCAGAAACACGCATGGTGTTGGTCAAAGGTCATTTACTCGATGTCAGTTTAGAAACTGGGGCGCGGTTACCGCCTATGATCATGTGGTCGTGCATCGAGGCGTCTACGCTTATGGACAGAGTCGAGAAAGAAAATGAACATTTTTAAGAACTTTGCCCAATTCTGTGAAAATGGATATAAAAAAAAAAAAAGAACAATGAAACATCGAGCTGGTAGAACAATTTTCACGATGGACACGAACATTGTTGGGTTGCCGATGTAGGCTCCCCTATATTTTTTTGTTGTTTTTTTTTGTTTCGGCATGCACATGTTTTGTTGTTTTGGCGTGCACATGTTTTATACAATTGTCGGGCTTATGTGGCATGGGGAGGAGTGTGAGGGTGTTGCGCTTAAAATGGTCTTAGGTGAACATTTTGGAAAATGGGAGGGCGAGGAATGTAATATAAAAATCTAGCCCCACCCGAGGAAGGCTGATGCAAGCGATGGTGTTTCCGGTCGTTGAAAGGAACGGATGTCGTTTGACCTTATTTCCGGCAGTAGCGGAAATAACTACAGAGGCAAACAGAACAGGTGTCTCTGAGAATTACGTGGGCGTGCGTGGGCGAGGCAAAACCGGAAGAAAAAGTCCCGGTTCTGGAAGATTATATAAAGACCTCGGCACACGGATTCGCCAGAGAGGAGCAACAGAGATCGGCCGGTGAAGAGAGACACAACAGATAAGACTACACTCCCGTCAACCCATTAGAAGCGCGCTCTCTCAATTCTCTGTTCCCTATTCTACACGATTCATCGTCATTAATAAAAATATAACTTTATATTTTTATATATATGCGTGTTTGTTGTTTGTCGATATATAACACAATCACACATTACAATTTACACATTCACCAGAACCCCTCCATCAGCTCCCAATCCTTCATACACCACAATACCACAAATTTACAAGGGGCACATAAAAAGGGGGAAAAACCCATGACAATAAAAATGCATTTATATACAATATAATATATAATTTAAAACATTTCATGAAAGATGAAATGATGGGAGGGGATGAACCTAAAAATAAACTAAAAATACAACAAAGTTTTGAACTAAAATAATAAACAGTGTTAGTAAGACCCTTCTATCCCAGAAAAAGAGTGGCCGCTGTATTCCGCCAACCGGCGAAATCAAGAAGCACACTCGCTAAGGGGGTTGGGGTGGGTAAAATAATTGATGGAATGTGACAATCAGAAGCTGAACCAGCCTAGATAAAAGGAAAACTGGGGAGGTTGGGAATCTCGACTTGGATCATAACAAAAGAGAAGGCCGGGTACAGGCTAGGAACATATTCATTCACATTAACTAGGTACACAAAAGAGAGCTAACTTAACCAGGGGAGGGTTCCAAAGGAATCCACCCCGATGTAACCAGAAGATCTGAAAGAGAAAAATCAAGGCTAGCCCCGTTCACGCGAACCGGGCTCGCCACATTTACCCACCTTTTGCTGAAGTCTGTCGAAGTCAAATGTTTCCAATCAGATCTAATCCTTATTTTGAGCTGATGCTCAAAATATCGTATCAGATCCTGATGTGAAAGACGCTGACATCGCAAGACTTCCTCCGTTCACGTCGTCCAAATCACCATTCGAGCCGTGGCTAGTAGCGACAGAAATACCATACGCTTCATCCCAGAAAACGGGAGCAACACATTGTCGCAGGTAAATGCAATGAGCACAAGCTCTCGCGGTACGATACGAGCAGCCAACTCGCCGACACGGTCCCATAGAGGGTGAATCCGCGAACAATGGTAGAAGGCTTGCAAAGCTGTTTCTTTCAAGCCAAGGTTGCAACGTTCACAATCGGGCAAATCCGCTAGGCCTCATATGAAGGCCATATCATTCAGGGGCAACCGATTCCGAGCCAATCGCCAGATGAGCGAAAACTCAGCGTTGCTGAGATAATCGGTACATGGCGCCCTAGACCAGAACGAGCGAAGCTCATCCTCTGATAAGCAGAACACATCACGTAACGAGTCCTTCGCGATGCCCTCCACTAACCCATGATAGAAGGCTCTACGGTACATGGCGCCCTAGACCAGAACGAGCGAAGCTCATCCTCTGACAAGCAGAACACATCACGTAACGAGTCCTTCGCGATGCCCTCCACTAACCCATGATAGAAGACTCTCCTAGGCTGTGAAAAATCACTGGACCGTGGAATGGCCCGCAAGGCTTCCAGACATTTGAGAATAAAACTCGATTGCCCTCGAGGCTTACGGCACCGCCTAGAGATGGGGGAGTGATAGCGAGGCTAGGGAACATGTCCCTCACTATCCCCGCCAGCAATGAGTCTTCCAAAATATCTTTGGTAACAACTTAGAGAGCAGCATAATACTGGGGTGTTTGTTGTGCCATTTTATGCATGGGTAAGTGCTACTGCATATATTTCCGGTGGGCAAACCTGAGGTCACATTAATCTCTGTTCTCATTCAATCTTTGAATTGTATTACCACTGACGACAGATAATGACACATACGGTGTTCTTTGTTTATATCTCTCTCTTCTCAAGACGTATCTTATAGAAAACGAACAAAATAATTGCACCTAAACCAGTAAACAAAAAAATTCCTACCCCCACCTCAGCCTTTCTTTCACTAATATTCGTGGTATCCGTTCTTCTGCAGAGTAGAATATTTCCTCTTGGAATGGTCGCCAGATATCTTTGCTCTCTCTGAAACTAAGTTAAATTTTTCTATTGCCACTAATGAATTCTTGTTTCCAGGCTATCTTCCCCTAAGCCAATAAGATTCTAGCATTCACATGTATGTCATTAGTGTTTACATTAGAGGTAAACTTCCGATGACCAGAGAATTGTTTCTCAAGGTCTCTAACTATTCCATGTGCTTCCGTGTTTCGTTGCTAAACTCTTTTACCTATCACTTTTTCCTTTATCGCTCCTCCTCTTCCCAAGACTGAAGTATATAAGGCATAATAGTTGACAGTATCGAAAAGGCATTATCTATCCATCCATCTGCAAACATATTTGTGTTATGTAACTTTAATGCTCACCACGACACGTGGCTGAAATATCTTAAAGGCACTGATGTTGATGATATTCAGACATTAAATTTTTCCATTTCTCAATTCCGTACGCAAACCATGAACTTACCTAATCGTTTTCATAGCAAAACCGAGCAACAGGTTTCTCTACTTGCGATAGACGAGCTTTGTAATACTTTCCTCTTGGTAATCCTGGCCCACCTGTGGTAGCTATAAATACTTTAATTTAGTTATTTATTAAACAGGAACCTCTATCCATAGTACATCTTCTCGTTACCAGCATGTTGATTGGGACTTAAACGGTGATTTTCTTCGTGACGCCCATAAACTGACAACTTTAACCTCCCAATTGAAAACTGCGACACTGAGGTTTCTTCTTGGGCCAAAGCCGGCATGGATGCTTTCATCCATTCTCGGAAATACCAGTAAACCCCAGTCCTCTCCATGGTTCACACCTGCATGCTCAGCCACTATAGCACACAGGAACTACTATTTTTAGCTATACTAGTGAGACCGTTCTCGTTATAACAGGTGCCTATTCGTCACTGCTTGTAATAATTGTAAGTGAGCCTTTGAAGGAGCAAAGCGCCTGTTTACCGAAAGGACTTTGACTCTCGTGATAAATAGTGGCTCTGTAAAAGGGTATTAAATAAGTTAAAAATCTTCATCCCCATCTTCAATTCATTGTTATCATCTTCTACTAATAAAACTGGATGCTTTGACCGTAAATTCTCCTCAAACAGTATTCTTGACTCTTCCGGAATATCCCTGTCTAACTTCCCTCTTAGAACAAGGTATCTGTAGAAAGATATGCATATAATCCCTCCCAGGGTTTCTGTTTACATCATCTTTAACATAGATCCATATAAAACATCTAAATCCGACAATAACTCTGTAATATTTATTAAACACTGTACTCTCGCACTGGTTCCTGATCTCTCTAAACCGTATAATAAATAACTCGCTCCCTCCTTCTTTCCTGCCTGCTGGAAGTCATCATCTGTTGTTACAGTTTTTAAGAACTCTGGCGCATCGTTCGACCATTCCAACTATCTTCCTATTAGGATTCTACATCTTTTTGGCAAACTCCTAGAGGCTCCATCCTTGGTTCTATGATGTTTTTAATTTTCATTGACGAACTTTCTGATAAGATCAAATTTCAACTTTGACGATACAACTATTTACTCCAAGCTGAACTGTAAGGCTGATCAGTACGACAAGTCAAAATGGCAGCTGATGTCAAGACCGTCGTTAACTAAGGTAAATATGGCTTGTTACTTTTAACACCAGCAAAACTAAACTTCTCTCTATTAATCTTCTGAGAGTTCCCTCTCTGCTTTACATTAGCGTGGCTAATGCTGACCTTCAGGAAAGTAACTCGTTGCCCCTTCTCGGGATAATGTTTTCAGCTGAAATGAAGTGGAAAAACTATATTGAATCAATTTCTAGATCATTTGCTAAGAAAGTCGGTTTTCTGTGTCGTGCGAGCTTTTCTCCGGAATCTATCAGTCTAAAATTCGTACATGCTTATATATATATATATATCATATTGCTGTCCCATATAGTCTGGTGAACCTGCTATTAACTTTGAGCTCCTTGAAAGAATCATTATTATTGGTTCTGATCTGGCAGCTCGGTTTCAGTCACTTACCCACTGATGTAAAATTGCCTCTCTGAATCTTTTTTTTTATAAATAATTTCGTGGTAATTGTTCGGATAAACTCTTCGCTTTGGTATCTAGACTTTGTGAATTTAAGGGCAATACTAGACTGGCGTCGAAAACTCATCAATTTACACTTGAGCTGTATGTTCTGTGCTAACCGTTTATTTTCCTGACTTTTTCGATTGTGGAAGTTCCTTCTGGGCGTATGCTTTCTGGCCAACTTTAATCTGCAAAAATTTGAATTTAATGTCAATCGCCATCTCTATCATCCTGAATACTCTTTTCGATTTCTGATCACTACTGATGTTTCTGTTCCTAATTCTTACACACCCTGTAACCCTTTGAGCTTTAGTGGCTTTACTGCCTTGCTTGAGGTGATGTCGATAAAAAGTATTTGTGGCCACAAACTATATTAAAATATAATATCTTCTAAGCGGATCTCTGTCTACCTTTAAACTGTAAATTCTATGGGAGATTTATTTCTCGTTACAAATTAATTTTAAACTGGGAATAAACTAAATTAAACTTGAAAGTAAAAATTTTGTAAGCAAGCTATTTTTCTCTACACTAACTTAAACTAGCAGAGTATACATTTTGTGAGTTATTTCTGACGATGAAACGTTTTAAACTGGAAAAATAGAAATTTTGTAAGCAATGTATTTCCTGTAAAAAAATTAAATTAATTTAGAAAAGTATATAATTTTCAGCGAGATACTTCTTGCCATAAACTAAATTAAACCAGAGGTGTATACATTTTGTAAGCGAGGTATTTATGTCTACAAACTAGTCACCTAAAAAGTCTAAAAGTGTTAAACGATATATTTCTGCTCGCAAACTACATTAAATAGAATAAGTATAGGTTTTGTAAACGTATGTAAATATATTAATTTAATAAATTTTGTAAATGTATGTAAATATATTAATCTAAACTAGAAAAGTATATTTTTTTCAGAAAGATATTTCTTGCGTTAAAGGAAATTAAATAAGAAAAGTATAAATTTCGTATGCGTAGTAGTTCTGATTAGAAATTAATTTGATATAGAAATGTAGAAGTTTTGTAAGCAATCTGTTCGCAAACTGAACTATGAAAGTATAAACTTTCAAGTGAGGTATTTCGGACCACAAACAAAATTGAACAAGTCAAATATACAAATTGCATGCGGGGTGATTTACCACTAACTAAATATAAACAAAAATGCATAAATGTTCTATGCGAGTTAGTTCTGTCTAGAAATTAACATAATGTAGAAAGTCTTGTAAACGAGGTATTTGTAGCCACAAACTAAACTGATCTAGAAAAGTATAAATGTTTAAGTGATGTATTTCTGGTTAAAAACTAAATTAAATTAGACAATATCAATTTTTTAAGCAAGGTCTTTCTGACTACAATGTATAAATTTTGTTAGCGGGGTATTTTCAGAGTAAATTATAATAGAAAAGTTTCTAAACTAATTACTTCGTGCATAAAACTAAATTAAAATAGAAAATTATGAATTTAGTAAAAGTTACAGTTTCGTTAAAAATAATTTAACATGAAAAGTATAAATTTTGTGTTTTCGCCAAAAACTAAATTATAATGGTGTGTCTCTGGCTAGAAGCTAAATTGCAGGAGAAAAACATAAATTTTGAAAGCGAGGCATATATTCAGAATAAAAACTGAATCCTATCTGAGCCTAAGAAAAGGATATAAAAACCCATCAAAGAGACTTTTTGGTCAATCGGTTGGCACACCAGCCACAACTCACAACGCTCGTCGGGATACCAACCAAAGACCGTCACCGCAGTGTCACAACTCAACCTCCTTCTCCTACCGTACGTCTTTGCGGACGACTTTATGACTCTACTTATCTCTTTCTTTTAACGATAGACATTTACACCAATTTACCATTTGTTGTATTTTTTCGTTAATATAATTATTTTTTCCCTATACCACGCTCGTTTCTCTTTTGTTCTGTCACCATATGCTTAATACAACAATTAATGTCAGGAGCGTGCAGCCGGAACAAAAAGATAGACTGTCCTGCATTTACTCACCATGAAATTTTAGAATTAATCAAACAGCAATGAGCAAACATGTTCAAACTAAAAACAGACCCGAAATTCACAAGGAGTTACGGGCCACTACAAGCAGTTGCGGATATTGTCGCAGGTCTTCAGGCGGCCTGCCGGCCGACACGCATAGCATTTTTCCCATCCCAGTTACCGCCATGATTGCCCCACTGAATGCGACTGTTACCGGGTCTGGCTAAATCATCTCAACGTCGACACTAACCATGTACAAGTCTTCTTCATTGTCAACAATATCATCTCGATAAATCAAAAAACATATAATCTCGACGACACCAAATCAAACAGAATATCATTTCCTTGACGACAACATTAGCTACAAGCCTTCCTTGTCCCCGAATGTCGACACCCTAGTAAATCCGAATATCATCCATAAGACAACATCCAACTGTCCTCAGACCTCAAATTGAACCACTATATTGAATCCATAGCAAAATCTACTGCTAAGAAGGTTGGCTCACTATGTCGATCCAGGATGTTTTTTTCCACCTGAATCCATCCTGCATATATACAAGTCAACCATCCGTCTGTGCATGGAGTACTGCTGCCATTTATGGTCAGGTGCCCCTGCCGTTCTCCTCAGTGTTCTTGACAGGCTCCAAAGGAGAGTCTGTAATGTGATAGGTACTGATCTGGCGGCTCGACTGCAGCCACTTCCCCATCGTCGAAATGTGGCCTCCCTTTGTCTCTTCTATAAATACTTTCATGGCTTCTGCTCAGACGAACTTAAGTCACTGATGCCTCCTCAACAGGTGTTTACTCGCGCAACCAGACTGGCAACTGGGTCCCACCCATTCACAGTCAGGTTAGCCAAATGCAGACGACAATTCTACTCCTGCAGCTTCTTCTCTCGCACTTCCCGCCTGTGAAACTCGCTCCCGTATTCTTGCTTTCCTGACGGCTACAACCTCCAGAAATTTAAATACAAAATCAATACTCATCTACTAACCACTGGACTCTATCTCTCTTCCCACCCCCGTATAACCTTCCCTTTCTCTCCACCTATGTATCTGTCATCGCACCTGCTTTCTCAGCTTTCTATTGTTTCTTTCTAACTAGTTTGTACTCCTCACTCTTTTCTAATTAATCTTTTTACTCTTATGTAGCCCCCTGCACATCAGTGGCGTTTCCGCCTTGCTCGGGGTGAAACTATTAATATATATATATATATATATATATATATATATATATATATTACCCCGAACGACAGATGTAATTGACAAATATATCTAGCCATAGATAAGGTTAAAAAAAGTGACAACCGGTGTGAAAGGCGATTACCGGCTGGGTTTGATTGACAGATACATCAGGTTCTAGATAAAGTAAAAATAATAATAATAATCATAAAAGCAAAATGAGTGGGTAAAATACGCGTGGCCTTTTGGGTTGCATGGAAGTTTTAAGGCTATATAAGGTATTGAATTTTGGCTGAAGAAAAATGACACTCCCGTTGGATTCCTGCTCCCGACAGCCCCTTCTTGTGCGCGAACTCTTTCCGACTGTTCTACTGCTCAACACATGTGTCACTAAAGAAGAATAAAAATATAAGATTATATTTTGCATATGCGTGTTCCTAGTTGTTTTTCCAAATTAAGCGGCTGTATATAAAATACATAACTTGATGTGCAGTGACCCGCTGTGTTTTAAAAACATAGATTGATAAAGAGTCTAGTTACCATCTTCGAAAACGCTAAACGATCGTGGTTTAACAGACTACATCAAGGAAAGGTAGGTGACTTTTGGTTTTACTTTGTGTGAATTCTGCTCTTGGGCTTATTAAAGAAAAGTTTCTAATTTTAATAAAGCTTAAGAAGAATCAGCGTACTTTTTCCGATTTAGTAAAGAGTTTGATTGTGTAGTTGAGAAATGTGGCTTGTTTGGTGACGAACACATTGAGCAGGGTAATACGCATAGCAGAGAGCGCATGTGTAGAGGTTGGCGGGAGAAGTGAAGTCGTTGCAAGGCGAAGAAGTGTGCTCGACCTCGTCCAATTGTTGAATGATATTTTGATGGTTTCGAATACGGTAGAAGTCTACTTGAATATAGACACGGTATTGGGTAGTTTGCGTGAGCATAATCTTAAGATAATTGTGAGTTCTTTAAAAAAGAGACTCAGTACGTGGGCTTTAAAATTAATAAAGAGGGAATACAGCCTGATTTCGATAAAGTCAAGACTATAAAATGTGTTTTGACTACAACAAACTGTTAGGCAAGTTAGGGAATTCATTAGAATTTATCATACTATCTCCGCTATATTAGACATTTTTTGATATTGCTGAGCCGCTGATTAAGCTAACAAAATGTATGCAGGTTTTCAGTGGGACGAGGCTTGCCAGGCTGGTTTTAATAGTCTAAAAACAAAGCTCCTGAATATGGTGAATACTATCCTATCTCGACCCAAATAAGGACTATGAGCTATATACGGACGCCTGCGATCAATTGAATGGCTCATATTTATCCCAGTTGGACTTTGATAGAAAAAGAAAGAGGTGGAAAAAACAATTTACTTATTGTCTCCTAAGTTAGGTGACACGAAATCAATATGTTCTAATACAGAGGAGGAGGCTTATGTGATACACTGGGCTCTTCAAAAGCAATCACTACTTGCATAGTGCAGCATTCACGATCTACACAGATTATAAATATCTAGAGCATTTACTCAATTCGTCATTACAACATAAAAAGATACAAACTTGGGCTCTGAGCATGGCTGGTTATAATTGCAGTATACAATATTGCAAAGGTAAAGATAATGTTTGCGCAGATCTTTTGTCACGTACCGTTGATGCAAATGAGGACGATATTGATTCCCCAGTAGATATAGACGATAGGAATTACTTAATTAGTGCAATAAGTTAAAATCTCATTGAATAGAGAGAATTTGCATGCTCTGAAAATGTTGACGATTCATCATTGACACACGAACGTCCCACATTTCAGGGGATAGACATAATTAGGGAGCAAGAGTCAAACACAGGCAAGAGTATATTAAAAAGTGGTAGGAATACAAAAGCAGAACAGAAAAAATACATAGTAGTAGATGGGATAGGGATAAAAAAGTCATTAGAAGACGTAAATATACACCATACGGCAACTTCATTTTATTATTTTCAGTGAAACGGTAAGGTTGAGAGGTTTCATAAAACAATGCATCATGTTCTAGCCAAGAAAATTGGCAACAACGATAGTCATGGGATATTTACAACTAGATGTTAGCGCCTGTTCGATTTCATGTAAGTGAGACCACAAAATGTTCACTATATTATTTGCTCTATAACAGTGATGTTATTGTTATCTTTGGATAATATACTTAGACCTCATCGCATATATTATGATAATGAATATCACGAAATCGTTCTACAGAAAATGCACCGTAATTTCAATTTATTTAGGAATAACACAAAATTAGAGATCAGTTAACCGGCTCAGTCACTAAGACGCATGTTGATCATCGTCGGGAGGCATCCTTTGAGGAACAGAAAATTTCCACTACAGAGAAGCCGTTACAGAAAATAGTATTGGCTGCTTCAGTAAAATCCAGTGATTCTGACATCGAATCCGTGGCGGAACAAGCCGATTTTCCAGTACTCAAGTACCAACACCCACGTGAGAAATCAGACAATGAGTCTGATGTTTCATTAATGGAGGGCTGTGTCAGGATACGACGTAAAACGGCGGATAAAATCGTATCATCTGTTGATAAAGAGGTTGAAATGGGAGGCATGACTAGTTATTCATCTACTCTCAAGGATGATAACCCAAATTTTGTAACATTGGAGTCCGCTTATAAAGATGAAGAAGTTTCTAATGGATCACATGGCAGCGAGGTAAGCGCCGATGTCCATGTGAGACAAACGTCCATTGAGGCAAAAAGAACTGATGCGCTCTTTAAAGATTAAATTAAGACTAAGAAGGAACAATTGAAGAGTCTTGCAGATTTACTGGCAGATATGCTGTAAGATAAGTTAAAGAAGAAAACTGCGGGTGGAATGAGGAGCGCTTGAGATAAAGAGTTAGGTTAGCTTTCATGTAACAATGCATACGGAAGTTACAGTCCCTGTGGAAAACATTAATTAAGCAGTAGATAGAGTGTGAACTGCGTTCACCATCTCCGGCGTTAATACAGAACGAGGCTAACATTTGTATATCTCTCATTTCAGATGGCAAATCTTCTTCTTGTTCCGTTGTTGTTTCCTGGTTTAAACTTAGCGATTGAGAACTACCAGAACGTCTTTAGTGAATAAAATGAAATATCACTCACACGTACGAGGTGGCTGGTGACATTTTCCATTGCTCTGACACAGTAGGATGCTGCGTTCCAGTTATGTAGTAAAAAACCTAGTCAGGCACAAAAGAGTTCCTTGGGGATGTTACTTTTGAAGCGATGATAAGCAACGTAAGCGACGAATTTAAGAAAGTTACCCGTGCAACTGTTATTGAAATACCAAGATTATAGGTCTATGTCTCACAGAACGAAACGTTCTGTGTCACCATTTGTTAGAAACGTTCTACGATGCCTCTTTGGAGTTGCCTCGGAAGATGATTTTTGTGTGATCAAAGAGGCAAATACACAGGTTGGATATTGCATATGACAGAGAATAGCATATCTATTGTAAATATTACGAGACGTGCAACATCCGATAATATAATAAAATAAATGAGCTTATTTCTCACCTTAAAATTTTTGTGGTTTCTGTGGTCAACGCAACACAGGGATTGGACAAACGGGTATGCATATTAGAAATTAAAACGCATTGATAATGGTTATACACGATTATGGTTAAAAGATTTAGGAAAAATTTCTGGCAACTACAGTTCAACTTGTCGGTTGATCATTTGTCTCCTAGTATAATCGCTTAACACGATATGACAAGGTTACTACATAATATAACTCAGGCGCTCCAGCTTTTAAATTAGCGAGTGATCCAGATAAGGACATATGGCATTACTATAGAATATTGAGTTGAAGGACACTTTTTTAGTCAAAATCTATTGTGGTTGTGGTGGACGTCTCATTAGTGGATAGATATTATTCCTACGTATTTTGAATTTTCCTCATCTGTTGCCCACACGTTCAGGATCAGTGAACGGTTCTAAGTTATTGGCCAGGTTCAAACTGGAGTTGGAAACGATTTCAGTAAATAGGGTTAGAACCTGATACATTCTATTAAGTCACGCTGAGGCAGCGTGGTTCTCGGCAAGTACCGGATAATTATGCGAGGTCTCTGGTACCATTTATGTTAACAGTTCGAGATACTCTTGTGAGATGTCGTTTTTTTCGATATAAGCAGGCAGGAATAAAGAGGAGAGAAACTGCCAGGTCACAATTTAAACGAACACTCAACTTCCAATTTCAATCGCAGTGGACCGGGGATCTCGGAGAGTAGCAACAGCCAGCGATTTGCATTTTACGGTACTCTGTATTGACAGGCACTAGGGTAAGCTTGTTGCTCGATTCCCACTAGCCACTATACAGATAACAAAAGGATGCACAGCTTACATTGATCACATGGTGCTGGCTACGCAGGTTAACGGTAACTCGAGATTTAAGAATGTAAGAAAGCTGCAGCCTATACCCATAAAAGCCTCTAGTCTGGTAGTGTGGTCCACAATTATGCGGAAATTTCCCAATTTTTCCGTGGACACCATCCCAGTGAAATTGCGTGACATAGAGGAGATTCCTACCCGCAAACTATTAAATACATTTGAACAGGTAAATATTAAGACATTTAGGGAGAAGTATGAAGAGATCCCGGTAGAGTTGACTATAGGGATTGACGCTGGCTTAGTTAGCAAACTAATAATTGTCGGATTAGTAGCAAGAAGCTCGATTGTTAGGTGAAGAGGAAGTAAACGCCATTCAGAAAAGGAAATCAGTTTATTCCTTGTGACTAGTGCTGCGAGATCAAAGGGTGTTCAACCCCTGAATTTATCTGGGTTGTACAGAGAGATACCCACAAATGAAGAGTATGGAGATCTTGAAGCAGGTGAAGGGCCTGTAGTTAAGGGAGACGAGAACTCGGAACAGCCTAAGAAATTACGAGTCACGGTTCATTTTTTAGACTAAATTAGTTGGGAGTTAGGAACTGCAGGTGCTACGACTAATTCTCCAAGCAAACTGCATGCCCATCATCAACACCTAGAATTAGGCCCATAGATAAGTTTTCTTCGTTTTTTTGTTTGTTGTTGTTGTTTTCGTGGTCAAACTTTGAATGAGATATACTGCAAATAATGGGAGATTTTCTGTATTCAAACGTAGTATGTCTGAAATTAAGAAGTTACATGTGTGACGTTGAACCCGAGCAGAGACACACATGGTGTTTATAGAAGGTCATTTACCCGATGTAAATTTGAAAGTTGAAGCATGGTTACTGCCTATAATAGTATAGGCGTACAGCGAGATGAATAGTGGTATGATACAACACCGAGAAAAATGAACTTTTGAACATTGCAAAACTTTATTCTGATGTATGTGTTTTTAAAAAAAACCAAAGAAAAATAGAGAATAGGAAAAACACTGTGCATTGAGGAAATTATAAGAAAGGTAAAACGAACATGAACATGGTTGAGGTTGTCAATTTTAGCACCCTAATTTTATGTTCCAAAACAAAAAAATTATGTTATTATATATATATATATATATATATATATATATGTGTGTGTGTGTGTGTGTGTGTGTGTGTGTGTGTGTGTGTGTGTGTATGTGTGTGTCTTTTGTACAATTGATAACTGGCATGAAAAGCGATAGCCTTTCATATGTGATTGAAAGATACACCCGGCCGTAAATAAAGCTAAAAAATGATATCCCAAAGTACAAAATGCGTGGGTGAAAAGGCGTAGCCATGTCGGTCGCGCATAAGTTTTAAGACTATATAAAATTTATAATTGACTGAAGAAAAGAGCGACTTTCGCTGACTTCCTACTTTCGACAACTCCTTCGTGTGCGCAAACTATCCCCGACTGCTTTACTGTTCCACACAAGCGTCATCGACTAAGAATAAAATATAAGATTATATTTTCTAGAGATACATGTTCCTCGATATTTGTCCAGATCAAGCAGCAGTATATAACACTAGAAGCCTTGCTCATTACCAAACGCCGTCGCCTCTATTACGAATTCGCTAACGCCGTCACCACGGTAAATCTAACAGCATATCATCTCAACAACGCTAAATCTAACAGACTATCAACTTCAACTACTAAATATGAGCTTTCCTCGTTGCCGAACGTCTTTGCCTCGACAAATTCGAATATCATCTCATCTACGTTACCACCCAAATACAAACATACTTCGTCGCTAACGCCGTCAAATCTATCAGGAATCAGCCAACACCGTCACCTTGGTAAATCCAACAGAATATAATATTCCTCGACGATACCACCTAGACGACTGCTAGTACCTTCAGGCCTGCTAGCAAGCATAGACTCGAACCTCACAAACAAGTTACTTCGACTTCGCAAACAGCGACTCCTATTCCGCATGCAAACGAATCAGGCAAGTGCACTACTAACCTTTCACAGAAACACAAGCCGATCAGGCACCTAAACTCCTCGTTACTTTAACAACTCTTTGCTATCGCCTCTTCATATACGACTCTCTACAGGTATTCCCTTTGTAGTCATTCCCGCGAAACGTTTCATAAAACGGGATTACCAGCTACGTCAAGTTCTCGTCACATTTAATCTGTATAACCGTTTATGAACGCCTCCGCCAACTGAGTTACTTGAATTTCGTCATATTATGTCATTACGGGTTGGTACCTCAACATCAGTTTGCCCAAACTACCGAACCGGAATATACGGCATGCTGATAAAAACTTTGCTGCGACAAGTTCACCAACAAGTAACCCGAGCAAGCAATTAGGTCGATGGCAAGACGAAGAAACAGCTGCATCGGCTGATCTCTAAAAATTCGATACAGGTAGGAGACAAGGTCTTATTCCACAGACCTCATTCGGCCACAGTCCGCATATCACATCTGTCTTAGACGGGTAAGTACCAAGTCGTCTAGACAAAAGACAAGTCACTCTAAATTGCAAACGATCTTGGCAAAATTAATTGAGTCCCTCAAACTCACGTACCTTGTACCTTGGCCTAACCACCTTATTTATACCAACTTGCCCCTTCCTTCACAGATTCTTCAGGAAACACCCAACTCGGTCTCTCATCCTTCGTCTAACGATTATATAAACAATGAAGAGCCCAGATCTAGAGATATCACACAGTCATCTTTCCGGATATTCCATAGAAGAAATCCTGAAAGACAAACACTTCGTTAGTTACCGAAACATTTTAAAATATTAATTATACACAAAACAAAAACACCACCCCATACATGCAACACGCAAAAACGAGCATCACCACCCCATACATATATCTCCACAACTCATTCGTGAATTAAAATAAGATCTAGGGAAACTTTTATAATATTCCTAAAACCAGATCTTCTTCTGATTCCTCTAACACATATTTCCACCGCTTACCGTATGTGAAGTCTCCGAAACACAAGACTGAATTAAAAACCTTGTCAACAGCGTATAGGTTCTGCACATAGCTTCCGTTTAACTTACACGCTCAAAGAAAAATTCAATCTAGAATTTTCCCTAATAGCACAGCCTCCCTCCTAAAGAAACAAAATAAAAATTGAAGACGATCTAAACAACCATCGTTTCTTCATTGTTCTGCTACCATAGGCTTAATATACCATAAGCAGGGTATTTTTCACTGGAAACAAACTAAATTGAAATGAATCGTACAACTATTGTAAGCGAGATAATTCTTGCTAAAAATAAATAAATCTAAAAAAAAGTATAAATTTTTGTAAGTAAGATATGTCTTAACATTACTAAATTAAACTAGAAAAATATAAATTAAGTTAAGGTATTTATGGCTGCAAAATAAATGTAACTAAAAATATATAACTTCTTTAATTGTTTTAACATGGAATGTATAATTTTTAATCGTGGTATTGCTTGCTCACTAAGACCTATTAGAGATGCTCGACAGCCTCGTCATATCCGGGAAGAACATTACAGTAATCAAAAATCTATACTGGCAGCAAACCGCCTACATACGGAAAGAAAATGAATTTAAGCCATGCACGAGAACAGAAATGTGTCTTCTCACCGGATCTATTCAACCTGTACTGTGAAACAATTCTGAGAGAGTTAAAAGTCCTCCCAGGATTCATCATTAGCGGCTACATTCTTAAAAATATAATGCAGATCAAACATTGCTGATAAAAGTTACGGAAAAGAAAATACAGGACCTCCTACAGAAGGTAACAAGAAAAAGAGAGGAGAAAGAGCTAAACATAAACTTCAAGAAAACCAAATGAATAGTCATCAACAAAGAGAGGTTCCCAAAATGCTAACTACATTTCGGGGACACTAAAATCAAACAGGTACAGAAATTTAAATACCTGGGAAGAATTCTGACAGAGGATGTAAAATGCGACCCTGAGATCCAAAGGCGGATTGGCATGGCCAAAGACTCATTTCAAAGGCTAAGCAGAGTGTTGACAGAGAGAAAGATTTTGTTGGAGACAAAGGAAAGAGTACTGGACTCTTATGTGATATTTGTTCTCCTATATGGCAGCGAATGCTTTACAATCTTCTAAAACGTGAAAGAGAAACACGAGGCAACAGAAATGTGGTTCTACAGAAGGATGCTGAGGATGCCATGAACCGAAAATGTGAGCAACGATAAGTTTTTGAAAGAATGTGAACGATAAAGAAACTTACACTTTGCACCAGGAAAAGACAACTGAAGTTTTTGGAACATGTAAAGAGGAATGAAGGAAGGACTGAAGAACCTAATATTAAAGGAACGAATAGAAGGAAAGTGAGACAGAGGAAAGTCGCGCGAGATCTACTTGTTGGGCTTGACTAGGTGGCTGGCGAGGCGGGGTTTGGAAGAAATACCAAGAGAAAAAATATTAAAAGGGATAGGGGCAAGTAGAAATCCATGATCGTTTACGTCCTGAAAGGATACGACACACAACGAAGAAGAATTGCTTGCCAAAAGATAAATTAAGCTAGTAAATTATAAATCTGCCGAGAGAGGCATTTCTTGCCACAATCTAAATTAAGCCAGAAGTTATTTTTAAGAGTAGTGCTATTTTCACAAACAAAATTAAACTAAAAATCTATGAATTTTGTAAGCGAGATATTACTGTCTAGAAAATAAATTACACTTAAAAAGTATTCATGTTTTTAAATGAAGCATTACTTGCCTTAAAATAATTTAAACTTCAAAAATTCAAATTTTTAAGCGATGTATTTCTTGTCAAAAACTAAATTAACCTAGAAAAGTGTAAGTTTTATAGCCTAGGTATTTATTTCCACGATATCAGTTACACTCTAAAAATAAAAATTTCTGTCTACAAAATAATCTAAACTTGAAACTATAAATTTTTTTAAGTTAGGTATGTTTGCCACAGAATAAATCAAACTAGAAACGTCTACATTTTTACAAGTATTTTAGGCCACAAACTAAATTAAACTAGAAAAGTATAAACATTTTAAGCAATGTATTTCGCGCCACAACTTAAATTGAACTAGAATTATATTAATTTTAAAAGTATTAATTTTGCCTTTCTCCAAATGCATTTCACTTTTATCACTACAGTATTCTGAACCCAGACTTTCTAACTGAACGCTACAATGGGGTTGCGATTGCATAACACTACACTCCTGTAAATTCCTTACCTTCCATAGCAGAAGTACAAGTAATAAAGATATTTAACCCATTATCAACGGCGACGTTTTCTATTCAGTTACATATATGAATATTTACCGCTTCTATTACTAGAGCAAAAGGCGACACAAGGTCATGGTTTAATGTGGAAAATTCAGTTATGTATATGTACTATCGTAAATTTCTTTATGTCGATTTATCTATTAAACGTATATAAATAAACATATTTTTAGGCATGTCCCTGTTTCTGCAGTGAAGTGGTATATTCACTTTTCATTGGTTTCCATTATTACATTTGTAAAATTATACACAACATTTTACGTAAATATGTTTATATTATCAATGTTTTTGTATATATGTATGTTCTGTGATTTTCTATTTAACCATTTTACTATTTTTATTTATCAGTCCTTTTATATTTGTTGTGAATACGAAATAAAAATAACTTTCTTTTTTTCACTATTTTAAAATTTGAGCCAGTGTTACAATATATTTGTCACCAAAGGAAAAAAAGATTTCTTCATGTAAGAACTTATAATATTTGATTACTTGTCTTGAAACAAGCTACTGACATTTACAAATGTGTAAATTTGTACATGAATTCCTTACCTTGTGTCATTAAAATATACACACGTGTTTCATTACTCCTAAATTAGCTTTCTGAATACTTACACCTTCTTACATATTTATACACACATACATCCCCTCAAAATATGTGTCTGTGAGTTTGTGTGTGTATGTGTCTATGTGTGTGAGTTTATGATTTTAATGCTTTTATCGAAGTTATTTCCTATTACAATAAACGTTATTTTTAGTAGTGAAACATCATTTACTTAGAATCTTTGTAATATTAAACATTAAAATTAATGTAAATCTGCCGAGAAGCTGATAAGTTCATATTACAGAAGAAATATGCTGTTTTTCCATCATCTATCAGTGAAGAAACTCCTTTAGTGAATATGGTGACCCCTGGAGATTTGCAGGTCAAAGTATGACAGCTGGTAAGTTGTCAAGTTGTTTATACAGGATGTCCATAAAGTCCCAGTACCATTACAAGTATTTATTGCTCAGAAGTCATATGACATAGAGTATTGTAGTTTTCATAAAATATTATATGCATCTTTAAGTTTTCTTTACATTTGGTCTAATGATGTTAGAAAACTTCTGGATGCACATTTCCCTGGAAGATGGATTGGCCTTGACGGGCTAATCGTATGACCACCTCGCTCTCCAGATCTTACGCTTCCGATTTTTTTCTGATTGTTGAATTTGTCCAAACAATTGAAGTTGACATGCTGCAGCGCAGATGGAAGCGGATAGAATATTCTCTTGATATTGCGAGGACAACTAGCGGTGCACATGTGGAATGTCGTCAATGAAAGTTGTGAATGTAAACTTGAGGAGATGTACAACATTTAAAAAAACTGCAATACTCTGTGTCATATGGTTTCTGAGCAAAAAGTACTTGTAAATGTGCTGGGACTTTATGAACACACTGTATATTTAATGAAATCGCAAAATGCTCTGTTTTAACATAGGGAAATTTCTTACATCTTATAATCATGAGTTATATATATATATATATATATATATATATATGTATGAGCGATGCGTACATATATATATATATATATATATATATATATATATATATATATATATGTACGCATCGCTCATTCAGTAAAAGGAATTAGAACACTCTGGCTATTGGGCGCGTATAATGATAATATACGCGTTAAAAGGTCTGCCTTCTTCCACCGAACGCCCATAGCCCAGAGGTAGAATCGCCGACTGACGCCAATTCGGTCGGGTTTCAATCCTGGGTTAAAAAGCAATCGGAGTCTAACCGTACTGATGAGCTGTGATACAGCGAAACAGATCTGTCTGCGGATGACAATATATATATATATATATATATATGTGAATATTAAAGTCAACCACCCTGTGATTTCATGCTTAAAAGTAATCTTTAAACCATATATATATAATGGCTGCCCACTCGTATTCGTGAATACCCGTCTACCAGGGCGGCTTGCTTATCTACATTGAACACTTGTGTTTGTTCAACATCCACCGATCCCACATACTTGACCTATGTTGAGCGGACTTTAGTTAGAATTTCTGGGAGAGAAAGCGTTATCCGGTCGGAACAACAGTCTGAACAAGGTTAGTACGTTCAAACCCTCGGTCACGATGACTTGTGACTTAGAGCTCTCACAACCAACTACATCTCCTCAAAGACAACCGTCTAGCCAGATTCACTTACAAGGCTTGGGTCAAACCGTTGTATGCTTAACATGCAGTTTCTAAAATGCTGCACTCTATGATCGCCTTCTTCAGACCAATAACATCAAGAAATAACCTTCCTGGTAAATCGGTGAGATTCGAAACTGGGCTTCATGGTCAGAACGTGCTAATAACTCGGTTACGCGCCCATATATATATATATATATATATATATATATATATATGTGTGTGTGTGTGTGTGTGTGTGTGTGTGTGTGTGTGTGTAAATTATCCTTTAAACATTATATTTTGTAAGTGTATATTCGGATTGCCGTCATTTTTAAACCATGTAATTCATATCCACACATGAGATGGGATTTCGACTGCTCAGTCACGAAAGACTATACGACGAACATTTGCAACGTTTGTTTACAATTTTTAAGAAATACACGTCTTTAATTTATTTTCTGTTTGAATGAAGTTTTGATGTTTGTCCCCTGAGGCTATTTGTTTCTAACATTTCTGTATAAGTGGAGATAATAGGACACTGGAGTCTGCGACATGGCTATTTTTCTAAATCTACTCTGTTGATGTTTACCATATTCATAATCTATTGAAGTTGATTTTTTAGCAGGTCAGAGAGGAGACATAGGTATTTTTCTGGTGTTGAGTTTCCTGAAGAAGATATTAGGAGAAAGTTTAGTTTCATACATACATCAAATATGACCAGTACTGCTGAGCCGATATTTAAAGATTGTACTTTTAACGATATTTACTTTATTAGCGTCAAGAAATGCAACACAGTCCTCACATTTAATATTCTTTATAAATCGAATCTTCTGCTGCCAGAGAAAAGCATAGAGACATGGATATATTCTTGTTAAAGTAGGTTTCTATTTGGCTAAAAATACCGAGAAAGATTTTTGTTGTATATAAACATGTTTCACAGACGAATTCTACAGCAAACCGAGTTCCCTACTTACCGGAGGCTTCAGTCGTGCTGTTTTACTCCAGTTTAAACATAATATACCAAGATGTCTATACGTGAAACACACTAAATAGAAGTTCAATTCGTTAGAGTAACGAGTTCAATATTTACTCGTATAATGACTGGAGTTTCTTGAAATATAGTCTGTTAGAATATTTTGGTTTCATTTATATTTAGGTTTGTGTAGTCTGTGATCGTTTTTTGCTTCTTCAAGTCTCAGTAGCTTACCACAGATTAAAATGACGATAGAGATCATTCTCAGTTTTCACCTTTATTTATTTCAGCAGAAAGATATAGTAGTTGTAGCACCGGAATTAAGCGAGAGGAAGGTGGGGGAGTTAAGAAGGATGGATTTCACCATGTGTTGGCCTGTTTCACTAAGGAATTTGAAAGCGGCTAGGCATCTTCGCACTTCTCTTCCTATCACCGTACTGATTCTCGTCGTGAGTTTATTTTAGTCATATATTAAAATTTAAACAAAGATAATCATAGTCAGATTTCTGACTAGTATTTAGTCATTTGGGCCAACCTATGTATTCTTTAACATTAGTTCATGCCAAAGTAAAAATAGGTATTTAAATTACCTTGTCAGCTACGCTTCATTCATTTATTTGGTGTAAACTTGAGTCTTAATCTAAAATGATGCATCACTTAGTATCTAATTAAAATTTTCATTATTAGTTCGATTTACCTATATTAATGTTCTTGGCAATAATAAGTTTGGTACTTATGGTTAGTTTAGATGGTTCTGTCACAAGCCGAAAAGTGTGGACCACCCAGTTTTTATTGGATTCACTACAGCCGTAATAAGCTGTGAAGCTTTTGTTTAGCCACTCCTAATCTGATATTGATGTTAATGATTATCTTACAGGCATAGACTGATTGTTTAAAGCAATTAGACCATGGCATTTCGCACATGTATTTAAACATTATTTTAATTAATCACCATTAAGACAACGCTTTTTTTTATTTTCAGCAAGAAAGCAAAGTGCCAGAATGATGTACTACGTCACAAATAATCTGTTGTTAATGTGGAAATAACTAATTATTTCTGCTTAAACTACTAATTTAAAATCTAAACTTATTTATAAATGGAACTTTGTCTGTGTGTGTGTATCCGAAACGGCTGAACCGATTTTCTTGAAAATTTACACAGTTGTTCTATAAGCGTCTGCGAGTGTTCTTAGCTAGGTTTTGTGTCGAGGTACCACCAATAAATATCGAAGATCGATAATCGAAAAAATCGGGTTATAGAAGGAGTGGTTCGATTTTAATCAAATTTGATACACTCATAGAGAGGGACATAAGAAACGATATTCAGAAGTTTCAAAGTTGCAGTTCTTACAATAGTGCAGAACATTTGATATCGATACCAGGAAATCAAAATTTGACTCACATCCATTCATTTTTCTTTCAGTCTACGGTTTTGCTTTAACTGGAAACAATTATTGCTTTTTAGTCTTTTGTGCCAACGTCCAAAGAGTCTGAGCTCCAGGACCATGGATTAGCTTTAAAGCTTTCATTACACCCGAGCAACGCCGGGCTATACTGCTAGTAGTTTTATATGTCGTCGATGATTGGCTTATATTTTAGCAATTTGATTTCCATCATCTCTAGAATAATACGCAGGTAAATAATTTTTCCGTTCATTTTATTTTAAGTTTCCATTACTTACGTGGTTGTTGTTTTAGTGAAGCTTATCTCCTTTAGGTAAACTTCTAGTTACAGTTTTCAATTATATTGTATGGAATAAAATAATTTTATGTATATTCAGTGTCAAATTGTAACAATGGATTAAACTAGAGACATCGAGATGGATTCTTCTGGCATATCTTTTCTAGAATAAGATATAGTAAAAGGTAACTAATTCAAAAGTACGTTTGTGAATAGCACATATTTTTCTATCTCCGAATACACTCCAATTTAATCACTAGAGCCCTTAATTATATCAATCAATATTTCACGATTTGTTTTGCTCGCAGAATATTGCTTTAAATCGTGTGTGCAATCAGTGGTTAACTTCCTTCATGTTCATGAACTAGTTTCCTTTGTTATTTTTCAATATAGGATTGAATCGTATCATGATTTGAGCAAATAGGATTGAAGAGAAAGTTCTCCGTGAAACTTTTGTTTTCACGTGCCGTATTCTTTCAAGGTGTGGGCAATCATGGCTCTCCATAACTTATGTGTATATTGTGTCGATCTCTTCTTACCATTTTTCTGCCAACCATTTACATAAGCTTGTGAGTTATGTTATGCGCTGTTTTTTTCTGTCGCTCTTGTCTTTTTCTAATATGCTCTGTATTCATTTCTGATTTATTTGCTATGACTCACATAATATGGAGAGATATTAGCTCTTTAAGTTGTGTAATTTAGTAATCTTGCATTATGTTTTCAGTTTGTCTCTGGTTCTAATTTCCCGCATGACAAAATACCTTCTTACCAATTTTTCATTAGCGGTCCATCAACTTGAGAATTTGTAGACATTTCCCTGTTCGGATTTGATTGCTTCCATTGAAGTATTATATTATTTTTCTCCACTGTTTTAATACGTTTGTTTTACAATTTATTCTTCTGTAGGATGGCTGTTTATACATTTTGTTTTATTGCAAAATCTATGCCTAGCATTTCTTAGTTGGGAGCTACTGTTTCTACGTTAATGAGATCTATGTTAGTCGTAGATATGTCGGCTAATAGATGTTTTCTATAACTTTATCTTTCTTATGCATTATCTACAATTTTTCGTCTGGTATACTTTATCAGCAAATGACTGGCTTGATGTTTATACTAAGCCCATTTTTGTCTATATTCTATGCATTTTTTCTCTATTGTGTAGCTCACTTTCCAAGTAGAAATACACTAATAGTTTATTATACTTTTAAATACTTCTCTGGTTCTCTAATAGATATGTTTCTATAATTTTATCTTTCTAATGCATTACCTACATTTTTTGCCTGGTATATTTGATCGGCAAATGACTGGTTTGATCTTTATACTAAGCATATTTCTGTCTATATTCTATGCATTTTTTCTTTATGATGTGGCCTATTTTTCTAAGTAAAAGTACATTAATAATTTATTATATTTTTTTAAAGATAGACATCAGTCACTGGTTTATAACGCACAAATATGATATTCCTCTCTCATATTGTTCAATTTTCTGGCATCACCTTTTTTTCTTTCAAGAAGTACAATTTTAAATTAATAATAGATCATACGAAGGAATGTTTTTATATTTTCTAACTTTTGCTGATTTAAAATAAATTTTAGCTAAGAATAAATTAATAATAAATTAAATTGATTTAATCTTTTTATAATTATATTACAACAATAATAAAATATTTATTATAATTTTAATTTTCTATAATAATATAAGCGTTTATAATTTAAAAGATAGTTAAATGCAGTTATCAAAATTCACTACCAAATATCCTGACGCGTGGATGCAACATTTGGAAAAATCAGAGTAAAGATAAATAAGTGAACATTTAATTTTATTTGTTATTATTAATGCTTTATCTCTTGATAATGAGTTTCATAGTTTGCTTTCCACAAAAGTGTTTTCTTCAAGAAATAGTCAGGTCGATCTCCCTATTAGTGAAGTAATCTTTGTAATTATTGTTGGTAACTTACAGCTAACAAATTAATAATTGCACAATTTACTGAAAATGTATTTAAAATTATGCTATAAAACACAGAAATCTAAGGTCTTTTATATCGTTAAAAATAGCAGTTTATTCAAATCTTAAAACATTGCTTATCGTAATCATTTATGGGACAATTGTAATATAACTCAAAATTACAACACATAATTCATTAATTATAACATGCTATAAGCTATATAGAAATTTATATTTACAGTACTTTAGAAAGACACTGAACTGAGAAGATCAAGAATTATAGGATTAAAATATATCTTATAATTAAATATCTCGAATTTTTATGACTGAAAGTTTGACATCTGAGTAAAGAAGCAAATTATGTAACAAGTGTGAAACCTACTTTTATGGTTGTGTTTTCTACTAATCGAAATCTGAGAAACGAAAAATGTTCTGATAAAAATATGATTTTTACATTTTAAGTGTACTCCGTCAGACTTGCGTTTTAAAAAAAGTTTGCTTTGTGAAAATGGTTTTACTATAATATATCACTGGCCTTTTTATGGTTGTAAAACATGATTATAAAATCTTCCAGAGTTTATCTCTTTTTTATTTTAATAACATTTTTTAATTTCTGTAAGAGAGAATATGTATTTTTGCAGCAATATATATATATATATATATATATATATATATATATATATATATATATATATATATATTGTGTGCGTATTTTGGCAGCATTTTTTCATTAATACAGGTTTCATTGAATAATATAGACAAGTTCTGTCTATTTTGTCTAAGATCCTTTCGTATGATCTGATTAGCTTGATAGTGTTGTCATGGAAAGACGGAGTTATACAGAGAAAATTAAAACAAGTCCATTTTTTGTGTCGCACGTGGCTGAAGGCCGAGAAGGAATGGTGGTAGTGGGGTTTTGGTCAATTGAGAGTATAGTGGCATGAGAGGATTGGTCTGGGAACTGCTACTACTATGGTGTAGGGGGTAAGTATAATAACTATGACTTCTCCCGTCGATTATAGGCATTGAAGTATGTTAGTGGAGGTGTCGAAATTTATTTTATTTTGGCTAGATTTAAACTGTTTGATGTAGATATCTTCTAGAATTTTAAGTTTTCGTTTATTATTTTCTTGTCTAAGTATATACTTGTTTAATTTTCCCTGTATAACTCTACTCTGTTAATACTTTAAATGTTCTATGTTCACTGAATATTAAATGTTCATCCTTTGATAATGGCTTATGTTAGCCGAAAGGTCAGACCTGATAAAAAATCAACAATTATTGCGATTTTTGTCGTCTTTCCATGACAACACTATCAAGCTAATCAGATCATACGAAAGGATCTTACACAAAATAAATAGACAGAACTTGTCTATATTATTCATTGAAACAGGTATATATATATATATATATATATATATATATATATATATATATATATATATTCCCCGATCTAATGAATAAAAGCGCACTATTAGGTTAGCGTCTAGGTCTCACCATTTTTTAGTCTCAGACCCCATTTGTAGAGTCTCCTTCCGTTTGTGGAAAATATGAAATAAAAATAACTATTTTCTTCGCTGTTTTCAAATCCGCAAACCTGTGCGACCGGAAGAAAAGGGAATTTGCTCTGAACTGAAGAAAAGACCAAGGCAAAGTTTAGCGAGCCTGTGTGAACATTTACCTTAACCAATGAAAAGTGACCAATCTACAAACTGAGAGAAAGTAACGAGCCGATGTCAAATCGCTTTTTGATATAAACAGAAGGTGAAATTTGAATCAACCAGAGAGAGAGAGAGAGAGAGAGAGAGAGAGAGAGAGAGAGAGAGAGAAAGAGAGAGAAAAGCTGAAGAATTTCAAGTAACTCTAGTCAACTCATAAGCTAAGTAACTTTAAATATTTCTTTTTATTCATGGCGTATAATTTTTATGTGAAAAACGAACTCTGTCAATTTGTTTAAATCTTTTTGGAATACATCGTGTCCGATGAATTAATACGAACATTTTCTCCCCTTGACAATTTATCGAAACTACTAGCATTCAATGTTTGATTACTTGTCCTGAAACAAGCTGCTGAAACTACAAATATGTAAATTTGTAAATAAATTCCTTACAATTTTTCGTTAAAAATAACACGTGTTACCTCGTCATTATCCCTACTGAAGATGCTCAGCAGCCTCATCATTTCTTTGTGTTGTATTTTATCGAACGCTTTTGCATAATCGATAAAACATAGGTACAAGTCCTTCTTCATTTATTTTGCTCTTTCGGAGAGCATCCTAATCATAAATATATCTTTCCTTGTTCCAGTGTCTTTGACGAAACCGCACTATTCTTGCCCTATATCTAGCCTGATTCTGCTTCTCGCAGGATTTGGACCATATGTTTCGTAATATGACACATTACGCTAATAGTTCGGTGGGATTCACACTCGTTTGCACCAGGCTTCTTAAGCAGTGCTATGAAAATCGACTTGCATAGGTCGTCTGGTATTACACCACTATTAAAATTTCATTTATTATTTCTATAATTTTTCTTCATGTCGAATTTTTCCTGGGCTATAATCAGCTCTATTACAATGGACCATCTGCTTTGCTTATATTCAGTTTGGCCATTGCATCTTCCACTTCGGACTTTAATATCTCCGGTCCGTTCTCATCTTTATGTATTATTGGTTACTCTCTCTTGTCGTGGAAAAGATCTTTTATATATTCTTCTAATCGATGGAGTATTTCCTCTTTCTCCAATATTATTGTTCCATCATTGGATTTTATAGATCCTGTTGAGGAGCAGGTTTTTTGTCCTGTCAGTTCTCTTATTTCTTTATGTAAGTTTCAATCAATAAATACGAAAAAGAAAAAAATTAAGTAAATCATAGGCAAATTTTGTTACAAATTGTTGAATAATAACAAAAAAGAAATCGACGATATTGAACCATCCAGTCAGGCAAGTGCCATACTTGATGTACGCTTAGGTGATCATGTTTCGAAAGTGATTGACTGGGAAGAAGATAATCCCGCAGTCGGTTTTCATTACATTTTACGGTAAAGTGGTTGCAACTAAGGCTATAGAATTCTATCTGTCCTGCTATTTAGCCAGCAGCTTTCCCAAGAGTATTTCTGCGTAAGTGAATGCAACGAATTCAACTGAAATTCAACCTCTGCTCCCGATTCCTTGTTCCGATCCGATATCCTCTGCACCGCAATGCTCATTCAATTTAGCCAATAGTTTGAGATAAACAAAGCAAAACAAACATTAGGGCTGGAAATGTTTTTCCTAGAATTTCAAAAATTACGTCCTCTTTCATAAAAAAGAGAAATGTTACGCCAATGCATAAGTTCGATAAATTAAAAAAAATAACAATAAAGATTATGCTTTTAAAAAATTACGAAAATTCAAAGAAAATTTCAAGCTTTTTCTGTCTACTTGTAACGAAATGCTTATCATTAGTTTTACAGACGTTCTTGTTCAGAAGGGAAGACGATCGGTAACTTTGGATTAGGAATCCGCAAAGAACGGAGAGAAAAATGGGTCCAATGACCAGGTAATAACTAACACCTGGTTTTAAGAACACCCACGGCGTCTATGAACATGGAGAAGCCCAGCAAGCGACACGAACCAAATAGAATATATAACCATAAACAAGAGATTCGGTAAAGCAGTCCTTCAATGCAAAACCTATCCAAATGCCGACTGTGGAAGCGACCACCTCATCTGCAAACTAAGGGTGAAACTTCGGAGAATGAAGAAGCCTAAGGCTGCAATACAACACGCTCGTGAATGGCCTCAACCTGCATAAAGAATACAATAACAGCGAGAATAACAAATGCGAAGAACAAATTGGAAAATGAAATTCGAAATGGGACTCATTAAAAGAAGCGCTAATAACCTCAGCAAACAACATTGCCCTAAAAGAAATCAGACGCAGAAGAAAATACAAGTGGATGACTGAAGAAATTCTAGACATGATGCAAAGGAGACAGAAATTGATGTCTGGACATGAATGGAATACAGAAAACTACACAAGGAAATAAAGATCAGATGCAAACAGGCTAAAGAGGAATGACTCAACAACAAATCTGCAGATGTCGAGAGATTGAGCAAAGTTTGTAAATTCAAGAAAATTCATTTATTTCTAACAATGAGTCAATGCTTACACAGTGAGTCGCCATTTTATGTAGTGATGCTTCAGTGTTTCATGTCGTGGTCAACATCATTTTTCTTCTTTTTTTGCAAAATATTTTTCGTCTAATGGAAAGGCCAGAATCACATTCAGGAGTGAATTCCCAAACGAAATAAAAGACGGAGCAAGCTTGACCGGAGTCAGAGAGTTAAGCTATCGAGCATTAACACGTACCCTTGACAAACGACAAGCGGTCATTATTATTATTGTCTCTATCCTTCTCTCTCACTTCTCACCTCTCACCTCCTACCTCTTCATCATACTTAATAACCGAACGGAACTCTTTAAGACTGAGCGAATACTTAAAAAACACTCCTACCCAACAAACGCTCATGCATACATACATACATACATACATACATACATACATACATACATACATACGTACGTTCCTGCTTACATACAACTACTACAAACTCTTGATGCTCATAACTCCTTACTTTTTCTTAATGAACATTTAACGCCTACCAATTCATGTTATTCTTTTCCATCAATAAATATCTATTCAAACATGCCAAAGGTATACTTTTATTCTTCCACAAATCCACACATTCCAATCTACAAACTTCTGATGATAGCAAATAAACCTGTAAGTTGTAGGAAATTTGATTATATTTCACGCAATGCCAATTCAAAAAACAAAACAAAACAAAAAAATAAACAAAAAACAAAACAACATATACCATCTCCCTACAGCTTCAAACCTACTCAGTCATGTCTTGAAAGCGTCTATCACTAACTGACTGATAAACACACACACGCATACGCACATACACACACATACATATTTAAATAAATATACATAATATCCTGTTTTAAGCACGACTCAGAGTTTCATGCTTTTTACTAACCGTGAAGTGCCTATCATATAATGATATACTTGGCCTTTCTCGATTTGAATAATTTATTAGCGTTCCTTTCTTAAAGTGCCTTATGGATATTAAATTACATGCGCGAATATTTCTATTTATTAAATGTAGAATTAATTTATGTTAATGGCAAAACCTAAGGATGGAATAGGATACTAACGTTGTGGTATGGAAAAAGCAGATTTAAAATTGCAAATACAAAAATTAGGGCTCATTGAAATGAGCTTATGATGAAAGGGAAGTAACTCGGATGTTCATATATTTACATTATTTTAATATTAAAATATAGTGTAAACATACGAACGCATGTATTAACAGACTCATACAAACTTAAGGGCTGATGTTTTTCAATTGGAATTATATTTAGGTATTAGTACTGTATTACTACTGTGTTAACATTAACGTTCATGCCAAAGTAAGAATTTAATTGGGTCAAATCCGGGAGTAAAAACTAAAAAAAGTCATGAATTATAGCGGGTACTGTAAAAAAGTAAGATAAAAATACACACACACACACACACACACACACACACACACACACACACACACACACACACACACACACATATATATATATATATATGAATAATATAAATAATATAAAAAGTAATATATACAAAAATGCACGATAAATACGCAAACAAAAAATTGGAGTAGATAGACTAAACTATCGCCCAGTTCACACTCCACCCACGTCTATTGAACAGGTGAAGAGGCTCATCCGTTGTTTCCTGTTTAGGATGCGGTTTCCGGTTTTCTCTTTTCCAATCTTTACACTCTTTTCTTTTTTTTTTCAATTGGAGTAGAAAGACTAAACTATCGCCCGGTTCACACTCCACCCACATCTATTGAACAGGTGAAGAGGCTCATCCCTTGTTTCCTGTTTAGGATGCGGTTTCCGGTTTTCTCTTTTCCAATCTTTACACTCTTTTCTTTTTGTTTTCAATTGGAGTAGAAAGACTAAACTATCGCCCGGTTCATACTCCACCCACATCTATTGAACAGGTGAAGAGGTTCATCCCTTGTTTCCTGTTTAGGATGCGGTTTCCGGTTTTCACTTTTTCAATCTTTACACTCTTTTCTTTTTTCTTTTTTTTTTTTAATTGGAGTAGAAAGACTAAACTAGCCCCCAGTTCACACTCCACCCACGTCTATTGAACAGGTGAAGAGGCTCATCCCTTGTTTCCTACAGGTATAAATAATAATATATATATATATATATATATATATATATATATATATATATATATTTATCCATACATACAATACACACACACACACATATATATATATATATATATATATATATATATATATATATATATATATATTGTAAACGTAAGCACAAATACATAAAATATGTAAACACAAATAAAAACTTAATTTAGTCTGAGGCAATAAGACATTAAACTATACTAATTTGATTTATTTGTGGAATGAAATATCTTACTCAGCAAAACTTATATATTTCAAGATTAAGTTAGTTAGTTGCCAGTAATACCTAATTTATAAAATTCATACATTTTCTGTGTAATTTTATTTTTAGAAAATATTATGTTTTTCTAGTTTAAATTTGTTTATAGCCAGAAATAAGAAAAAACAAACATATATTTTTCTAGTTCAGTTCAGTTTACCGACAGAAATAACTCGCTTAGAAAGTATGTATATTTCTACGTTAAATTAAAATTTATATTGTAGATAGAAATACATCGCTTAAGAGATTTATATTTTTTAAGCAAGTTATTTCTCTTTGGAAACGAAATTAAAAGAAAACCCCATAAATTTTGCAATGCGATGTATGTACTACCGCAAACTAAATTAAAATATAATCGTTCAAATTTTGTAAGCGAGGCAATTCTTGCTCAAACTAAATATAAAAGTATATATTTTGTAAGTTACGTATTAATTTCACTAACTTTTGTAAGTTAGGTATTTATTTTCACTAACTAAATTTACGCTAGACAAGTATAAACTATGGTAAGGTATTTATTGCCAAAATCTGAATTAAACTAGAAATTATTTTTAAGAGTGGGGTTATTTACATAAACCAACTTAAACTACAAATGTAAAAATTGTGCAATTGCTTAATTACTGTCTAAAAACAAATTATGCTTTAAAAGTATGCATGTTTTAAAATGAAACATTACTTGCTTCCAAATAATTTAATTTTGAAACGTATAAATTTTGTAAGCGAGGTATTACTTGCCAAAAACTAAATTAAACTAGAAAAGTATAAGTTTTAGATACTAAGTATTTCTTCACACAATTTCAGTTACACATTAAAAATATAAATTTCCTAATTGATAAATTTCTGTCTACGTAAAAAAGTAAACATTAAAACGAAATTTTGTAAGTAAAATATTTCTTTCCACAAAATATATCAAATTAGATACATATAAAATTTTAGACCACATATTTTTGTTCACAAACCAAATTGAACTAGAGATGTATAAACATTTTATGCGGATTATGTCTTGTCACAAAATAAATTAGACGGGAAAATTAATAATTTTGTAAGTGGGGTATCTCCGTCTAGAATCTAAATTACACTCAAAAAGTAAAAATTTCATGAGGAATGAATTAATTGCCTAAAAAAAATTTATAATAAGTTTAATACGCTGCATTTAATACGTTCAATACGCTGCATAATCTAAATAAAAATAAAAATAACTTTTTGAAGCGAGGTGTTCTTCTGCGGCAAATTAATTAAACTAGAAATATATTAATTTTCATGTAATGTATTTCTGTATACAATTTTAATTACTTTAGAAATATATATATTTTAGTAGTAATTATGCCCGAAATCTAAATTAAACTAAAATAATATAAACATAAAATTAAACTAGAAAAGTAAAAACATTTTTAAGCGAAGTACTTCTGACTGCAAAATAAATTCAACCTGAAAACTATAAATTTTTTAAGTGAGGTATTTCTTGCCATAGAATAAATCAATCATCTAAAATTCTACGCCAGGCGTTTTTGACCACAAACTAAATTAAACTAGACAAATATAATAATTTTATGCAGTGTATTTCACGCCAAAAACTACATTAAACTAGAAGAGTTATCATTTTCTAAGTGAGGTATTTCCAGCCTAAAATTAAATTAAACTACAAATGTATTATGTTTTGTAAGCGAGGTGTTTCTGGCTACAAAATAAATTCGCTTTTAAAACTATAAATTTTGAAAGTCATGTTATACTTGCCACAGAATAAATTAAATTAGAAACGACTAAAATCTTACGACAGGTATTTTGGGCCACAAACTATTAATTAAACTAGAGAAGTATAAACATTTTAAGCGGTGTATTTCTGGCAACAATTTAAATTAAACTAGAATTGTATTACTCTTGAAAAGTATTAATTTTGTCTTTCTCTTAATCCATTCCACTTTGATCACTAGAGTATTCTAATCCTACACTTTCAAGTAATCTCAAGGTGAACGCTCCAATGTGGTAGCAATTGTATAACACTATACTCCTGTAAATTTCTTACCGTCCATACCAGTCGTACAAGTAATAAAGATATTTAACCCATTATCAACCGTGACGCTTTCTATTCAGTTACATATATGAATATTTACCGGTCATCCAACTAGAGCAAAATTCGACACAAGGTCAAGTTTGAATGTGGGAAATTCAGTTACGTATATGTATTATCGTAAATTCGTTTATTGCTATTTATCTAGTATACGTATATAAATAAACGTATTTTTATGCATGTCCCTGTTTTTGCAGTGAAGTGGTATATTTATTTTTCATTGGTTTTCATTATTACGTTTTCAATTTATACACAAAATTTTATATAAATTATCAATGTCTTTGTATATATATTTTCTGTACTTGTCTATTTAACTGCTTTACTATTTTTTATTTGCCACTCCTTTTATATTAGTGGTGAATACGAAATAAAAATTAATTTCTTTTTTGCACTATTTTGAAATTCGCGAGCCAGTGTGACAATATATGTTTTACCAATAGAAAGAAAACATTGCCTCTGTACTGAGAAAAAGTCCAAGGCAAATTTCGTAAGTCAGTGTGAAAATATTTATTAACCAATAAGAAGAGAGTGATTTAGAAAAAACAACAAATTGAACTTTCAATGATGACACGTGTCTTATTTCTTTCTACCCCAAAATCAGTTTGGAGGTGATCACGTGACCGAACCAGCTTACTTATTAACGTGAGCTTTCGGTTGGAGTCAGAGAAAAACAGAAGTCAGAGAAAAGTAGATTACAATGCATCGGTGTAAAAACGGTGTCAACTTACACGATGAGACAATATCAGCCTCTAATGACAACTCAGAATTTCGAGGAGTCTATTCAACGTTTTAGCTTAGTACTTTAAAATAAATATTTTATTTTGAATTCAACCGTATAACTTTTGTGCGAAAAACGAACTCTCTTAATTTGTTTTAAGTATTTTGAAAATTTACTTGTGTCTGATGATTTGACGTGAACATTTTCTCTTCTTGACTATTAATCGAATCTACAAACTTATAATGTCTGATTACTTGTCTTGAAACAAGATGCTGACAATTAAAAATGCGTAAATTTGTTATCTTGTGTCATTAAAAAATACACACGTATTTCCTCGTCATTATTCCTACATTACCTCACTGGATCCCTACACCTTCTTAAATATTTATACAAACATGCACCGCCCTATATATATATATATATATATATATATATATATGTGCGTGTGTGTGTGTGTGTGTGTGTGTGTTTCAGCAATAAGTGACATTTGTATAGGAAGAATATGAATAAAACAAGATAAAAACTAGCTTTGATGTCTTTATTAAGGCAAATTTTCCTCTTGTCATGAGACGAAACGCGTTGGCTAAACTAAGTTTCACTTTTTCTTTAGCCAAAAAATATATATGTGTCTGTGTGTTTGTGTATGCGTGTGTTTATATGTTTGTGTATGCTTTTAACGCTTTTATCGAAGTTACTTCTTATGTGCGTTGTGGCTCGGAACGAGAAATCGAGGAGCCGAGTTCGAATTCCAGCCGAATTCATTGCATTCACTTACGCGCAATACCCTTGGGAAAGGTATTAATCCGTCTATTCCTTTCAGTTATAGGTTAAATAACAGGACAGATTGGGTTCTATAACCTTGGTCGGCAACCAGTCTACCGCAGAAAGCAATGGCAACCTACTGCGGGATAATCTTCTGCCCAGTCAGTCATGTCTCTTTCGAGACATGATCGCCCAAGCGTTTATCAAGTATGGCACTTAACTGACTGACTTCTTTTTACAATAAACGTAATTTTAATGGTGAAACATCATTTACTTAGAATATTTGTAATTTTAAACATTAGAATTAATGTAACACTACTGAGAAGTTCTTTTTAAAGAAAAATATGCTATTTTCTTTCATTAGGAAAAAAAGTGAATGCGTTATATATATATATATAAATGGATATTGAAGTCAACCAACCTGTGATTTCACTTTTAAAAGCAATCATCAAACTATATATATATATATATATATATATCTCTATATATATATATATATATATATATAAGCTGTTTGTCTGTACTGCACCTATGCTGAGTGGACTTTACTTACATTTTCTGGGAGAGTGTGCCTTATCCGGTCGGAACAACAAGGTTAATATGTTCAAACTCTCGGTCACGATGACTTGTGAGTTTGAGCTCTCACATCCATCGACAGCTTTTCAAAGGCAGCCGTCTAATCTAATTCCCTTACAAAGTTTGGGTTAACCAAAAGTGCCACACACTATGATTACATTGTTTAGACTGATGACATCAAGAAGAAATCTTCCTGGCAAATTGGTCATAGTGAGATTCGAACCTGGGCTTCATAGTCAGAGCGTTCTAACAACTCATCTACGCGCCAATATATATATATCATTTGCAAACAAGTTATTACGCAACCCAGGTTTCTACCTTTTCGGTTTCTTCAGGCGATTTATAATAACTGGTTTTATCGTTTCTTTTAAAAATGATCACGTAACGGATTTTTATGAACACGAAATTTTCGAAATTAGGAGAAATTAGAACATTTTCTCCCATGATTGTATGATCGTATTAGGCGTTTGTTGATCTGAGTAAACTTGGCCATAATTTCTGTTCTTTCATTTAGTAGTTCAGTTTGTTTGGGAATAACATAATAGCTAACTTTAAAATAATTCTTGACAATTTAGTTTATTAGAATATTTCGGTGTCATTGATGTTTACCTTGGTGTAATTTGTGACTTCACATATCGTTTCTTGCTTATTCGAGTCTCAGTACCGCACCACAGATTAAATTGAGGATAGAGATTATTTTCAGTTTTCTCCTCTATTTATTGCAGTGGAAGATGTAGTAGTCAGAGCATTTGGATAAACGAGAGGTAGGTGAGGGAGGTAAGAAGGATGGATGTCGTCATGTGTTGGCCTGTTTCACTAAGGAATCTGAAAGCGGATAGGCATCTTCGCGCTTCTCTTCCTACCACCGTACTGATTCTCTTCGCGAGTTTATTTTAGTCATATATTAAAATTTAAACAAAGATAATCATAGTCAGAATTCACCTCTGCTCTGTTCTGATGGTCAGATTTCTGACTAATGTTTAGCCATTTTGTGCTAACGTATGTATTCTTAAAAAAAAAACAAGCAAAAATGAAAACAAACAAACTAAAAAACAAAATAGGTATTTAAATTTCTTATTCAACTACGCTTCATTCATTTATCTGACTGGTGTAAATTTGAGTCTTAATCTAAAATGAGGCATCACTTAGTATCTAATTAAAATTTTCATTATTAGTTTGATATAAGTATATTAATGTTGTTAGCAATAATAAGTTTGGTGCTTATGGTTAGTTTAGATGGTTCTGTCACAAGCCGAAAAGTGTGGACCACCCAGTTTTTATCGGATTCACTACAGCCGTAATAAGCTGTGAAACTTTTGTTTAGCCACTCTTAATCTCGCTGATATTGATGATAATGATTATCTTACAGACATAGACTGATTGCTTGAAGCAATTAGACCTTGACATTTGACATATGTATTTGGCCTATTTAAACATTATTATAATTAATCACCGAATGACTACACATAGATATCCCACACACATGCATATGAAATGGTTATGCATTATATAAGGGGTTTATCTGCGAAGACAACGCTTTTTTTAAATTTTCGACATGAAAAGTAAAGAATTTCCAGTATGATGTACGGTGTCACAATAAAATCTGTTGTTGATATGGAGGTTACCAATTATTTATGCTTAAATTATTAATTTATATTAATTTTATATATCGTTGATGATTGATGGTTTACATTTTAGCAATTTGATTTCCATAATCTCTGGAATAATACAGAGGTAAATTATTTTCCGTCTATTTTAATTCAAGTTTTTATTACTTAAGTAGTGGTGGTCTTAGTGAAGCATATCTCCTCTTAGGTAAATTTCTATTTACAGTTTTCTATAACATTTTATGGAATAAAATAATTTTTATGGATATTCAATGTCAAACTTTAACAATGGATTGTACCAGAGACGTTGTGATGGATTCTTCTGGTATATTTTTTCTAACATAAGATATAGTAAAATGTAACTAATTTAAAAGTACGTTTTGGAATAGCACATATTTGTCTTTCTCCAAACCCATTCAAATTTGATTACTAGAGTCCTTAATTATTTTAATCAATATTTCACGATCTGTTTTGTGCGTAGAATATTGCTTCATATCATTTGTGCAATCAGTGGTTAACTTCCTTCATGTTCATGAACTAGTTTCCTTTGCTATTTTTCAATATAGTATTCAATTGTACGCAGGTATATAATTTTTCCGTTTATTTTATTTTAAGTTTCCATTACTTACGTGGTTGTTGTTTTAGTGAAGCTTATCTCCTTTAGGTAAACTTCTAGTTACAGTTTTCAATTATATTGTATGGAATAAAATAATTTTATGTATATTCAATGTCAAATTGTAACAATGGATTAAACTAAAGACATCGAGATGGATTCTTCTGGCATATCTTTTCTAGAATAAGATATAGTGAAAGGTAATTAATTCAAAAGTACGTTTGTGAATAGCACATATTTTTCTATCTCCGAATACACTCCAATTTAAACACTAGAGCCATTAATTATATCAACGATCAGTTTTGTGCGCAGAATATTGCTTTAAATCGTGTGTGCAATCAGTGGTTAACTTCCTTCATGTTCATGAACTAGTTTCCTTTGTTATTTTTCAATATAGTATTCAATTGTATCATGACTTTGACAAATAGAATTGAAGAGAAATTCCCAAGTGAAGCTTTTCTTTTTACGTGCCGTATTCTTTCAGGGTGTGGATAATCATGGCTCTCCATAACTTATTTTCCTTTATAGTTCAAAGCAAAGTGTATCTTTTCTCTATCTCTCTTAACCCATTTCTGCCAACCATTTCCAAAAGCTTGTTAGTTATCTTACGCGTTATTTTCCTCTGTCACTCTTGTCTTTGATATATCATGTGAGTTTTAAATTTACTAATGCCTCTTTAATTATTATGTACCATAGGGATTTCAAATATTTCTTTCTGATATTAATAATAAACGCTTTTTTATTTCTATTTTCTCTCTTCGTCGTTGCTCACATATTCAGTGCACGGCATTCTCATCATATTTCTGAAGAATCATGTTTCTATTTCTTCTTCTTTATCATTAAGGGGATAGTTTAGAATTCACTGCCGTATAGGAGGACCGATATAACATAAGGGTTAATAACTCTTTTTGTTTCTAACCAGATTTTCCAATTTCTTAATACTTTTGGGAGGAAACTTTCATTACCATCCAGGGCCTTCGGATTTCGGTGTTTCATCTTCTGTCCTTTGTTAAAATACTTCCTAGATATTTACATTTTTGTATTTGCTTGTTATTTTCATATTGAACTCTTCTTTCTGCTTATAACAAAACATTCTGCTTTCTTACACTTTTTGTATTGATTCACTACTTTCTGTAGGAATTTTAGTTTCCTTTCAGCGATGTCATCGGTATATCGAATGTCGTTAAGATTGTTGCCTTTAATAATGAAACCTGTTTACTATTCAATTTTTTTCATTATCACTTCACTGTAAAAGATTAATAAGTTCGGTAAGAAGAAACGTCCTTGTCTTTTATTCCTTTCTAATTTTTCATGAATGACTTTATATAAGGACTTTCCTTTAGGAGAAATTCTAATGTCTTACAGTTCATGGGGTTGTAACATTACAAATGTCTCGTTAATCTTGGAGAACTTAAGCCATATATTATAAAGGTTCTTTGGTTTCCTTTTTGTCAAACCTTCCAGCTTCAACTTATTTTCGTCCTGATTGACTTTTTTTCAGAATCATCAATTTGATACAGATTATGTCATTTACATATTTCTTTCATCTTTTTATTATTTATATTCTTCCATCTGAATTCCGCTGTTCAGTAGTATATTGCCTTTTTTCATTATTTTCATCATAAATGTAGGCATCCGATGACTCAGTAATTATTTGTTTGTGCTCAAGTTTGGAATATTATTTTCCATTTTGAAATATCTTTTTTTTTCAATCAGTTACTGTGCCACTCCTTAAAGTACTGTGTTGAGTTTGTTTCTCATATTCCCTGGATTCCATGTTTATCTGGAGTGTTCGAATCGGCTAGTTTCTTCAACGCGTTTCTTAGAAGAATTTGATTCGATGATCTTTCCTTCTTCGATACTTAGACATTTTTCTTTTTAAATTTCATTAGCCACTTGTGTTTTTCTTGGTATCTTCATATCTATTTTCAGCATTTCTTTCTTAGCTTCTGATTTAATATTTAGGGTTCTGTATTCATTTATGCTCCTCTGAAATGTTTCTTTGCTTATTTGGAAGATGCGCTTCTGTTTAAATTTTGTATTCATCGTCCATATAATTTGCTCTTGTTTTTACAAACAATACATTTTACGTTTCTACTATGCTTTATATTCATTTCTGATTTATTTGCTATGACTCACATAATATGGAGAGATATTATATAATTAATATATTATGTTATTTTCTTATTGAACTCTTCTTTCTGCTTACAACAAATAGACTAAACTATCGCCCGGTTCACACTCCACCCACGTCTATTGAACAGGTGAAGAGGCTCATCCCTTGTTTCCTGTTTAGGATGCGGTTTCCGGTTTTCTCTTTTCCAATCTTTTCACTCCTATGTAGCCCCCTGCACATCAGTGGCGTTACCGCCTTGCTCGGGGTGATATGATTAAAAAAAAATTCTGTTGAGTAACTTACTAATCAGTTTTTCTCAAGCTGGCTTCTGATTTCTTGCGTAAGAAAATACCTTCTTACCAATTTTTTTAGCAGCGGTCCATCAACTTGAGAATTTTTGTAGATATTTCATTGCACCGATTTGATTGCTTCTATGAAAGTATTTTTTCTGCATTGTTTTAATACGTTTATTTGATAATTTATTCTTCTGTAGGCTGGCTGTTTATACATTTTGTGTTATTCTGAAATTTATGCCTAGCATTTCCTAGTCGGTGGCTTCTGTTTCTTCGTTTATGAAGTCTATGCTAGTCGTAGATTCGTCAGCTAATAGATATGCTTCTATAATTTTATCTTATGCATTACCTACAATTTTTTGCTTGGTATATTTGATCGGCAAATGACTGGCTTGATCTTTATACTAAGCATATTTCTGTCTATATTCTATGCATCTTTTCTCTATGTTGTGGTTTATTTTTCTAAGTAAAAGTACATTAATAATTTATTATATTTTTAAGAGATAGACAACAGTCACTGGTTTGTAACGCACTTTTGACTACGATAATCAGAACTTGCAACAAAATTTTCCGACGGACGACTAGGCCCCTCATGTTAACCAGTATGTTACTACACAAATATGATATTCCACTCTCATAGTGTTCAATTTTCTGGCCTTAGCCTGTTTCCTTTGGGAACTATAATTTCAAATTAGCAATAGATCATACGAGGGTATGCTTTAATTTTTTCTTACTTTTGCTGATTTAAAGTAAATTTTTGCTAAGAATAAATTAATAATAAATTAAATAAATTTAATCTGTTAATAATTATATTACAACGACAATAAAATACTTATTATAGTTTTAATTTTCTGTAATAATATACGCATTTATAATTTTTAACATAGTTAAATTTTATTATTAAAATTCACTACAAATTATCCTGATGAGTGGATGCAATATTTGCGAAAATCAGAGTAAGGATAGATAAGTGAACATTTAATTTTATTTGTTATTATTAATGCTTTGTCTCTTAAAATGAGTTTCAAAGTTTGATTTTCATAAAAGTATTTTCTTCCAGAAATACTCAGGTCGATCTCCCTATTAGTGAAGCAATCTTTATAATTATTGTTAGTAATTTACAGCTAATAAATTAATAACTGTACATTTTCAATGAAAATATATTTAAAATTATGCTATAAAAAATTCCAAGTACTTTTATATTGTTAAAAAAACAGTTTATTAAAATCTTGAAATGTAATTAATTATAAATTACAACTCATAATTCAGTAATTATACATGCTCTAAGCTATACTGAAATTTATATTTACAGTACTTTAAAAAAGCACTGAAATGAGAAGATTAAGAATTATAGGAATAATATATATCTTATAATTAAATATCTCGAATTTTGATGACAGAAACTTTGACATCTGAGTAAAAAAGGAAGTTATGTTACAAGTGTCAAACTTAAATTTATCGTTGTGGTTTCTACTAATCGAAATCTGAAAAATGAAAAATGTTCTGATAAAAACATTATTTCTACATTTTTAAGTATACTTGGTAATAACTTGGGTTTTTTGATGATAATGGTTTTTCTCTAGTATTTTTGATGTTAATGGTTTTCTCTAGTATTTCTTCATGTTAATGCTTTTTTCTAGTATTTTTACCAGAACTCATATTGCAATTTTGGCATAGAGGGCGGTGATCCCCTTTCTCCCTTCATGATGAAGACAATAGTCCGAACAATCTAAGTGGTATATATATATATATATATATATATATATTCCCCAATCCCATGAATAAAAGTGTGCTAGAGAGAGGTGGAGTCTCCCGTGTTTGATTAACGCTGGTTTCAAATTAGTTGCTGATTCGTTATCAGTCTGTTGATTTCATGGAACTCTATTCAACTCATAATCTAAGTACCTCAAAATATATCTCTTTATTCATGTTGACTACAACCGTATAATTTTTTGGTGAAAAAACAACTCTCTCAATCTGTTTTAATTTTTTTAGAATACGTCGTGTCTGATTATTTAATATGAACATTTTCTCTCCTTGACAATTCACCGAAACAACAAAGCATTAATGCTTGATTACTTATCCTGAAACAAGCTGCTGAAATTACAAATATGGAAATTTGTAAATAAATTCCTTATCTTGTTTTGTTAAAAATAACGCGTGTGTTTCCTCGTCATTATCCCTACATACTTTCTGTTTATTTACTTTTCTGATAGCTACAATCTCCAAATATTTAAATGCAGCGTCAATTTAAATCAATCTTCTGTCTTTTTGAACCCCATTCATCTTTTATCCTTTTTTCAATACTCCTGTGCCCTATTTTTCTCTCACTGTAATCTCTTGCGCACTAGTGTTTGCTTGTGGTTAAATGATTAAAAAAAAATCTCACTACAAAATTTCATTGAATTCTTTTCACGTAATTACTCCCCGATTTTATAATTTGGTGATTTTCACTTGTGCATCGATAATGATCACATTTATGTTTAGACTTCATAAAGTTAAGTCATTGAAAAATAAATAATAATAAAAATCAAAAGTAAAAATAAATTTTATACAGATGCTTTTAAAAGCAATATGTCTCTCGAAGAATATTTTATATTTTATTTCTTTTAATTTATATTCTTTCCTGTAAAAAGAAAAATCAGCATATTTCTTTAAGTTTAGCGATTTGTAGGGCACCATTTCGAGTCGTAGTGTTTGTTTTGTTTTGTTTATCTCAAACTATAGGCTCAATTGAATGTGCATTTTAGTGCAGTGGATATCGACTCGGAACGATAAAACGGAAGAGGAGTTCGAATTCGTTGCATTCAGTTGCGCACAAATACCCTTGGGAAAAGCTATTGGTTAAATGGCAGGACAGATTGAATTCTGTAGCCTTGGTTGGTAACCACTTTACAGTAGAAAGACTGCGGGAATATTGTCTTCACAGTCAACCAATTTCGAGACTTGATCACCTAAGCGTGCATAAGACACTTGCCTGACTAGATGGTTCAATACCGTCGATTTCTTTTTGCTATTATTTAACAATTTGTAACAAAATTTGCCTATGATTTAGTTCATTTTTCCTTTTTTGTATTTATTGATTGTAAATTAGCATTCTTAAGGACGATGACATATATTCGAATATGCAGAAAAAGCGTTTCAAATCGTAATATTATGTTGTTTTGTTTACTATTTTTATTATTGGTACAGAATAGTAAATTTCTCCTACTACTTACCTTTCAAATATTTTTAACAAAAAATAATTTAGGTTAATAGCGAAACCTTAGAATGGAATCGAATCCTAAAACTGTGGTAGGGGGAAAACAAATTTAAAATCACGAATATAATATATATTATATATTATATTCGCGATATTATATATTATATTCGTGATGTGCTCATTATATATTATATAATGAGCACATGATGAAAGGGGAGTAACTGGGTTGTATCTAGTTACATTTTTGAAAAAAATGAAATAATAGCGTAAGCATACGAATGCATGTATTCCCAAAATCATACAATCCTAAGGGCTGATGTTTTTTTTAAATTGAATTACATTTGGGTATTAGTACAGCATTAATACTGTGTTAATAGATAATTAACTGTTAACGGTCATGGTAAAGTAAGAATTTAAGTGGGTTAAATGAAATCCGAAACTAAAAACTAAAAATGTCATGAATTATAGAAATGGTGGATACTGTAAAAAAAAGATGTAAAATACACACACACACACACACACACACACACACACACACACACACACATATATATATGTGTGTGTGTGTGTGTGTGTGTGTGTGTGTATAAAAGTAATATATGCAAAAATACACAATAAATACATTACCAAAAATAAAAGAATATAAAATAAAAACTGCATACAAATGTATACAACTACATTCAAATAAAAACATAGAACATACAAATGTGATGTACATAATAACGAATAATACATGTAGACAAACAGATAATACAGGTATAAGTAATATACGTGCATATATATATATATATATATATATATATATATATATATATATATATATATTAATGCAGGTTTCATTGAATAATATAGACAAGTTTTGTCTATTAATTTTGTGTAGAATCCGTTCATACCGTCTGATATACTTGATGGTGATGTCGTTAAAAGACAACAAAAATCACAGTATTTGTTGAATTTTTTATCGGGTCTAAGCTTTCGGCTCACATAAGCCATTATCAAAGAGTAAACATTAACACACAGTAAACATAGAACATTTAAGCTATTAACAATAAAGATAATTGAATTGAAAATATAAGTCCATTCCTACCGTGGCGGATGGCCGATGACAGTGACAAAATAGTGGTGTTGTGGTCCCTGGTCTGATTACAGACATTTGAGTACGTTGTTGGAAATATCGAAATTGATTGTATTCAAACCAGGTTTAAATTGTTTAATGTAGAGTGCTTCGAGAATTTTTAGTTTCTGCTTATTATTTTCTTGTTTGAGTATGTACGTGTTATCAACAAGCGTTTTTCTCAGAAGTGTGCGTTGATAACCGTGTTGTTCTAAATGACGGAATATATTTGAATTTTTATTTAAGTGCAACGTCAGACGCCGTGAGAGCGAATTTGTGGTGTGGCCGATGTAGATATTATTGAGGTTGTTAGAGATACATTCTCTAAATGGACATATGAATTTATATACTACATTGGCTTTTTGCAAATCACTAACGGTGGGGGAAGAGTCGTTGCGGACAAATGAATTAGATGTAGTGGATTTAGTGTAACATATAATTCATTTGTCCGCAACGACTCTTCCCCCACCGTTTTCAATTCAATTATCTTTATTGTTAATAGCTTAAATGTTCTATGTTTACTGTGTGTTAATGTTTACTCTTTGATAATGGCTTATGTGAGCCGAAAGCTTAGACCCGATAAAAAATTCAACAAATACTGTGATTTTTTGTTGTCTTTTAACGACATCACCATCAAGTATATCAGACGGTATGAACGGATCCTACACAAAATTAATAGACAAAACTTGTCTATATTATTCAATGAAACCTGCATTAATGAAAAAATGCTGCCAAAATACACACACAATATATATATATATATATATATATATATATATAATACACATATACATATGTATACATTGCAAACGTAAGCACGAAAATATAGCTATGAAAAATCGATATAAAATTTGAAAATACAGATAAAAACACACATTTATACAAAATAAGTGAAAGTATATATATATGTATATATATATATATGTATATAAACAAATATAGCACAAGTAAAAATACATATAAAAACACATGTATATATATATAAATATATAAGATATGTAAGCATGCAACATGTATAAAAATATATCAATGCACAAACACAATACTAAAACGCTCGCAATACAGACAAGAAACATGCCGTACATAAAAACTAATAAAACGTACGCATACATAAGTATGTGATATATATATATATATATAGTGACGTGAAATAATAATAAATACACATCTGAGGGTGCACATATGGAAAGTATCATTACTCATGTATTAATGCAACTGCTCAATGTATGAACGGAAATGTGATGTCTCTATATAAATAAAAATGTACTGGACCGTTTGTTACTATCCGCTAATCTAGAAAACGGCTGCTCTAATTGTTTTGGGATTTTTAGGACTTTACTCCGTCAAATCTTTCCTAAGGACTTTACTCCGTCAAATCTTTCCTAAACTTCCTTAATTACGTGCAAATGTATATGCTGAAATCAAATTGATAATTGTTTATTGAAGAAACATATCATTTTTCCTGTTTTCGACCACAAAAAAGTCGGACTATATGTCACCCCTTACTACCATTTTCATATCTGATTCACCGCTGAATGACTTGGAGCGTAGGATACTTATTATGGTCCGTGTACTTCTTTTGAGCGATTAGTCCGCGATTTGTTTGGGTATGGAACTCAATTTCCGCGCATGAATATTAAAAAGAAAGGCCAATTGGTCGAAAAATCGCCAATCTACGCGTGAAGTCATTCAACAGCGAATAACAAGTTTTGAACCGTGGTTATGGGGTGAGATAAACAGCGAAAAGAAGTTCGATATTTTTCCGGTTGTAAAATTGAAAAAAGTTAGGTTTCGTCAATAAACAATTATCGATTTGAGATCAGCATTTACTTTTGCACAGAAATAAGGATGTTTTCGAAAGATTTGAAGGGCTAAAGGCCTTCGGGGAACAAAACAAAAAATTACCGTTTTACTATAGCATTTTAATGGAATACGAGCGTGTTTTTATATATATTATTTTAAAAAAATATTACAATATTAAAAAAATACATATTTTGTAAATCTATCAGAGCCGATGAGAGCCGAATCAAAAAAATTTCATTTTAATACGGACGCGTTTACAAACAACTTTGTTATTTCATGGAAAACATAGGAAAACTGCAACGAAGCCTTTTTTTATTATTATTATTATTATTATTATTATTATTATTATTATTATTATTATTTCTATTTTGGAGAGCATAAACTACAGAAATCCCTTCCTTTTTTTTTTTTTAAATTTTATTAATTTTTTTAAAATTAATTATTATCGATATCCCATTTATTTCTTCTTTTTTTCCATTTAACCAAACTGAGCCACAGCAACGCGTGGCCGGGTATAGCTAGTATATTAATAAATATACATATTATCCTATGTCTATGAAACGACTCAGAGTTTCATGAGTTATGTAATCATCAGGTGCATGAAGGGTTAAAGGCCTTCGGGGAACAAAACAAAAAATTACCGTTTTACTATAGCATTTTAATGGAATACGAGCGTGTTTTTATATATATTATTTTAAAAAAATATTACAATATTAAAAAAATACATATTTTGTAAATCTATCAGAGCCGATGAGAGCCGAATCAAAAAAATTTCATTTTAATACGGACGCGTTTACAAACAACTTTGTTATTTCATGGAAAACATAGGAAAACTGCAACGAAGCCTTTTTTTATTATTATTATTATTATTATTATTATTATTATTATTATTATTTCTATTTTGGAGAGCATAAACTACAGAAATCCCTTCCTTTTTTTTTTTTTTTTAATTTTATTAATTTTTTTAAAATTAATTATTATCGATATCCCATTTATTTCTTCTTTTTTTCCATTTAACCAAACTGAGCCACAGCAACGCGTGGCCGGGTATAGCTAGTATATTAATAAATATACATATTATCCTATGTCTATGAAACGACTCAGAGTTTCATGAGTTATGTAATCATCAGGTGCATGCACCTGATGATTGCATAACGCATGAAACTCCGAGTCGTGCCATAAACGTAGGATAATGTGTATGTATATATCTTACATTACATTACGCCTTTGGACCGACACTTCTTCAGAACAACAATCGTCGGTAAATAAAAGTGAGTAATTTAACAAAAAATTTGTATAAGCAACCGAATTTAAATTATAAAAAATAAATGGCGTTAGAAGTTTATCCTCCACTAGGTAATGGCTTCACCAAAGAGGGCCAGCTTATATTTCAATTATCATTGTATGCACAGAACAGGTCTCCGCATATTAATAATAGCAAACACCATAGTATCCAAATAGAGTCTGTTCCGTGCGCTGTGCAATATAGAGAAAAAGTCAGGAGAATAATTCGTCTTGTAAGCAGTCAACCTCGTATCGACACTTAAATTGGTAAATAAGTAAATTACTGTGATAAACAATTTTTTTTGCAAGAAGGAAAGCCCGTCTAGCTGTAAAAATGTTCCAGACCATAACGGCATTGTATCACTGCTGAATGGTTATAGAAATTTTATCGGCGTATGCCTGACTAACGGGGCCAATTCACGTTAGTTTCTCACATGTACAGGACATTTAGATGACCCATAAATCTTAGTCTCATTGAACTTTTAAAAAAATCGTTCAATGGCAGATGTATTCACACATTCGGGATAGCCATTCATTAAAAACTTTTGTTTAATTTTCTTTAGCTCAGCATTTAGTTTGCATTTAGAACATATGCTTAGAGCCCGATGGGTAAGACAGCTAAAAAGATTAAATTTTCTGCTTCTGTGTGCAAAAGAATCCCAAGTTAAGTAAAGCCCAGAGAAGGTGCATTTACGGTAAACACCAGTAAGAAAGCATGAAACTCTTCTTTCTACTAAGGCATCCAGGAAAGAAAACTGATTGTTCTCGTCTACCTTCATAGTATATTTTAACGCTGGATAGATTATTCAAATGTGAAAAGAACTTTTCCGCTTTACTACTGTTGGGGAACGACTTAAACATATCGTCAGCGTAGCGGAAGTAACAATAGGATTCGTCAATCATATCGAAAAGCTGTTTCTCATGGAAGTCAACAAAAATGTTGGCCATCAGATGACTCAATGGACTACCCATAGCTACTTCTTGTATCTATTTTCTGATACATGTAATTACCGAAGCTGAAGACAGTTTAACCGCCATCTCAATCAACTCAACGAAGACACTCTCAGAAAGGGATGGAAATCTTGTGAGACCACGTTACAAGAAGTCGGTACAAATGTAAATTATTTCGTCAATTGGAACATTCATGAACAGACTCGTTATATTGAACGACACAAAATACTCAGTAACGGAGTTGGGTTTTAATTTTCGCATATATTCAGCGAACTGAAAGGAGTCAGGCATACAATACTTTGAATAGAATACTAATACCGGATCAAGAACCTCGACCAACCATTTAGCCAGGCTGTGTTGGGCTAAAACCAGCATAGACAAAATAGATCAAAGTGTGACGCCCTCTTTATGTATTTTAGTAACTTATACATCCGATGACGTTGGAAACCTACGGAACAAATATTAAAATATTATTATAAATTTCTTTCGTCAGAAATTTTATTTTATTAAATTCTAACAGTTTTTTCTGTAATCGAATTTCAGTTTATAAGTTATGGTCCGGAATTTACTGTTATCTTTTAGAATACATACCATCTTACTGACATAATTGAAGTGATTTAATATTACTACTTCAGCACATTTGTCAGGTCTGTTAATATATATATATATATATATATATATATATATCGCTCATTTCAGTAAAAATGAAATTTGATCACTCTAGCTATTGGGCGCGTAATATGATATGCGCTAAAAAGACTGCCTTCTTCCACCGAACGCCCCGGGGTAGAGTCGCCGACTGACACCGGATCGGTCGGGTTTCGAGCCTGGGTTGTGTAGCAATCGGAGTTTAACCGTACTGATGAGCTGCGAAACAGGTCTGTCTGCGGATGACTATATATATATATATATATATATATATATATATATATATATATTACGTGTATGTGGTTAAAGATTAAAAATAGTGCGCGCTATAGTATAAATGGATAGTGAGATTACTAATGCTTAAACAGAAGAATAATACAAAAAAGGGGGCAGGGCACAGAAATAGATGAATGGAGAGCTATAAGGTTTAGTCAGGATCTAAGTGTTTATGTAAGAATTTGTTCTATGCTTGCATGTTGTCATCAATCTACCTTTTCTGTTTAATAATCTGGTGGTTTAGCATTATAAGCTTTTCTAGAAGGAACACGTTACATCTATGTCTTATTTCATTTGGTTTTCGCGACGTTTCCCAAGTAACTGCTACGTTTTTGTTGCTATTTTTTTAATCCAAAAATATTAAGAGAGAGCAATACTATTTTTGTATTTAATATTATTCAAAATCAGTTTATGGTGATTGAAACTATATTTCCAAAGACTGTCCGTTGATCCAAAGTAGAACTTGTAGTCGTCATCCGAATGTATACTAGCTTTGTAATTAATATATTTGGTCATACACAGACCGGTAAGTGTCTAGGTCGTGTTTTTCGGCAGTTACAATTATTTTTGGTAGTGTTGATAATTGTTATTAAAGTTACTATTGTTTCGCGGTTGGACTTGACTTTATTTAATAACTTATTCTTATGTAGCAAGATATATTTATCAAAGCTTTTTATGCAACTATAACTAATCTTGACATTGTTTTTATTGAACATCTTTTTGAGTGTAGGAGAATGGTTGAAATGCTTGTAGATTAAATTTAGGAAAATTTTACCGATGTTGATTTTGACGTTATTACAAAAAGGTAGGTTAAACCATATGTTACGTTTGCATGATTTTGGTATATATATATATATATATATATATATATATATATATATATATATATATACTTCGAGTAGTTGGAAATCATCGGCTTCGTCGGGTAGTACATCTTAAAGAAGGAAAACTCCAAATTAAATAACCAATTATAAGAAAGGTTTCAGGTGAAAACCCTGATAACAAATGAGGGGCGGGTGCCACTAATTTCGATGTTATGTACAACTTCATTCTTGCAACTCCTGCGACGACGGTGGTGGTAAGCTGTATTGAACTCCACTTTAACATAGGACAGCATTGGTGGCGTGAAGAAGGAAGATGTACTATATGTTTAATGGTCAGCCACTCATAAAGCCCTACCTAGGCCTGCTTCCTTGCCTGCACGCCCCAGCGACTCCTTACTGCAACGGCAAAAGACGTCTGCAAATGGAACACAAAGGCAATGGACATTGATATCGTGTAGTTGGAAGAAGTCAATAACAATCGCTCATGCTGGAGACACGATTTCTACTGAGGGTTAACACGAAGAGAGAAGAAGTGGAGGTTTTTCCTCCAGGGAGAATTATACTCGAAAATAACAAATATATAATCTGTATATATTTCTGAGATATGTAATGTAAATATGCTATTTACCTCATTCGGACTGTTTCCCTCAACTCATAATATCTATCTATATTTCTAAGATGATGTCCTGCAAATAAGTAAATATGTCTCCTTAATACAACTTTCTACTGAATTCGTAGAAAAATTAAGCAATTTATTACAAGATAACATTAAACATAGAAGCCATTAAATTCAACTGTTACCACTTAAAGTCATTTTCCTTTGTAAGATACAAAAATTAACCTTTTATTTTTTGTCAAAGTAAGACAAATTGTAATAAATCACTTTTTAAGTTTTGACTTATTTTTCCCAGAAAATGTAATATTTTGTTGAAGATAAGGACTTATAATAATTAATATTTACTACATTGTATTTATGACAATCATATGCATTCATCTTACAGAAATGAAATTGTCATCTTTATGCCAAATGAGAACCAAGTATAGAAATTTGAATCGTCACATTTCTCGATTTTGAAAAGTGAAAGCTATCAAAAAAGGCGCTATAGACGTTCTTAAAAAAAATGAAACGTTTAATCACTGAAAATGTTTCTGTCACAAATCATTAAATAAAAATATTAGATATAGTTTACTAATCAAGATAAGTAACTATTCGTCAAAGATCCTAGTGCAAGGCACACTATATCAATGCTCAGAATGCTATCAGAAAGTTTGAGTTTTGTTAAACGACTTATCAACCTCTGTTGGTTAAAAAAGGTGGGGTTTTATGGTATTTTTTTAATGTTCGTTTATAGTGAGAAAGTCGATTTAATCAGATTTTGATGAAAAACTTTGACTATTTTACTTTAGAAAACTGAAGATACTGCTGGTAATATTTTTTCCTTAAGAATAGATTGTTGGTAATATTTTTTTCAAAAATGTATATTTTTCTATAAAAGTCGATTTTTATGTATACATTTCTATAAAATTATATTTTTATAGTTTCCGTTTTGACCCCAATTTGGGATTTAACTATTAGCCCATAGCTAAATAGTACTGAACTGTTACGTGATATCTATCTTATTGTAAGATAGTGAATGCTGGAAAATTTCCTCAAAGATGAAGAAACTACAAGCAACCGAAAGAAAGATGCTGAGGATAACATATAGGTAAAAAAAA